>JAKSZT010029954.1:4086638-4127597 GCA_026826555.1 Tolypeutes matacus | reverse complement strand
TCTCTCTCTCTCTCTCTCTCTCTCTCTCTCTCTCTCTCTCTCTCTCTCTGGTTTCTCCTAGTTTCTGCCTTTGGTCTCCATGCCCAAGTTCCTTTATTTATAGGGACTACAGCCATTTGGATTTAAGGCCAACCTTGATTCAATTTGAACTCATCTAAATAGGATCTATAAAGATGCTCCTCAAAAATGAGCCCACACCTTAACTAATAATAGGACCTTCAAAATGTCCTATTAGTAAATAGGAATGCTGATTCTTTTGTGGCATACACAATTCAGTCCCTAAAAGACCCTTCTACCAGGAAAATGCAGTCATGCAAAATGGCTTGTACTCTCTTTGGGTGACCATGAAGCCTGCCCAAGGATATTTGGGTAAATGGATTTCAAACTTGTCTATTTTGATTTTTGTCCCAGTGTTAAAACCACAGATTCCCAGGTTCCACCCGTACTTCTCAAAGCAGCTCCTTGAGGGCTTGAGCCCCAACACCTGTCATTTTAAACAGGCTCCCCAAGCCATATGGCAGCATGTTCTAGGGGACCAGGGAACTGAACAGGATACCCTCTATTAGGACATACAAGGCCTTGTGTCCTTCTGGCCCCAGCTCTCTTCTCCAGCCCTGCCAAGGCAGATGGTGTGAAAGGGCAGCTCATGTGTGATTTGGGGGAAGATGAGGTGCAGGGCCAGGAAGAGAAGGGTTAAGGCTCTCAAGCCATTGGACAGGAGTGAGAACTGGATGGATATGGAGATTCTGGATTATGTGTGACAGATCCCTGGGCTCAAGGCTGGATTATCCATGACCAGGTGAGGCTTGTGCCTGGATCTAATGAAGAACTCAGGGCAAGCCATGCCACCCAACCCTATTGTTAGCAGAATAGCCCCAGAGGACCTAGGAGGGCCCTCTTTGAATAGCTGGGACCCCAGCGATAGGGGCAGCTGAGTCTGGCCCTGGCTGTGACATGATACTTGAAGCTGCTCTCCAGCCCAGGGTGGATGGGGCATTCCTTGAAGGAAGGATGCCCTGGCTTAGTGCATCCACAAACCAGGCAGAGCCGGTTCCCACCATCACTCTCTGGCTAAGACCAGGGAAAGTCCAAGTTGAAATTCATGCAGCTAGGAAAAGGACATGTCTACATTTAAATCTCCTGACTCATGTGGCAGGGCCAGTGTGAGTACAGTGGTCCATAGTCCTAGATGGCCAAAGACTTACCTTGGTTTGAATACCATCTATTTGGGGTTACTTTGGCAAAGACCAAAGCACAGCACGAATTAGCCCCTTTAGTCAATTTTCCCAAAGAGTCTTGATGTCTCAGTGGGGGCGATGGTGGCAGAGGAGAGTTTTCTGTTGCCTTGGGGCATAGGGCTCTTGTGGTACCATAATATGAGTGTCCATTCATTAAATCAGTGCTCATAATTGGAAATTATTCAATAGTTGAGAGCACACCTAATGCCCTCTCCTTCAGTCAAGCAGTGTGAGACTAGAAACATGTTACCCAAAGCACTGATCCCAAGACAACTGCAGCCCTTGAGTTCATCCCTTGCTTTCCAACTAGAGATGTTCCTGAAGTTGGAGGAGGAAGAAAGGACCACCTGCTTCTGGAAGAAGCACTGGCCCAGGAATCTTCCCAGACTGCAATCCACCAGGTAAGTGCTCTGAGGCTGCCCTTAGCTCCTGGCCCTAAGACAACCTCTGGAGGTTTCTGCCTATGTAGGAAACCCTATGCGAGTGTTGAGCCCTGGCTTGCAGGCTGTAACCCTACCTTATCTTCTGGACACTGCCTACCCCTGAGCCCTGGCCCTACACCTCTCTCTTTCTGGGCCTTAGTTTCCAAATTTTGAACCAAGTAGTTGGACAAGAAAGTGTGTAAGTGTGCTCTAGGTTGTCTCCAGAGGGTTGGGGTGTTGGTATGTGACTAGTACCCTATCACCCCCACCCTAGGTGATGCAGGACAGGGCACTGAAAGCACCTCAAAGGGACACAAGCCACTCTATGAAAGCTTTTCTACACTGAGAACAATGTCTGCCTCTGGAGGCATGAGGGAGAGAGTTCATCATCAATGGAAACAGCACGGCTACAGCCCCATATTGTTGGAATTTTGCCATGAGCATGTAACAGGAGGTCTTCCTGGACCAGGGGAGCATTTCATATCCTTCTATCTCTGTTTTCCTGAGTCTCCACATTGCCTTCCAGACCTTATCACATTTTTCCTTGAGTTCTACTTCTTCATATCTGTGACTCACCACCTAATAATAATAATAATACCAATAATAATAATATTAATAATAATGCAGCTAATCTCTAGTGCACACCCTATATGAGCCAAGCACTGAATCTTTTCATTGTTTACATTATTTTGATAAATCCTCTTGCCAGCCTAGCTTGATGGAGGCAATGGATGAGCAAACTCAGGCTGATAGAGGTTAAGTGACTTGCCCAAGTCCCCACAGCTAACAAGTGGCAAGAACTTAACCCAAGTTAGTTCAGTGTTCTCTCTGATTGCCTGACTGACATAACCTGAACAAGCTCAAGGTGTGCATATGCTGCAGTCTAAGACTTGGGCTTGGGAGAAGAGGAAGAAGCCAAGATGTCAGGACTGAGGCTAGGGATGACCTGGAAGATGGGGTGGGAGAAGTCCAACAGCAATGTCCAAGGACCCTCAGTGCTGGCTCAGAGCAGCAGCTGGACTCATTCTGGATATTATCCCCTGGTGGAGACAGAACCCATCTGCCATGTCTAAGCTGCATTTCTGGAGCACAGAGAAGGACTGAGCCATGTGGCTAAGAAGGTCTTCAGACTCTGTCCTGGGCATTTGGCTGGTAGAGCCTGGAGCAGGACTTCCTAGGAAGTAGGAGTTCCATATCTACCACACTAAATATCTTTCAACTAATAGGCAATGGCACAGTTGACTTGTTTCCTGGCCACATTCCCTTAAAACCCCTGCTTCTCTGAAAAGTTTTGGGCCACCATCTTCAAAAAATAATAACCCCTCACAGGTGTGTGGCACTCCACAGTTTATAAAGCAGCTCCTCATTTGTCATCTGCAATGGCTCTGTGCTATGAGAATAGGGGGTTCCATCTCTGGTTTAAAGATGGGGTAACTGAATGGCACAAAGATCTTAAATACTACAGTTGTGGACTTAATTAGAATTCAACACATTTCAGCAAAAGGCTTTCCTCAAATGTGCATTATGCACCTCGTCTTTGTATGCCTCACCTGCTGGCCCCACAGGAGTTAATTGTGTACTAAACAAGCAATTTCACAAGGGAGTTGTGCTGCAAGGGAGACCTGAACTTAGAACCAAGAGGGCACAGATGAGGTAGCATCTCAGGGTGGGTGATCAGATGGTGTGTGGGTGCTCAGAGATGCTCACCTGGAGAGGTACTGCTCCAGCTGAGCCTTGAAGGTGAAGAAGAGTGATCCAAATGACACAGGAAGGGGAGGCTGGGATTCCCTCCCTGCAAGGCCTGGCTGTCCCTACCCTCCACCATCCTGCTTTCTCTTTAAAGGCCCAGCTCAAGTGCTTGGCCTTGTGGAAGCCTTTTCTCTTCTCCCAAATGTAGCTGTTTACACCAAGGTAGTTAAACCACTTTTGTTTCCTGACACAGATATATGCTCAAGCTAGCTTACATAAAGGAAAAAAGAATAAAAGATTTATTTGTAAAGTTACAGAGATCTCACAGAAACTGTCAATGCAGCTGGGAACTGAAGATTTTGAAATGAATATCTGGGGCACATTGCATCTTCCTCCCTCCTTCTGCCTCTCTGTGTCTCTGGGACCCCCTCAGCACCATCTTTCCAGTTTCCACCGTCATGTGACTGTACTCTCTGATTTAGGATCTCTGCTTCCCTCTGACTTTAGCTGGCTTGTAGCACTGACTCTGTTCCCAACTTGGCATGAATTACCAGAACAGAACTTTCTAAATGGTGCAGGTCCTCTGGGACACAAACCCAAAATAGCAGAACAAGTATGTGATTGGTCATTATCAAGTGGTGATCATCCATAGTCCAACCAGATGGGACTAGGAAGGGGTGACCATATCATACCAACAGAGCCCCCAATACTCAGATCTTCATCAGGGACATTTGAAGAACAATTCTGAGAGATGGTTTCTGGGTGTAGAGCGGGGTACCCCAAAGCTCTGTAGGACATACTTCTTGCTCTGGGCTCTCAAGGCATACTGCTTGTGCCTCCCATAGATGGAACTCATTCCATTTGTCTTATGTCATCATTACATCATGTCACTGCCTGTGCCACTACTAGTCTTAGAGCTCATTGAGGACAAGCATTTTGCCTTTCTCTCTTTGGTATTCTGAACCCATGCTTAGCCCCTGACCCAATATAGAGGGCATCAGACTATGTCACATAAAACAAAATGTTCAACACCCAATAATCCCTCTGTGGAGAGGGTCAGCTATTTTGGAGATGAACTGTGGGAATGTCTCAGAGTTCTCTTCTGGCCTCACAAGCTGGTTCATTGTCCACAGGCCTCTGGACCTCATAGGCCCTTTTAGGAAAAAATGGTCCCATAGAATCACCTTTGAGCCACAGCCAATAATGTCACATTCTTGTTCTCAGAAAGTTACTAGTCCTTGCATTTCCTGCAGTGGGCCATGATACAAGGGCTGTGCACACCTGCTGGTCATTTTGCCAAGAATTCTTGTTTTCAGAGACTCCATGGCAGGAGTTCTCTAGGAGCAGGGAATAGACACTGAAAACTGTGGTTGGTCTTTCCAGCCTCTTACTTACCCAAGGTCAATGCTTAGCCCACAAAACCTCAAAGTCTTCTTGGGGACTTTCTCCCAGTTAGATGCAAATGTCCTTAGATAGGGTAGAACCAAGGCACAGAAAGTAGGTTCACAATTACTCAGCTGTTCTGAATCTGTAGCCATGGCTGATTCTTCATGTCAATAAGGCCTAGATTTCCTCATCAAAGAACAACTTACTTTTTTGGCCTTTCATCGGAGGCTTCTTCTTTCCCCATGCCTCATGTTCTGCCTGAATGAGTAACTCGAATCCATGGGGTCAACAGTTCTTACACAATGGCTCCCAAACCTCTCTGCCCAGCCTAGATTTTTCTCAGGGGTCCAAGTCTATAATGATCCCAACCCCTCATTAGTCATGAAGGAAATGTAAGTTAGGACCGCAAGGATATACCACTTAATGCCTCTTAGAAGTATACAATTTGATAGTTTTTTTTTTTTAATATATAACATTTTATTTCATAATCTACATTGTAAATGCTCGGATATATGCTGTATTCCTCTTTCATGGATTTTTTAAAATTCTTTTTTTATTAGAGAAGTTGTAGGCTTACAGAAAAATCATTCAAAAAGTACAGTGTTCCCATATAACCCTCCCTCCCACACACACTCGCCCTATTTTTGTTTTATTGTGGGTAGCACATGGTTCATCAGTCCCTTCTATTCAAACCTATATGTGATAGGTTTTGACATATGCATACATCTGTGAAATTGTCATTATGATCAAGATAATGAAGATATACATCAACCCCAAAAGTTTCCTTGTGTCCCTTTGTAAACCTCCCTTACCATTATTTTCCTGTCACTACCCAATCCCCAGGCACCCACTAATCCACTTACTTTGCATTTTCCATAATTCAATAAAAATAGAATTGCACAGAACATAACTTTTTGGTATCTCTTCTTTCACTTAGCACAGTTATTTTGAGATTCATAATTATTGTAGCATGTACCAGAAGTTCAACCCTTCATATTGCTGAGCAGCTTCTATTGTATGGCTATACAATAGTTTGCTTATCCATTAACCTCTTGATGTACATTGGATTGGTTTCCAGGTTTTGGCTAACATAAGTTAAGCTACTATGATCATTTGTGTATTGACTTGGAATTGACATATACTTTCATTTTTCTTGAGTAAAAATCTGTGAGTGGAATGGCTGGATCATATGTAGATCAAACTTTTTATGAAACTATCAAACTGTTTTACAAAGTGGCTGTACCATTTTAGAGTCCCACCAGCACTGTATGAGAGTTCCAGTTCCTCCATATCCTTGTCAACACTTGATATGGTCAGTCTTTTGAATTTTAGCCATCCTAAGAGATCCGTACTGGTATCCCATTGTCATTTTAATTTGCATTTCCATAATGTCTTAAGATGTCAAACATGTTTCATGTGCTTATTTGCCTCTATTTAAAAATTTGATTTTCTTTTTATTGAACTTTGAGAATTTTTAATATATTCTGTATAAAAGTCCTATATCAGAGATATAATATACAAACACTTTCTTCCAGTCAGTGGCTTTTATTTACAGTCATCCAAATGTCTCTTTTGAAAAACTGAAAGTTTTTCATTTTATGAAGTGCAATATTAATTTTTTTTCTTTTATGGGTCATGCCTTTGGTGCCATAGAGAAATATTTTCTAAGTTAAATTTCCACCTATATTTTTAAAGCTTTTATACTTTTTTAGAGATATGGAGAGAAATGCCAAAGAAATTGACTAAGACTTCAAAGTGGTTGCCTGGGGAAGAAATGGGATTTGAGGGGTATGGGGTTACTAGTTTTTCTTAACAAGCCTTTAGAATCATTTGACACTTTTAGACTATGTGCAAACAGCAATAACAAAAATAAAAAAACAAAACAAAAACAGAAAATAACAACACTTCCATAAACTACAAAGAAGAGACCAGGATTGTGATATATTTTTGCACAATTTGAGGTTTAATTAGAATCAAATGTAATATGATCCAAGAAATATGGCCACTAAACAAGTTAACACAAGCTGTGATTACTAGAAGAATAATATCCCAATTTGAATAATTAGATTGAACTTGTTAGATCATATCTAGAACAAAGTCTTCATTTCTGAGTGACAGATTTTGAGACGGCTCAAATCCCATCAATTCTTCCCTCCCGTCTCTCACACTTATCCTTCCTTTTATCCTACAATATCTATCCTAACTCAGGTCCTTAACATTTCATACCTAAGTCAAATCAAGAGTGTCCTAGCTAGTCTTTTTGTTTCCAAGCCACCCAAGCAATTCCTTGCTGCTTCCAAATTCACCTTCCTAAAATATGCTTTGTTCATATCAGTCTCCATTTCAAAGCCTTTAGCAGTACACTTTTATCTTGCTTCTTTGTCCAACATTTAAGATCTTTTACAAGCTGATCCCAAAGCAACTTTTCAACCTAATGTCCCACTGCTTCCTCAAACAAAATGTAAACTCTAGTCAAACTGATCGCTGAATGCACCTCATTATTATTTCTACCTCTGTGCCTTAGCTCACCATGCCTTTTGAACCCATTACTCTTTGAGCCTGCTCTTCACTACTTATTCAAATACAACTTGTAAGTCAAGCAAGCTCCAGGCATTCTATTGGGCTCTCCCTAGTCCCACTAAGTAAGGGACATTTCTATCCTCTGGACTTACATAGAATTCACTACTGTGCCAATCATTTAACAATTACCATACATAGAACTATGCTGTACCAATAACTATCTTTTAAAAGGACCTTTTAGAGGAGCAGATATGGCTCAAGCCATTGAGCATCTGCTTCCCACATGGAAGGTCCCAGGTTCAGTCCTCAGTGCCTCCTAAAAATGAGGCCCCAGTTTTAATCCCCAGACCAAGTACCTCCCCACATACAAAAAAGAAATTTTTATAAGAACCATTTATATTGAAAGCTATCAGGTTAAGATGACCAACATTTATCATATTGAGGTAAGTCACAAAGCCTCATTTATTCCTGTAAAGTAGGCATAAAACCATCATCTACTTCTTTAGGCACAATTCAGTTTTTTCCTCTCTGCTCTCTATAGCATTCTGCTCATGTCTTCACTAAGAGCATATCATAGTATATGGTATTTATCTGTCTGAATCTCAACTTCCACCGTATTATCTGAGTGTTACATGAAGGCAGAGATTTCTGGAAGACCAGGTATACAATAAATATTTCAGGAACTGAATCACTCACCCCACTGGCAGTTCTGATGGGTTTTCCATTTAACATGGGGACCAAGACCTTTTGTTACTGAGGTGTGACTGTAGCAATGACATCCACCAGGCGGGGCTGGGCTGAAAGGCTATATTTGGCAGCTGTCCTGGTTTTCACCCTGAAGGTAAAACAGCTAGATTATTAAGGTTACAATATTTCCAAGACAAGCTACCAAAAGGATGACTATAAATAACATTATTAATTCCTGCCATTTCCCCATACCTTCATCAGTAGACAACAGCATGGCTTCTAAGATCTGTGAATCTCAAGGAAAGAGGAAAACAAAATTCATCAATAAATGACTTCCTATTTTCTCCCTGGGGTACTGGAAAGAAGGAATATCAGAGGACTAGAGGGGAGGGATCCAGGACAAGGACACTATATAGGCCTATTCAAAATGTTGCTCCATGTTCAAAGAACTATTCTGACCCTACAATTTTCTCAATCTCAGCTTTACTGACATTTGGGACTGGATAATTATTTGCTGTGGGGGGCTGTCCAGTACATTGTCGGATGTTTAGTATCATCTTTGGCCTCTGCCCAACTGGCAAAAATGTCCCCAGCTGTTGCCAAATGTTTCCTAGAGGGAATGAAATCACTATTGATTTAAAAATCACTATCATGAAAATCACAGGTGGTTATGCAGAAGCAAATTTGGAAATAAAACATATTTTATAAAGATTTTTTTCTAATATGGAGTATTATATAAAGAAAAGAACATGAAACATATAAATACACCTTAATAATAAACTATAAAGCAACGATTTACGTAACCACAATCGAAGTTAAGAAATAGAGGGATGTAGAGTGGCATAGCACAGAAAATAAGGGCATAACCTCAAGAGACAGACAGCTTATTTCAAATCCAGCTCCTCCAATAACCAGTTATTTATAGCCAGAGAAGTTATCAAACTTCTCTATGCCTCAGATTACTCACCTGTCAAATGAGGGTGACATCAGCACCAACCTCCTGTAATTTCTGAGAGGATTAGCTGAGTAAGTACATTTAGTGCACTAAGAACAGTGCCTGGAACAGAGTAAGCATCCAGTAAATGTTAGAAGCTCTTAGGATTATTAAGATATGAGGCCATTCTGCCATAAGGAAAAGACTGAAAAAGCCAGGGGTGAAAGCTAAAATTCTCAAATACAAAATAAACTATGAGATTGAAATAAGTAGTATTAGATAATTTGATAAAAGACATCTACTAGCTAAGAACAAGACTGACCCCTTTTGACCACTTACTTATTTAAATCAATGTCTTTGCCCTGCTCATGGGCTGCAATCACTTGTTTAAATACATCTCCTGTGGTCAGCATCAGCTGTTCAACAGTGTGAGATCTCCTGAAAAGATAATATGCATCAATGTAAAAATCCTATTATTCAGTAAATATTTTTAAATCTTATTTAGCAGTTCTCCCTGAAAAAATCTATCCTACTATGCCAAATGAGTAGCCCAAGTTCACAAGACCCTAACCCTCTACTGTTTACACTTTTGATCATATCTTCTGTATAACTCATTACAAACCTGATTTTACCTATATACGATAAAAGGTCACATTAGCAGCACATACAGTAAGCTAGAATGAGAGATACAGAAGAGTGGCAACAAACACAAGAAGAAAGAACCTAGGGTGTGCTCACAATATCAGGGCTCACTGCAAACACCCAGCCCTCTGCTCTGCTGTGAAGCTGGAATGAATAGAGGTGACAATGCAAAGGCAAAGAAAGACAGAAAAATGTTACAGGAAAAAATGGAAAGAAGTTAGAGCTTCACTCCCTGCCTTCAGAGTTTCCCATGAGCGCAGGACCCTAGGGGACATATTAAGTTGTGAATGTGGCCTTAGGGCAATGTGGCCTCCTGGTGTCCACATTGTTCATTTGCTCTGTTCGGTGTGGATTTGATCCTCTCTCAGAAGCTGTTAGTTGTAGTAGAAGCAAGACTGGAGAAGGCCAGCATGGCCGGCTCCCCTGTGACTAACTCCAGGGTGTCTGGTTTTACCTGAACCACACCCTGGTCCCTTGAGTACAGACCATAGCTGTTGGCCAGAGGCTGAGGTTGTCATAGAAAAGCAGAACTAAGGCATTTTATGGGTTTATCACAAACCAAAATCAATAAATTTTATTTTGCATTCTGAATAACCTCCGTGGTGTGTATCCAGAATGTTTTCAAATGGCTAAAATATATATTTTTTAAAGATACTAATTTTATAGTAGCTAAACATATATATTATATCTGTGGTATTATAATTTTGCAGATGAGCTTGGATTTTCAAGTTTGATCCATCTAAAAATAAAGGAAAAGATCAGGGCCAACAGTAGATCAAATGTGCAGGTAGCATTGCTCTTGTGCATTCTGGACTGGAATCAATTTAGGAACAGGCAAGGACTTCCAGAAAAAATCTTTCCTAATTTGCAAAACACGAAAATTTACAGGAATAGTAAATTCCTTCCAATGGGACATTTCTCATTTAATAAACTTAGGGTTTGTGTAAGTTTATTTTCTCACCAGCAGAATGGTCTTATTGAAACCGTCACAATGTCTACAAGGACAAGAATTGATTTGCCAATCAATGATGTATATTAAGGGCCACCAATAGCGAACAATGGAAGAGCCTATTGATGGGTGGCATATAACCTGTACCTAAAACTTTGTTATACAGACCAATTGCTTACTTGCCAGTTTTAAAGCTTCTCTTCAGAGGTGTAAATAGATTTGTGCTCCACAAGCTTTGCTGGCCCTGTACTCCAAAAGCAGAGAGAACAAGCCCTAGGCATGACTTAGGTCATAGAATTAAAGCTGCCACTCTGACAGTTTCTTTCTTGTCTTGACAATTCATGTGAATTTGTCACTGTGCTCCAAAATGGTCACCTTTTCAGTATGCAAATTATGTAAAATAATATAAAATTATATTTACCCAGACCCTCTAAGAAGGTACACCTTGTACTCCTGTGGTTTCAAGTACCTTCTGCATGTCCTTCAATAAGGGGATATGCTTTCTCCAGTTTTTGAGATACAGAAATAGAGGTAGAAAGTGAAGTAAACATCTAAGGTGTATGATATGTGGCACTGGCTTGGGCTCAGCCTCCATGGAGCTGGGAAGCCTCCTGCCTTCTCTTCCTCTCTAAACCCACTCATTTTCCCTATAGTAACTTTGAAGAGTTGGACAAATTTGTGGTGCCAGACTGTCACCATAAGGAAGAGAGGAAGAACTGCTGGTCTACTAGAGATCTTGTGAAAATTTCAAAATGCACCTGGCAAAAGGGCATTTGTCACTTCTCCTACTTACTCATGCTCTGGGGGGTCTCTAACTATGACCCTAAAACCTAAAGGGAATTGAAATCTTTCATTTTCCTGAAAAACAAATTGTAAACATTTTAAGCATTAGATTAAGAGCATTTTTACAAACTTTTTTTATGATCAAGTAGGTTATAGTTTTCATTAATAATTGAAACTGTTAAATAGCAAAAAAATACTTTGGATTGATAGGAAGTAAGCTTCACCATTTTGATGATGATAATATGCCACAAAACCATGGCATCAGTAGCCACAGAACACTCAGCAGGAGGGGGAGTCCAAGACATGTAGGAATTTTTTTTATGGTATAGAACCAAGCTAGAGGCTGGTATTTAAGCTCAAATACATAATCCTCAGTTCACATGCACGGGGTTTGCCTCCTATGACTTTGATTCAACAAAGATCAATGTTCTAAGATAGGAATTGTAAAGCACATATGTACTTAGAAAACCACTCTCTTGAGTTACAGGGGTTTTCGTGTATAGTTCCTCTAAATAGTGTGTGCCCCTATGTTCCTCACCATGCAAGGGTGAGCATCAGAATCACTTGAGAATGATTTCCAAGTGCATGTTTGTTCTCCCTCAGACCTAGCGTTGGGATTCTCTGAGTCCCCACAGCGATTCTGAAGTGCCCTGCCTAGAACAGTAGTTCTCTAAGTGTGGTCTCCAGACCCTTTCAAGGTTCCATGAGGCCCAACTAGTTTCATAATAGTTCTAAGAGGTTATTTGTCTTTTTCACTGTGTTGACAAAAGCATCATCATTGTGAGGTCTCTGTAACTCAGTCAGCCTGTATGTTCCAAATGATCAATGGATGATGTTTCAAAATCATGCATAGGTGAAGTATCCCTTCAAAATGCAAGGTAGACCAGTCAATTTTTTGTAATAAAGTGGGAAAAGTTAATTCATTGATATAATTCCAATCTCATGAGTAAGCTTTAAGAAACTACCACTTGTTGAGTTTTGGTTCAGTATGAAAAAAGAATATCCACAATTCTCAGAAAAGATTTTTAAAAATCTCCTCCCTTTTCCAACTATGTATGTGGGGGAGGCTAGATTTTCTTCAATACACAACCAAAACATCACAGCATTGTACGTGCAGAATCCAGTTGTCTTCTATTCAAGAGATTTGCAAAAATATAAAAAACTGCTGCTTCCCACTAGTTTTATTTTGTTTTGGAAAATATTTTCTATTAAAACTATGCTATTCATGTTAATGTGAGATGTATTTATTGGTATGTCAATACATATTTTCTAAATTACTCAGATTAATTTTTAATATGGTAAATACCAATAGATATAATCCATGTAAACAAAAACTCTGGTGTCCTCAATGATTTTTAAGAGTGTAAACGGTTCCTGAAAACAAAGTAGTTTGAGAACCCCTGCCCTAGAATATTGAAATATATTCTTCACTTAATATTTTGAGTTAAAACACATTTGGAGCTCATTTCTGGCATACACTGAGCTTTACCTATGGATTATTAAATTTACTTCAGAATAATTTTACTGATCCTACAGTTTATAGAAAAGGAAGGCAATCTCTACTTTGGTGGGATAATAGAAGCAGATTAGATTAGGTTTTAAATATTGCTGTGTGTGACCATCTGTAATTTTCCTACATTGTGATTATAACACAATGTTTTTAGAATTATCACTTTAATATCACTTCTTTTTTTAAAAACAATTTATTGAAGTATATCATTCATACATGAACATACATAAACAATAAGTGTTCAGTAAACATCATGATCTGACAAAAGAAACATGCATAACATCACACAGGGGCTCCCACACATCACCCCCACACAAACACCCTGCATTGTTTTGAAACATTTCTTAACAAATCCAGAAAGAGCATCATCAAAGTATTACTACTAACTATAGTCCATATATTACTCCCCTATACTTTTTTGAGGGGTGGGATTTATTTATTTATTTATTTATTTATTTACTCTCATCCACCACCACCACTCCCTGCCAACTTTTCCTGGTTTTGTGTCCATTCCCTGGGCAACTCTCTGTGTCTCTTTCTTGCCCTCTCTTCTCCTTCTTCTCCTGTCTTCACTGGGATTCGATCCTTGGAATCTCTGTCATGGGAGAGAGGCATGTGCCACCTTGGTTCCTGGTTTTTTGGTGCATCTCATCTTGGTTCTTCCTTGTGTCACTCTCCTGGTATGTCATCATCTTGCTGCATGGCTCATGGGGCCTGGCAGCTCATTCACAGATGGGGCCTGACAGCCCACCTGCTAACGGGGACTGACAGTGCACCTGCATGAAGCACCTGTTGGCCCACACACCTCCTATATTTTTCTTTTTTTAAAATTTTAGCAGGAGTTCCTGGGGGTTGAACCCAGGTCCCTCCATATGGGAGGCAGACGCCCAACCACCCAAGCCACATCCGTCCCCCTGCTATATCTCTTAAGGTTTACCACAGATACCCAGTGTTATAGTCTTTTCCCATACAGGATGGTCATATAATAAATCAGGCTTAGTTTATCACCAGCATTTTAAAAACCAGACCTAGGGAGAAAAACTAGGTCTGGGGACACACGCATGGTTTCTAATGTAGCAAATATTTAGCTTTCTCTGATTATCACAAAATTAGGACAGCGAGAATATTTGCAAATATCACCTCTTTATTAGCCATACATTTCTTATCTGCTTCTATTAGACACCTAAAGTTCCCCTGAACTACCTGCTTCTGACCTGAACTTATGCTCAGAAATTAAAAACTAATTCTAATATTACTCTGAACAAAATAAAAGTTAAAAGATAAATATTTTGCAAATGCAACACTTTCCAGAGTCAAAATAAATGCTATTGGCTAGTTTATGCCCCTCCTTATTTTTTTCATTAATGTGGAAGAGAGATGGCTAAAGAAATTTTAAGAAAAATATATGCCTGTCAGGATAACTAAAGAAGGTACATTTTGTAGCTTTGAAATCCAGTTTCAATAAGTTAACATTCAAATGGCCATCCTCAGTCACATTTACTTCATGGGCCCATGTATATTAATTATTAATACTACTAATTGAAAAAGCCATTTTTCATCCTGGTAAGTGGTCTAAAGGACTTGAAAGAATCAATGTTACTTATGAATAGCACTTTTTCTGTACCCAATGTGGCCTGTGCATTACAATATTCATTTATGTTTAACTTAAATAATACCTAGGACTTAAGAGGACCCTTTTAGTGCCCCTGAAATGGTTAGTCTAAGTGATATTTAGTGTCTTAAAAGACCTATTATCTTTAAAAAGTGAGTTATCAAGTCCAAGTGCAGGCTTGGTGTCCTGTCTTCATACTAAATGTGGAGGAGGAACTTAGCTTGATCAAAATGTCATGTGATTCTATTGTCCCATTTAGCTTCACCTCTGGGAGGATGAGTGAGGCACTTGAAGAGCTGCCCAGGGAGCAAATGTGGCTAAAGCCACTGGGTGCCCACCTCCCAAGTGGGAGCTCCTGGGTTCGCTTCTGGTGCCTTCTGAGAAAGCAGAAACAAACAACAGGCAAAAGAAATGAAAAAACCAACAAAGGGACGCTGATGTGCCTCAGTGGTTGAGTGACGGCTTCCCACATGCCAGGTCCTGGGTTCAATCCCCAGTACCTAAAAAGAAAAACTGTGAAATGGGGAGTGGGTGCAGCTCAGTGGCTGAGTGCCTGCTTCCCATGTACAAGGTCCCAGGTTCATTCCCTGGTACCTCAAAAAACAACAACAACAAGAACAACAACAACAAAACAAGAGCAGCTCAGTGAGTTTAGAATTCATGATGGAAGCCAAAAGCACTTGACAACTAGTCCAGCTATCAATGTGGGAAACAGTGGTGAGGATCACAGGAAAGCATTAAGTCATCTAAAGTAGGATTTGGAATGTGTGTTTTACTTATTTCAACATGGATATGTCTTGACAGTGCCTGAATAGACTTCTAAAAAAAACTTGTACACATCTACATATAAAGAAGGCTTTCCTTGAAAACCCACTCTTAAGGACTACCTCCCTTCTCCATCTCTACTTCAGTTTCCTTCTGCTCACTATTCTGATTTAGGAAAGATAAACAATGTTGTTATTGTATTTTAAAAATTACTATTACTATTTGTTTTTGTTTATTTGTTTTTTGCTTTTTTAATTAAATTTTTTTAATTTTAGAAAAAAAGTTTAGATTACATAAAATTTACATAAAAAACATAAGGGGTTCCCATATGCCCACTACTCTTCCCCTCCCACACTTTCCCACATTAACAACAAACATCATTATTGTGGTACATTTTTCATAGTATTTGTTTTTAATTTCTATTGACATTGTTAAATAGTTGATGTTTTTATAAAGTTCTTCAATTTCATATCTGATTGCACTCCATCTGTCCCTAGGAGTGATAACTTTCCATAATGATCTATATAGCAAAGTAATAACATGAAAGAATGTAAAATCTAGACCTAGAAGACCAGGGTTCAGATCTTGACTTCTGTTCCTTTACAGCTCTGAGTGTCCTTTACTCAGGTCCTTAAGTCCTCTCAGCCTCAGTTTCTTTATCTGGAATGAGGGTCATTGATGGATTTAATGACCTGATGTGTACATAACACTCATTTTATTCCTTCGTACTAACAAGTATTCATTTATTATAAATGAAGTGGTTACTACTTAATATAATAATGAAATAAATAGAAAACATAGGATTAAGGTCTGTGAAAAGATTATTGGAAACTTTAAAGTATTGTTCAGAACTGAATTGTTACTATGAAGAAATATGAAGTAACATTTTAAAATTCAAAACTTCAGCCCCAGATATTCCGTATAGGCCTCACCATTGGCCCCAACCATTGGTGGGGTAAACAACAACAACTGGGGCCCTTCCCCTTAGCATTAGCAAAAGGGAGGAATAATTAACAGTTTAAAAGGTATCCACACAAGGAAGAGCTTGCTCTCTCTGCTTAGAGGAACCCACACCAAACTATGGTGTGTATTTCCATCCTTCTCTCCCATTTCTCTAAGCTCTGCTCTTTTTTCCATTTCCCAATAAATTCTTTTTATTGGCCTAACTGAAAGAAAAATAGAAAATTTCTTCCACAATATTTGATTTTCCAGGTCACTGTAGGATGAATGGAAATTGAACTTTTAAAAGGTCTTTAGAAAGCTCTTGCAGTAACTCCTTAATCCTAATACAGAAATGTGAACTCAGGCCTGAGAGGTTGCACTGCCCCCAGTCACTCAGTGGCCAACGACTGAGCTGAGGCAGGAACTCAGCTCTTCTCTCCTTGAAGCATGATAACTTCTATACTGATACTATTGAATGCTAGACAGTATGCTAGTTGCATGGGATGAAGCAGTAAGGGGAGGTGAGGCTCATGCCTGCTCTCAGGAAGCATTAGGCAAGAATGGAAGAATTGGCCTCAGAGGCCAGGAGAGCCTCCTAAACCTGCAGGTTGTGGGGGGAGGTAAAAATGGATAAAAGTTAATAAATAAATAAATCTTTTAAAAAAAGAAGAAGACACGGAGAGAATGCAAAGAAGAATTTGAAATACTGAACAGAAAAGTAGCAGAGCTCATGGGAATTAAAGACATAATAGTTGAGATCAAAAACACATTTGAGGCATTCAATAGCAGGCTCAAAATAATAGAAGAAAGAATAAGTGATACCAAAGGCAGAACAACTAAAATTGAAGGAAGAGAAGAATGGAAAAAATTGAACAGGGGCTCAGAGAGTTGAATGACAGCACAAAATGCAACAACATACGTGTCATGGGAGTTCCAGAAGGAGAAGAGAAGGGAAAGGGGGCAGAAAGAATATTTGAGGAAATAATAGCTGAAATTTCCCAACTCTCACAAAAGAAGTGTACTTACATGTCCAAGAAGCACACTGTACCCCAATCAGAATAAATCCAAATAGACCTACTCCAAGATACATACTACTCAGAATGTGAAAGATAAAGAGAAAATTCTCAGAGTGGCAAGGGATAAGCAAATCATCACATACAAGGGACGTCCAGTAAGACTTAGTGCAGATTTCTCTTCAGAAACCATGGAGGCAAGAAGACAGTGGTATGATACAATTAGGAAACTGAAAGAGAAAAACTGCCAGCCGATAATTCTTTATCCAGCAAAATTGTCCTTCAACTATGAAGGTGATTATAACATATTCACAAACAAACAGAAACTAAGAGAGTTTGTAAAAAAGCATCCACCTTTACAGGAAACATTAAAGGAAACCTTAGAACCTGAAAGAAAAAGACAGGAGAGAGAGGCTTTGAGGAGAGTTTAGAAGAAAGAATAACAGAAAGGATAACCAAAATAGTAAAAACACTGATAAAAATAAGATGACATATGAAAATCAGAGAATAAAATGGAGGAAGTGATAGTGCATTTACAGTAATATCATTGAATGTGAATGGATTAAACTCCCCAATCAAAAGATACAATCTGATAGAATGGACTAAAAAATGAGCTATCCATATGCTGCTTGCCCTGGGTACACCCCTCCCCACACCCTTCCCATCACCAGCACCCTGCACCAGTGATCCTCCCCTGCCACAATTGTGACCCTTCTGCAATCCAAAACCTCCCCCAAAACAAAGTAAAAAAATAAAATACAAAAAAATAAATAATTTTTTCACTGTGTCGTTCATTAGTGTAAGTTCTGTTATCTTTCATGTACAGTGACAATTTCTTCAGTATGTTCCCCCAGTATCTTATTTCCCTTATAGTTTAAAATTCATTATTTTGTAAAAATCAGAAATTAGTTCTGAAAATCATCTTTACTTTTCTCCTTGTTTCTTTTCTCCTTACAGTTAAAAATTTTAAAGCATTTCCCCTCCCCCTGTTCTTTCTCTTAAGGAATAAAAAAGGAAAAGGAAAAATCCTTTAGATTTCCACAGTTTTTAAGTCAACACCAAAAGCACATTAAAAGTTATTTTTAATCCACTCAAGCATACTTAACCAAATATGTTTTGGTTACTTAAACCAAAAGGAAGCATCTTTACCTCACACTCCAATGAAACAATCAGAAAAGAAACTCAATCCAGTTGAACAAGTACACAGTCTATATACATTACTTTTGATTCACCTCTACAAATTTTGTTAAGCACCTACCATGTTTGTAGAATATAGAAAAGCATGATACATAATCCCCACCCTCAAGGAGCTCAGGGACTAATGGGACAGACAGCTATATTAAATAATTAAAATAAAGGGAGAAATGGGAAATAACAGGTAGAAAATACAAAGGAAGGAGATTTAACATGAATTAAATCTGGAGGGACCACTAAAGTGGCACAGAAGCAACACCAGAAGAAGAAACACCAGAGCTGGGTTTCAAAAGAGGAAAGGTCTTCCAAGCAGAAATGGAGGGAAAATGCAGAAGCAAAGGTACAGTGATGTGTTGACAAGGACCATTTGGGAATTATTGAGTAGTTTGGTATGCAGAGAAGGGGTGAGGGTAGAGAAATGAGAAAGAAGGCTATTTTTCTGAATTTTAAAAAATATATAGTTTGCTTACTGCTATAGTGGGGGAAACTAGCAATCTGATTTTTTAAAAATTCTGTAATTAAGTGAAATGAAATCCAGAAGTAAAGAAAAGCTCCCCCCACCCCATCTCCCATGCCATCTCCTGCTCCAAACACTGATGTCATTCTGGTACTTGGAGCACATGGGCTTTGTGCGGTGCAATGTTGGCTGTGCATGTGTCAGACCATGGGGAGCATGAGCCACAGCCAATACACCAGGGCATGGGAGCCGGCATGGATAGGAACCTGAACAAGTTCACAGAGAACAGAGTCCTGGAAAAGGGAAGTATTTATCCAAGGTCACACAGCAAGTATTCCAAAGATGTCACTTAGTGTGGTTTTCTTATGGTTTTTCCCTCTGCAGTATTCTGGGGTAGGTTCTGTTCTCTGTTTGACAGATGAGGACCCTGACTTAGTTTTCCACAGGGCTGCCCATGCAAAGGACCAGAAATGGGTTGGCTTTTATACTGGGGATTTTATTAGGGTAAAAGCTTACAGTTCCAAGGCCATGAAAATTTCCAAATCAAGGCATCATCAGAGATGCTTTCTCACCACAGTCAGCTACTGGTGATTCTGGAGTCCCACCATGTGGGGAGGCAGGATGGAGGGCAGTCTCTGCTGAGGTGCCTGCCTTCCCCTCTGGGCACACAGTTTCCAGGAGCTCAGCTGTGGGTGATCAGGCATAGGACTTGACATTTTGCATTTATTTAGTGTAAGGTCTGTTGTCCGGTATGTACAGTGACATTTTCTTCCCTTTTTTGCCCCCAGTGCCTTACCTTTTTCATTTTGTCCTCAAATAAGATTTAGGACTTTAAGGAAACATCCCATACTGAATGTAGGGGATTCCTCTATACTCAACATCTTCCCCCTTTATCCCCACCCCTGAAGCTGGCTGCTGGCAATCCTTGGCTCCTTTGTCACATGGGCAAGGCACTTGGCAGTGTCCCCTGGTCTCTCCCTTCTCTTCTGGGTTCTTTCCATGTCCAGCCTCTTGCTTCCTGTAGCTTTTTTTCTATCTGAATTTCACTCTGCTTATAAAGCACTCCAAGAACAAATGGTCCTACTTACAATGGGTTCACACTCATAGGAATGGATTAAATGCAAGAACAAGTTCTCTGGCATACATACAGCTACAAACCACCAAACTTGGACTGTTAAAGTCAGGAAGAAGATTGATGGCCCAGTTAATGTGGAAATGAAAGTTTGTTCTAAGGGAGCCTGGTGTTCAGATCCTACTTGAACTTAGAAATGCAGTAGGGAACCTTATATGATAGTTGAGACTCCACACATGTCCAAATACGTCTTTACAGTGGTCTGCTGCTAAAGGTGCATGCATGGGTGTCAGGTTACACAAACTAGAAGGTGGACTGTGATCTTTTCACAGGGTGGAAAATGTTGATACATGTCTGGTCTGGAGAAAAGATCCTCAGAGGACAGAAAGCATGTGCCTTATAAGCAGCCAGCTCCAGGACCCATTTTACTATAACCTGCAAGGAGAAGCCAAGCTGCAATCTCTGAGTTTATTTTGGAAAATTCTTCAGCTAAATGCTCAGGTTTGCCATTTTCAAATTCTGTCTTCCATAAAACACCAGGAGTTAATCTTGGTAAGTTCTCTGCAACTTTATTTATTATTTTTTTTCTTTTTTTTAAAATTTACTTATTTTTTATTGTGGGTAAAAATAAAAATTTTCAAAATACATACAAATATTTGTAAAATGATATATAAATATATATGCATATATGTGCATTTGCTTTCAAAAATGTTATATATATATATATATATATTTTTTTTTAAGAGGTGCTTAGATTACCTAAAATATTACATGGAACCTACCAGGATTCCCATGTTCCCCACCTCCCACACCTCCCACCATATCCCACACAAACATCTCCCACAAGTGTGGCCAATCACCCTCAATGGACTTACACATCCTGGAGCCTTGCCATCAACCATAGACCACAGTTCACATCGTAGACCAGACTCTCTCCCACACAGTTCTGAATGGTGTGTGCTGATTTAAAATGGCCTACATTCGTTGCCACAAGGACACTCAGGACAACCTCTAAATCCCAAAAAAGCTCCTGTATTTCAATTGCACATCCCCTCCCTGCCCCAAAAGTGTGCAGTGGCCACTGGCTCCACCTCACTGTTACAATCTCTTCCATTGCTAGAATCACCATATGTGTACAACAAAATACCATCAAGTCCACTCTAGTCCATAGTTCTTCCCCCAATGCTGAGGGGACTGGGATGGTGATGTCCACTCCACCTTCAAGTGAGAGAGGGCTTATATCCCATGGATATGGTGGGTGGGATGATCCTGCCTGCAGATGCAGGCCCTCTCCATTACCTGGGCTGGCTGTTGCCCATCATTGTCTCCTCGCCAGGTGACTTGGATGAGTCCATTGAGCTGTAGGGTAGGAGTTGCAGCTCCACCGAGATTCCATGCACACCTGGCACATAGGTAGGCCAGAGGCTCCAGTCTCTGGAAGTATACCTAAAAACTTCAGCATCACATATAGGCTTGAATAGAAGGGACTGATGAACAAGGACTTATTTGAGTCCAATTCTGTCACTCTCAGGAGCACAGATTCCAAAATAGAGCCCATTGATAAGTTATCAGTCTCTGGTGCTATCCCCCCTTATATAGGACCTGGGTGTCTCCAGAGCTCTCAGGAGCCCCTCCGTGTGAGGTGATAGGCACTTAGATGTTCTATGAGCTCCTACTGAGGTATGCATAAGAGTTAACTCTGGGATGACCTCCCCACTCTCTTTGAAGTCTCTTAGCCACTTGAACTCATTTGTCTTTACCTTTCCCCCCTTTTTTTCAAGGTATTTTTCCAGTTGTGTTGCCAGTTGGCACTTGGTATTAATCCCTTTTTGCCAGGGAGGCTCATCCCTGGGAGTCATGTCCCACATTGGGGGGAAGGTAATGCAATCATATGCTGAGTTTGGCTTAGAGAGAGGACACATTTGAGCAACAAGGAGGCTCTCAGGTGGCAACCCTTAGGCACTCCATAACAGTAAGCTAAGTTTCAGTTACAAGAGGAAAGACTCATAATGGTAGTCATCAATAAAAAGAACTCATCAGTGGGTCATCCTCTTTTGACAGACACTGTCCCTTTACTCAGAGGACTGTTGCTGCTCCCTTGAAGAATGTGGCAGAGCTCTCCAGGCTAGGAATTCAGATTCCCTCATTTATTGTGTGATTGTCCACCCACTGTGACCATGCTCCATCTTTTGATCTTTTGAACAATTTTGTATATCTTTCATGTATATTCAGGTGTACTAACTCCCATGAATCCCCCCTCCCAGACACCCCCAACCAATAATCCCCTGCAGTACCCATTGTAACCCTTCAGTGATCCAAATCCTCCATGAACATGTAGTCCATAAAATAATCAAATACACTTAATAGGAAAAAGAAACAACAATGATAAGCTTACATGCAAGAGACAAACATAAGGAAAATCAGGAAACAAACAAACAAACAAACAAAAAACAAAACAAAATATAATTAGTGGATTGGGATATTCAAAAAAATGGGGAAAAAAGCAAAAGAAATGCCTTTTTTAAAAAAAACTATATATATATATTCTTTTTTTCCTTTTATCACCGAGTTATCAGATGTCTGGTGTGCCATGACACCTTCACCCTCTCAATCCCCATTGTCTCCCAAATTTTCATTTAATTTTCAAAGAAGGTTTAGGACACAACAAAGTCACACACGGAGTGCCAGAGACTCCCAGATACCAATCCCCCCCCATTCCCCACCCCATATTAACACCCCACCCTTTTTTTTGGATGTTAGCATTGTTATAACTGTTATACAGATAGCAAAATATAGCAACTAAACATTGTCAATGATTTACAGTATAGTTTACAATTTAGATGACACAGTTTAATAAGTTTTGATTATATTTACCATGTCCTGTGTCCATTACTGTAAGGTAATGAAAAACCTTTCCCATGACCACTAAATACCCCATTAGATCTTAACTGTTCCTTCCTCCCCACCCCCCTGGGGCATATGACACTACCTTGTCTTGACTCATGGAATGTCAAGATTCATAGTTAAATGCCCTGGGTATTTGAACCTGCCCTTCCTAATCTACCCACCTGTCAATGCTGCACCACCAAACCCAGAAATATAACTACCCATCTGTTCTATCCTTCAATATGCAACTATACTCTATCCCTTTACCATAGATTATGTCCATATGGGTGATGGCTCAAAGCCTGCTCTTCTCTTACTCTCCCTTGTTAACCTATCTTTCAGACAATGGTTCTCAGAGACTGCTCACTTTCCTCAGTTCATATCAGTGAGGTCATGTACAGCTCATCCTTCAGTGCCTGGCTTGCTTCACTCAACATAAGTTCTTCAAGATTCCATGTCTTAGCACTTTATTCCTTCTTACAGCTGAGTAATATTCCATTTTATGTATGTACCACATTTTGCTTATCCATTCTTCTGTGGTTGGGCACCGGGGCTGATTCCAACTTTTGGCAATGGCGAACAATGCTGCTATGAACATTGGTGTGCATATATCTGTTTGTGTCTTTGCTTTCAGTTCTTCTGGGTATATATCCAGCAGTGGAAATTCTGGATCATACAGAAGATCTATTGTTAGTTTTCTGAGAAACCGCCAAACTGTCCTCCACAGTGGCTGGACCATACCACAGTCCCACCAGCAGTGGATGAGGATTCCTATTCCTCCACATCCTCTCCAAAATTTAGTGTCTCCTGTTTTTTTAATAGCTGCCATTCTGATGGGTGTAAGATGGTATCTCATTGCAGTTTTGACTTGCATTTCCCTAATAGCAAACGATGTTGAGCATTTTTTTCATGTACTTTTTAGCCATTTGTATTTTTTCCTTGGAGAAATGTCTTTTCAGTTCACTTGACCATTTTTTATATGGGTTGTTTGTCCTTTTATTTTCAAGGTGTAGGATTTCTTTATATATGCAGAATATTAGGCTCCTATCAGATAATTGGTTGCCAGATATTTTCTCCCATTGTGTAGGCTGCCTTTTTATTTTCTTAATAACATCTTTTGAGGTGCAGAAGTTTTTAATTTTGATGAGATCCCATTTATCTATTTTTTCTCTTGCTGCTCGTGCTTTGGCTGTGAGTTCATGGAACCATTTACTATTACAAGGTCCTGTAGATGCCTCCCTACATTATCTTCCAAAGTCTTTATGGTTTTGGCTCTTATATTTAGATCTTTGATCAATCTTGAGTGGATTTTTTTATAAGGTGTGAGATGGTATTCTTCTCTCATTCTTTTGGATATGGATATCCAGTTCTCCAAGCACCACTTTTTAAAGAAGCCATTCTCTCCCAACTGAGTGGGCTTTGTGGCCTTGTAAAATATCAGATGACTGTATATGTGAGGATCTATATCATAACTCTCAATTCGGTTCCATTGGTCAGTAGGTCTATCCTTGTGCCAATATCACAGTTTTGATCACTGTAGCTTTGTAGTATGTTTTCAAGTCAAGTAGTGTGATACCACCAACTTCATTTTTCTTTTTCAATGTCTTTGGCAATTCGGGCCTCTTGCCTCTTCAAATATATTTTGTGGTTAGTTTTTCCAGTTCCTTAAAAAATACAGTGTTGGCTTATATTGGGATTGCATTAAATCTGTAGATTAGTTTCGGTAGGATAGACATCTTGATGATGTTTACTCTTCCTATCCATGAGCAGGGAATATTTTCCCATTTATCTAAGTCTTCTTTGATTTCTTTTAACAGTGTTGTGTAGTTTTATGTATATAAGTCCTTTACATCTTTAGCTAAATTTATCCCTAGGTTTTTGATTCTTTTAGTTACTATAGTAAATGGTATTTTTTTTACCCTGATTTCCTCCTCAGTTTGCTCGTTATTGGTGTATAGAAATGCTACTGATTTTTGAGCATTGATCTTATACCCTGCAACATTACTGAACTCCTTCATAAATTCTAGAAGCCTTGTTGTAGATTTCTTAGGGCTTTCTATGTATAGGATCATGTCATCTGCAAATAATGAATTTTTTACTTCTTCTTTTCCAAACTGGATGCCTTTTATGTCCTTTTCTTGTCTCAGTGCTCAAGCAAGTACTTCTAATACAATGTTAAATAGGAGTGGTGATAGTGGGCATCCTTGTCTTGTTCCCGATCTCAGAGGGAAGACTTTTAGGATTTCACCATAGAAAATGATGTTAACTTTGTGTTTTTCATATATACCCTTTATCATATTCAGAAAATTTCCATCTGTTCCTATCTTTTGTAGTGTTTTTATGAGGAAAGAGTGCTGTATTTTGTCGAATGCTTTTTTTGCATCTATAGAGATAATCATGTGATTTTTTTCTTTCAATCTGTTTATGTGGTGTATTACATTGATTGATTTTCTTATATTGAACCATCCTTGCATAACCAGGATGAAACACACTTGGTCATGGTGTATACTCCTTTTGATATGTTGTTGAATGCGATTAGCAAGTATTTTGTTGAGGATTTTAGCATCTAGGTTCATTAGAGAAATTGGTCTGTAATTTTCCTTTCTTGTGGTATATTTATTTGGTTTTGGTATTAGGGTAATGTTGGCATCATAGGATGAGTTAGGCAATATTCCTTCTACTTCTATTTTTTGGAAGAGCTTAAGTAGAATTGGTGTTAGCTCTTTCTGGAATGGTTGGTAGAATTCAGCTGTGAAGCCATCTGGTCCTGGGCTCTTCTTAGTTGGGAGGTTTTTGATGACTGACTGAGTCTATCTCTTTACTTGTAATTGGACTGTTGAGTTCATCTATTTCTTCTTTCATCAATGTAAGCTGTTTGTGGATTTCTAGAAATGTGTCCATTTCCTCTAAATTATCATTCTTGTTTGCATATAGTTTTACAAAGTATCCTCTTATGATACTCTTTATTTCTGTGGGGTCAGCAGTGATATAACCTTGCTCATTCCTTATTTTATGTATTTGCATCTGTTCTCTCTTTTTCTTTGTTAGTCTGGCTAAGGGTTTGTCAATTTTATTGATATTCTTGAAGAACCAGCTTTTGGTTTTGTTTATTGTTTCCAGTGCTTTATATTCCCTATTTCATTTTGTTCTGCTCTAATCTTTGTTATTTCCTTCTTTCTACTTCTTGTATGTTTAGTTTGTTGTTGTTTTTCCAGTTCCTCAAAGTGTGCTGTTAGGTCTTCAATTTTAGCTTTCTTCTTTTTTAATATATGAATTTATGGCTATGAAATTCCCTCTCAGGACTGCTTTCGCTGCATCCCATAGGTTTTGATATGTTGTGTTGTCGTTTCTCATTAGTTTCAAGGTAGTTACTGATTTCTTTTGAGATTTCCTCTTTGACCCACTGTTTGTCTAAAAGTGTGTTATTTAACTTCCATATCCTTGTGCCTAACCTGTTTCTCTGGCCCGTAGTGATTTCCAACTTCATTCCATTGTGGTCAGAGAAATTACTTTGTATAATCTCAAACTTTCTGAATTCATTGTGAGTTGTTCTGTGGCCTAGAATGCAGTCTATTTTGGAATATGTTCCATGTGCACTCGAGAAGAATATAAATCCCGCTGTATTTGGGCGTAGTGTTCTGTATATGTCTATTAAGTGCAGGTCTTCTAATGTATTGTTGAGTGCCTTAGTTTCTTTATTGATTCTCTGTCTACATGTTCTGTCTAATGATGATAGTGGTGTGTTGAAGTCCACTGCTATAATTGTAGAGGCATTTATTTCTCCTCTTATTTTTTCCAGAGTTTGCCACACATATTTTGAGGCACCCCGGTTAGGTGCATAAATGTTTATGATTGTTCTCTCTTCTTGAGAGATGACTCCTTTTACTAATATGTAGTGTCCATCTTTGTCTCTTACAATAGATTTGCATTTAAAGTCTATTTTATCTGATATTAGAATAGCTACTCCTGCCCTTTTTTGGCTATTGTTAGCTTATAAAATGGTTTTCCAGCCATTCACTTTCAGCCTCCTTGAATCCCTGGGCCGAAGGTGGGTTTCTTGTAGACAGCATATAGATGGATCATATTTTCTTATCCATCCTGCCAATCTGTGTCTTTTGATTGGTGGATATAATCCATTAACATTCAGTGTTATTTCTCATAACGAATTCCTTACTTCAGCCATTTTTTCTCTGGGTTAATGTATGTCATATGTTGTTTTGTTTCTCTTTTGTTCTTTTCAGTTTTTTTTAAACTCTCCTCCAACTCTCTCTCCCTTGTTTTTTCCTTTCAAGGTATAGAGATTCCTTTAGTGTTTCTTTTTTTTCTTTAATTAATTTATTTTTTTATTGTGAATAAAAATCAAAATTTTCAAAATACATACCAGTATTTGTAAAATGATATATAAATATATATGCATTTATGTGCATTTGCTTACAAAAATGTTATTTATTTATATATATATAAATATATTTTAAGAGGTGCTTAGATACCCAAAATATTACACGGAACCCACTGGGATTCCCATGTTGCACACCTCCCACACCTCCCACCACATCCCACACAAACATCTCCCACAAGTGTGGCCCACCACTCCCAATGGACTTACACATCCTGGGGCCTTGACAACAACCATAGACCACAGTTCACATAATAGACCACACTCTCTCCCACACAGTTCTGAGTGGTCTGTCCTGATTTAAAATGGCCTTGAAATGCTGGTTTCTTCTTGACATACTCTCTTAATTTCTGTTTATCTGTGAATATTTTGAACTCTCCATCATTTTTGAATGCAAATTTTACTCGATAGAAAATTCACGGCTGGAAGTTTTTTTCTTTTAGTATTTTGACTATGTCATACCACTGTCTTCTTGCATCCATGGTTTCCACTGAGAAATCAGCACTTTATCTTATTGTGCTTCCCTTGTATGTGATGGTTCTCTTCTGTCGTGTGCCATGAGTATTTTCTCTTTGTCTTGAGCATTGGACATTTTGACCAGTATATGTCTTGTAGTTGGCCTGTTGGGATTTATACTATTTGGGGTGGGCTGTGCTTCCTGGATCTGCACATCCATCTCTCTCAATAGGATTGGGAAGTTTTCAACCATTATTTCCTTCAATACTCCTGTTCCCTTTCCCTTCTCTTCTCCTTCTGGGATGCTCATAATGCGTATGTTTGTGCGTTTTGTATTATCGGTTAGTTCCCTGAGTCCATGTTGGATTGTTTCTATCTTTTTGTCTATCTGTTCTACTATCTCTTTGATTTCAGCTGTATTGTCTTCCATATCACTAATTCTTTCCTCTGCCTGTTCAAATCTGCTGCCATGTGAGTCCAGCATCTTTTTCATTTCTTGGATTGTGCCATTGTTTACCATCATATCCATTACCTTTTAAGGCATGTTTGCAATTTCTTCAATATGTTTCCCAGTGTCTTCTTTATATCCTTAATCTCTTCCTTCTCTTCTTTAAGTTGGTCCATGTTATTTGTTTGGATAGCTTTGATTAGTTTTTCGATGTTCTGCATTGCTTCCTGGTTTTTATTTTGTTCATTGGCCTGGTCCATGTTTTCCTGTTTCTCAGAGTCATTTGTATTTTTTGTTGCCCTCTGGTCATCATATTATATTGATGGGTTTGTTCAGTTGATTAGCTTTTCTCTATGCTCTAGAGTTTTATTTAGCTGGTGGTTCTGCCTGTGAGTTAAGTTTTCTCTTTGGCACTTTTTCTTCTTGTTTTATTTCCTTGTTTCTTTCTATGTTCCGAATCTCTACCATTCTGTTCACGCCATTGATCCGCGCAGCTAGATGTCCCAAGCGTCTCATTCCACGTGTGCACAGCCTCTCTGCAACTTTAAAACACAGATCACCATTCCTCCAGTTTCCAACAATAGTTTCATCATTTACTTCTAAGGTATCATAAAAAGTCTCTTTAGCATCCATATTGCTATCAATAGTCTCTTCTAAGCAATGTAGGCCTTTTCCAACAAGCATTTCACAATTACCTCCAAAAATACCCTTTACCTATTTAATAAACCATTCCAACATTTTGGTAATTGCAAGAGCACTACCCCAATCCTGGTACCAAGTTCTGTATTAGTCAACCCATGGGGTGCTGATGCAAAATACCAGAAATCTGCTGGTCTTTATAAAGGCTATTTATTTGGGGTAGAACTTTATAGTTACCAAGCCATAAAGCATAAATTTCTTCCTTCACCAAAGTCTGTGCCACATGTTGAAGCAAGACAGCTGCCAACGTTTGCAAGGGTTCAGGCTTCTTGGCTTCCTCTCTTCCCGGGGCTCTGTTTCTCTCTGGGTTCAGCTCCTCTGTTTCCTCCTCAAGGTCAGCTGTAGACTATGAGGCTCTCTAGGCTTGGCTCTCTCCACGAGGCAAGCTGTGAACTGTAAGGTGAATGGCTCATCTCTTTTCTTGGGGGCCTTCTCTCCTTCCTCATCAGAACTCCAACATCAAAAAAAAAAAAACTCCAACTCTGTCCTCTGCCATGTCTTTTATCTTTGAGACCCCACCCACCAAGGGGCAGGGCTCAACATCCTACTGACATGGCCCAATCAAATCCCTAATCATAACTTAATCATGCTCAGATGAAAAAACCAGTTTACAATCATAATCAATATCTATTTTTTTGTTTTTTGGAATTCATAAATATATCAAACTGCCACACCATCCTTTTAAGATCACGTAGGACACTTCTGTCATCCTTGGCAAAATTTATTTATCACAGTGAGAGTGTATTCTGAAAACTTAAATAACAAGTCAAAGTAATATTTTTTTTTTCCTAATCTAAATAGATATCAGTTAAAAATAAAGGAAGAGATATGTCTGTCTTGGGAAGAAAATATGCAGTCTATTTAGAGGTGATAACATAATTTAATATCATTTAATATTTTATAAGAGAAAATTGCTATTTTCTTCAATGATAAATTCACATGGGTATGGGTTTCTTCCATTGCAGGTG
This sequence comes from Tolypeutes matacus, assembly GCA_026826555.1. Classification (NCBI taxonomy): domain Eukaryota; kingdom Metazoa; phylum Chordata; class Mammalia; order Cingulata; family Chlamyphoridae; genus Tolypeutes; species Tolypeutes matacus. Next base: position 4,097,929 of record JAKSZT010029954.1, on the reverse strand, counting down.
TGCTGCAAGATTAATTTTCTGAGCAAGAGGAAAAAGCCCAGTGGCAATTGAGGGGATCTGGCACATCCCACCCCTCTGTACTGCTGCTTACTCATGGACACACCTCAGGGGACTCAGTCACATTTCTATCCCTGGGGAATTGTCAGTATTCCAAGGATAAGTCTAGTCAGTTACAAAAAGGTTCCTATGACAATGAGTATAAACTGGAGATAATTAATGGCAGGGAAAGGGATTTGGCATGTTCCAGTCCAAGCATGCGGGGAGATGCAAGGGAGAGAAATGCCATGTGCAGTACCATGAGAATGCTAGGGGTTACTCCTCACAGTTGAAAATAATGGGGATTAGGCTTGGAGGTTGAGCAGTAAAGAGAGAGTAAATTTTGCTCTTGTAACTGAGACTTAGCCTGCAGTTGTGGGTGCCTAAGGGTTGCCACCTGGGAGCCTCCTTGTTGCTCAAATGTGGCCTCTCTCTAAGCCAAACTCAGCATATGATTGCATTACCTTTCCCCCAACGTGGGACATGACTCCCGGGGATGAGCATCCCTGGCAATGAGGGATTAATACCAAGTGCCAACTGGCAACACAACTGGAAAAAGACCTTGAATTAAAGGGGGAAAAGGTAAAGACAAATGAGTTCAAGTGGCTAAGAGACTTCAAAGAGAGTCGGGAGGTCATCCCAGAGGTAACTCTTATGCACACCTCAGTAGGAGCTCATAGAACACCTAAGTGCCTATCACCCCACACAGAGGGGTTCCTGAGAGCTCTGGAGACACCCAGGTCCTATATAAGTGGGGATAGCCCCAGAGACTGATGCCTTATCAGTGGGCTATACTTTGGAATCTGTGCGCCTGAGAGTGACAGAACTGGACTCAAATGGGTCCTCCTGCACATGGTTCATCAGTCCCTTCTACCCAAACCTATATGTGATATAGAAGTTTTTAGGTATACTTCCAGAGACTGGAGCATCTGGCCTACCTATGTGCCCGGTGTACATGGAATCTCGGTGGAGCTGCAACTCCTACCCTACAGCTCAATGGACTCATCCAAGTCACCTGGTGAGGAGACAACGTTGGGCAGTGGCCATCCCAGGGAATGGAGAGGGCCTGCACCTGCAGGCAGGATCATCCCACCCACGATATCCATGGGATATAAGCCCTCTCTCACTTGGAGGTGGAGTGGACATCACCATCCCTGTCCCCTCAGGATTGGGGGAAGAACTATGGACTAGAGTGGACTTGATGGTATTTTGTTGTTCACATATGGTGATTCTAGCAATGGAAGAAATTATAACAATGAGGTGGAGCCAGTGGCCACTAGGCACTTTTGGGGCAGAGAGGGGAAGATCAGTTGAAATACAGGATCTTCTTTGGGATTTGGAGATTGTCCTGAGTACCTTTGTGGCAACGGATGTAGGCCATTTTAAGTCAGCAGACACCACTCGGAACTGTGTGGGAGAGAGTGTTGTCTACGGTGTTAACTGTGGTCTATGGTTGGTGGCAAGGCCCCAGGATGTCTAAGTCCATTGAGGGTGGTGGGCCACACTTATGGGAGATGTTTGTGTGGGATGTGGTGGGAGGTGTGAGAGGTGGGCAACATGGGAATCCCAGTTGGTTCCATGTAATATTTTGGGTATCTAAGCACCTCTTAAAATATATTTATATATATACATAAATAACATTTTTGTAAGCAAATGCGCATATATGCATATATATTTATATATCATTTTGCAAATGTTGGTATGTATTGTGAAAATCATGATTTTTACCCACAATTAAAAAAAAAAAAGAGAGAGAGTAAATTTGATCCTCTAGAAACTGGTGTTTGAGAGGGGAAAGGCAGATCAGAGAAAGGAAAATTAAATACAGCACACGGCTTGGCAGGAGAGGTAAAGGAGATGCCAAGAATGAGCAGTAAGTGCAGGAGTGACGGGCGTTGGAAGGGATCTCTCTTGAGAGGAGATTTCTGGGGAGGTTCCTCAGGAGGGCCCATCTAAACAGTGATGGCAACTGAGGAATAGCATTGGAGGATGAAGGGACAGAAGAGGTGATGGCCTTAAAGTGTGCATGGGTGTGGGGGGCATGAAGGCCAGGCAGATATCAGAGCATGCCCAGCAGGAATTGACGTACGCAGGGAGCCTGGGTGAAGGCTACCATGAGCCAGACACTGAGAGTCACTGGCACTAAGTGAATTTGACTTTAAGTGGTGAGTGCCTGTGGTGTTTTTGTCAAAAGGTATGGCAGGGAGAAGTGGTGACAATGATGGTGATTCGAGTTGAGGATGGTGATGACCAGAGCAGGGCAGTGGCAGCGGAGGTGGGGATGGAGAGAATGGGTCAGATGTTGGAGATGCTCCAAGACCTGCTGATGCCTGCTCAAGTTGACAGTTGCTGCTGGGTTCCAGGCAGAATTATGGGATTTGCTGTGACTGGTGGATCCATGGTTACTGGGCAGGGTCCTGTGATGAATCCAGGGCCACAAAGGGGCTGTGTCCTTTTGTGGAGCTTTCCTTTGGGCTGACTGTCAGGAAGCTGGGAGAGGGGATGATAGAGCTGCTGCCTGATGATATGAATTCAGAGCACATGGTACACCACAGTCTCCAGTGGGAACCTGGGGTGTGTACACCTGCCATCGGGTTATTGGTGGGTCTCTTATGGCTACTCAGATTAGTGCAGTCTCTGAGAAGTCAACTTTATAGAAGATGGGAAAGACAGCTTGCAGACACACTGGCTGCACTGATTAAAGAGAAATGTCACCTCCTTGACCAGATGAGTGCTGCTCTCAAGTGCTATAGAGATACTGAGGCATCCTTAAAGGATGCCAGGAGAAAGAAAGAGTGTTTAAGAGTCTCCAGCCTTATAGATACCTACAGAAAGGCCAAGGGAAAGAAAGAAATGCTGAATGGAGTGTTAACTGTATTGGCCCATGAATGACAGCAAGCGAGATGCCAAGCCTTCCAATGAGAATACACAGTGGTCGAGATGGGAAAAACAATGGAGACACTTGATGAGGTCCTGAGAACCATGACAGCACAAGGTAATTTTCCCAACCCTCTGTGCGGTTCCAACCCTACCAACAGTATCCTGCCCTTGAGTGTGGGCTGGGTATTTAAATAGTGCTGCCCTCTTCTCTCCACACAGGGCTCCCAGCTGCCAGGCACTGTCAACTACTCTGCACTCCATCTGAGTGTCATTGGGGCTAGTGGATCCAAGAGAACCTGACACGACCTGGACTTCCACCAACTTTAAACGCGGGACACAGAAGGAAGATTCTCCACAGTCAATTCCTCTTTGAAATGAACAGGCTGTCCCTTCTCAGGAAAACCTTGAATATGTGGCCTTTACTTTCTCTTTAGGCCTCTGAATTATCTCATAGCATAGAAAAATTTCTTTCCAAGTTTCAGGGAGTATAATTTTAATCAAAGGGAAAGGATCTTCCTGTATTTCTAAAGATAATGTTTGTTTACTTATATATTAACTTAATTAGTGATTTTTATCTATATTATTACTCTATTTGCCATATTTTATTGTAATTTGAAATTATATGAAATATAGCAATAAAAAAACTTTAAATTTTTACATTTTACAATTTACTGATAAAATAGCTTTCACAATATTGCACTGACATAAGCCTACATTAAAGTATACATCATCTTAAACAGAAAAACTGAAATGAATTTTAGTTTATTTATTTAAAATAATTTATATATTTTAAAAGATATTTAGATTACATGAATGTCCTATAAAATATATAGTGGATTAACATATGCCCTGCTCTCCCACCTCCCACATTTTCCCACCTTAACAACATCCTTTGTTAGTGAGGTACATTCATTGCAATGGATGATCACATTTTGGAGCATTGCCACTAATATTGATTATAGTTTACATTTTAGTTTACACTCTATCCCACCCAATTTGGTAGGTTAAGCCAAGGTATATAATGGCCTGCATCTGTCATTGCCATTTCATTCAGGAGAATTCCCATGTCCCAATAATGTCCCCAGATTACACCTGTTTTTTCCCTCTCCCTGCCCTCAGAACCTCCAGTGGCCACTGCACCCACATCAATGATATAATTTTTTCCATTGCTAGAATCATAATATATATGTATAGCAGAATACCGATAAGTCTACTTTAGTTCATAGTTCATTCCAGTCCTGAGGATTGTGGGATGGTGATGTCCACCTGACCTTAATTGAGAGGGAGCTTTGATCCCATGGGGCTGAAGGATGGACTCTCTTGCTTGCAGTTGTAGAGGGCCCACAACTGCCTGGAGGACTCAGAGAAGACTTCCTTGAGAAGGTAGCCTTTGTAATGTGTCTTAAAAGATAAATATGAGTTCACAAGTGAATAAGATGGAGAAGGGTATCTCAGAGAGAGGGAACAGCATGAGCAAATCAAGGGGTAATGAAGAGCACAGTAAGCAGCCCAGCAGGCTTGGAGGGTGGAGGTTATTGAAAAAGCAGGAGAGGTGTGTGGGTCCAGGAAGAGGGACCTCAAAGGCCATGCACAGCACATTGGTCTTTATCCTGAGGAGGAGCTTGTTTGTTGTTGGGTGAGCTTTGGCTGCCAGTATGGCACGTGGAGAGGAGAAGGCAAACCAAAAGCCAGAAGCCCAGCTGAGAGGCTGGTTCAATGGTCCAGCAGGGCCAGGTGGGCTGAGGGAGGGCAGAAAGTTCTCTTCCTAGTAGAAGCCACAGCAGTCAACCTCAAGAGCAAATTACTTTGATTCTGAAGGAGTCCATGAAGGCCAAATGCTTTTAATTGTCATGGCAAGGGGGGTTGTTTTCCTGTCCCTCAGACTTAGCTCTGTTGATTAGAATTGGCCTTAGTAACTAACAATTGGTAGGCTCCAAGCCTACTAGCTGCAGTGAGTTGGGGAACCAGGTGACTATTTTATTTTGCTAAAGGCTACCAATGCAAAATACCAGAAATGGGTTGGCTTTTATATTGGGAATTTTTAAAAGCCAGAAAACCACCCAAACTTACAGTTCTGAGGGTGTGAAAATGTCCAAATTAAGGTATCATCAGAGATGCTGTGTCACCAAAGGTTTGCAGCTGGAGATCCTGGACTCCTGCCATGTGGCAAGGCAAAATGGCAGCTGGTCTCTGCCATTTCCTCTGGGCTCACCTTCTCTGAGTTCAGCTGTGGGCTATCAGGCATCATGCTTGTCTCTCCCTCTCTCCTGGCCTCATCTCTTTGAACCTCTCAGGGTCCTCTTTCTGTATGTCGCTGCTCTGCTGATTCAGCCTCTGGCCTCTCTTTCAACCTCTTGGGGTTTCTCTGTGTTTCTGTAGCTGCAATCGATCCTGGGGTCCTCTCTCACATGGCAGGGAAAAATGGAAGCTTTCCCTCTCTCCTGTCACCTGTTTATATAGGACTGCATTAAAGGATTAAGACCTACCCTGGGTCCCACAATCAAGGCCCTGAACTGAAGTGATCTAATCTGTTCATCCAATCAAATGGTCCCTTAACTGAATCTAATCAAAATGCTCTATCTACATTGGTTTTACAGGAACAGGGTTTTCTGGTGTCCACAAAAGACTCAAACCAGAACACTGGGCAAAGCCAGAGAGAAACCCAGCTTCAGGATGCTCTTCTCTGGCCAGGGCTTCACCTTTGCCCCAGACACTTGCCCAGATCTGGGCAGATCCTCCTGAGAAGAGGCCAAAGGAAAGAGAAGAGATGTGCCAGGCAGTATCCAAGGAAATGCTGAGGAACGGTCACAAGCTGGAGGAGATTAAGGAGACATGATGACTAAATGCCATGTGAGGTCCTGGATGAGAAAAATGATAGCAGTGGAAAAACTGGTGAAATCTGAGTGAGATCTGTACTTTAGTCAAGAGAATCATACCAGTGTTAACTTCTTAGTTTTGATCATTGTACCATGGTTATGCAGTATGTTAACCTTAGGGGAGGCTGTGTATATGTGTATGGAAGCTCTCTGGACTACCTTTGTAACTTTTCTATGCATAGTCTAAAATTATTTCAAAATAAAAAGTTTTAAACACCATGCATTTTTCACCATGAACTAAAAGGAGGTTCTGGCTTTCATACTTTGAGCACTGTGAAATAATTTTGTCATACCACTATATTTCTTTGCCATGCCCACCTTTCTACTGAACATGGGGTCTCTGACACAAGTTTGTTATTAAGACCACCAGGCAAAGGTCCATAGAAGTCAAGGGCAAAACCAGAGGAAAGATAGATGTGCTAATGGGTGGACTTGATGGTAGCACATTATAATGAGTATAACAAACACTGTTGATTTATGGATGTGATTGTGGCTGAAATGAGTAGCCTAGGGATGTTAATGTTATTTGGAGGATAGTTGGAGGATAATATAGGGACTGTATAACAGTGATTTTGGTTAATAATATAAATACAAGAATGTTCTTCTATTACAAGGTGTTAAGAATGAGATGATACACAGGGATAATACAACTAATTTAATTTATTGAATGTACTTAACAATATTGTAATGTTTTGTAGCAAAAGTCAAAAGTATATTAATGCTAAAGGTAAAAAAAGATGGGGTTTGGTTCTGTGAGATATGATATGATTAAGGCTTTTTTTCTCTTCATATTTTTCATTAACAAGGAGACCTTGACTATGTCATTTACTCACCTGTGCTCATCTGTGTGTCTTTCTGAACACTGGAGGAGCAACTGAGTTTGTTGTTGTGATTAGATGAGCTAACAGTACCCAAACAGAACTTTTTAGGGGTAATTCTCCATAACTTGTTGAGCTGCCTTTTGGTTGTTATTTTGTGTTTTGAATTTGAAATGAAGTTTGAATAAAAAACAAACAGAGGAGAGAACAGCTCTCTATTGTTTATTATTCCAGGTGCGTGGGCCACATTTCATGGTGTCTTCCTCAATTCCTGCTCTCTCTCATACCCACATTCAAACCATGAGCAGTTTCCTGTAGCTCTAACTTCACATCCTAGCTCTAGAGTCCAGTGACCTTCTGACCACTCCACTGCTGACCCCTGGTCCAAGCCACTGCTCATTTCTTCCCTGTGTCCTGGTTTCCTGGGGCTGCTGGGGCAGATGCCATGCACTGTGGATGTAAACAGTAGGCATTTGTTAGCTCAGTGTTTCCAAGGCTAGAAATCCAAAATCAAGGTGCAACGGGCCATGCTTTCTCTGAAGTCTGTGACTTGCCACTTGTGGTTTGACAGGCATCCCTAAGGCATCTCTGCCTCCATCCCGTGTGATCAGGTTCTCTCTCTTCCTCAACTTCATCTCTTCCTGCTTATATTGGTTATACTGGATTAAGGCCCACCCTGATTCTGTTTGGCCTTCACCTCTTCAAAGGTCCCATTTACACATGCACTCACTCCCACAGTATAGTGCAGGGGTTTAGGACTTGAACATGCCTCAGTGGGGGGCATGACTCAATGTACCACACCTGGATTATAACAAAAATCTTTTTTCCTCCTCCCCTTGTAAACATTTTTATTCATTTTTAAGAACCTATAAATTCTGCCTCCTTGAGGTTCTCACTGTAGAGTGCCTGCCAGCCTACTCCACAGAATGAAGGGAGTACACAAATGGCACCTACAGTATCACGCAAACTTGCCCAGACCAGGTGTGTAAGTAAAGTAAAGTAAGCAACCAGCCTGCCACATCAGGTGGACAGGATCCTAACCCTCCGACTGCTTAAAGCACAGGCATCAGTGCCCAGGAGAAGGCCCCAGTGTGGGCATAAAACCTGGTGGGATGAAGTGGGAAAGGAAAAGAGAAAAATGGCTCTGTGAGGAAGCCAGACCCATTCCCCAAAACCAGGGGACACCAAAACGTTGGACCCCACCTGGGAATTTGAGGTGGTGGGCCATATTAAGAGGCTCATATTACCACCTGTGGTTCCTCTAGCAATGAATGGGTGTGATGCCAGTACTTTGAGTGGAAGCTGTCCAAACACAGCAGAAGGGCAGCAGTCGTCAGATGCATCACCAGATAAAATGTGTGGGTGCCATTTTAGCCATGGAGAGGAAAGCATTCCAGTAACTGCTGCATCAGCGATGCCTGCTTCCCTGCTTCCTCTCTTCCCTTAGACAGGAGAGCAGACACTACACATTGATCTGGGAACCAGTTTCAATAGTGGTGCCACTGTGTCTGTCCAAAGATGGGTTGCAATATATCTCTTGTCACCTTCTAGATGTTTGGATACTGCAATATCTATAATACAACAAACTTTTTTTTCTAAGTAATAGAAACAGTATGATATTATTTTTGTGAAAAGTGAAAATTACCACCACAAAACAAATCTGTACATTTTTTGTCAGTACTTAAATTTTTTTGTAATAAAACACTGACCATTGTCCAAAATGTTCACATATGGGGAAACACACACAGTACAGGGACTATGATCAGGGCAGGAGGTCAACAGAAACTTTTGCCCCTTTGTTGCTATTCATATTCATCTCTTATTTGAGTAGCTAAAATAATAGAAATAAATTATAAGTCAGTTATGAGGGGTTCCAGTTCCAAGTAAGATGCAGTAAACAATCTCCAATGTGTAACTCCAATTGAATGCAACTAAAATCTGAAGAGAATCCATGGGGACTTTAAGTACTCTGAAATATAATGGTAGCAGGTTATTTAGGTAATTTTAAATGTAATTGTCATTCGTCCTAACTTTGTATGTGAAGTCAGGATCGTAATAAAGTTCCTATACAAAAAAAAAAAAGATGTGTCAGGAAGGAGCCACTGGCCCCTGGGTCTGTGCCCTCTGCAGCAAGCCAGGCCCACCCCATTCTCTCAGGGTAAAGTGCTCACAACATGAGACCATCTCCTTCAGCTAATGGATTGGAGGCAAGAGGGCTGGTGGGTGACCTGTGCCTTGATCACACTGAGCAACAGGCCCTTTGGATGGGATGTTTCCACTCCTCAAGTGCTAAATGAGAAAATAAAGAAGGAAAAGAGAAAAGAGGGACAACAGGACTTTGTTTGAGAAATAAGGAGTACAGGGCCATTCCTCAGCTATGTAAGCTCTCCACTGCCTGGTGTTTCTGGGACTCACACTTCAAGGAAATAAGGAACTTATACTGGTCTAAATCTTAAATACAAAAGGGACTAGAAAGATGGTGGGGGAGGGAAAGAAGATTAAGAAAGGCAAAGAGTCCCCTAAGGGATGTCAAAGAGGGCAGACATGGGAGCTTCTGGTCTCAGCCAGGACAGTGGGCCTGACCTGCCCAGGGCACCACATGGTCCACCACTGGACAGCCTGGGCCATTACCTCCTCCTGACTAGGCCACTACACCAAGGACTATGATGGAGCCCCTGGGCCCTGGGCTGGGAAACACCTTGAAAAGCTCTTTTAAGGTCACAAAACCAAACACTAAGAAGGCCCCCTGCAATGGGCATAGCTCAAGGCTCTACCTCATCTCAACCTCACAAACAATTGTCTGTCTAACTTTGCTTCTCAAACCATCTTCCACTCCACTAAACCACCACATTTTCCATCAGCCTGTAGACAAAGCACCTGTACAAGAGCTGGATGGGTTCCTTTGGTAATACTAGGGTTGAGAAAAGAAGTGCTGTGTGAGGGCTTCCTCTTGTCTTGTCATTTCAGGTTTTGTTTATATGCAGTTGCACTGGGATGGAGAAGGTAGGAGGACATGAACTGAACAACAGTCTCTATACCTGTGGAAGGCTCTTCTGGAGCCTGGGGACTCTACCTCTCCCTCCTCCTATCAGGCTTCAAGGATCTGGAAGGCAGGGGAGGAAAACAGGTAGGAGAGGTCTTGGCTCCAACTGGAGGGTGTTGCCAGGATCTGGCTCAGTGCTGTCCACCAGTTCTTTGGGACTCCTGGTGTAGCAGTTTGACATTGTTTATGAATTCCAAAAATAGATATGGGATTATGTTTGTAAACTGGTCTGTTCTTCTGGGTGTGATTAAATTATGATTAGGGACTTAATTGGCCCACATCAGTAGGACATTGAGTCCCTGCCCCTTTGGTGGCTGGGGACTGACAGAGAAACCACACCACAGGAAAGGAAGGTTGCAGTTTTGATTCTGGAGCCCGGGAAGTAAACATGCAGAGAAGCAGATACATGAAGAAGAAGAAAATTCTCCATTAAACACAGGCTGAGGCCCTGGGAAGAGACACAAGCCATTCACCTGATAGTCTACAGTGGCCTGTGGAGAGGGCAGAACAGCTGAGCCCAAAGAGAAAGGAAGCCCGGGAAGAGAGGAACCCAGGAAGCCTGAACCCTTGCAGACATTGGCAGCCATCTTGCTCCAACACGTGGCAATAGACTTTGATGAGACAAGTAACTTTACGACCTGGTGACAGTAAGCTTCTACCCCAAATAAATACCCTTTATAAAAGCCAACAGATTTCTGGTATTTTGCATCGGCACCCCTTTGGCTGATTAATACACCTGGGCATCAACTTGTGATTCACTAGACCACACCTCTCTAAGCCTATTTTTTCAACTATTAACAAAAAAAGGAAGGAGACTGTGAGGATGGTCAATTCAGGTGATGGCCTCAGCCCCAGCCAGCTGCATGTAGCTGGCTGCTGGTGCCAGTGAAGTGGCCACAGTTCCCATGTTATTCTTGGGCCTGTGTCCAAAAGTAGCTAAAAGAAATAGCTGGTAGCAACTGTTCCCTAAACAGTCTTGGGGTCAAGGACAGTTCCAGGCACAGTTGAGGAACAGTAACATATTATGTTATATAAGCTAATTGGCATGATATATAACCTGAGTGACATGTTATACTTACTCTTTTTTTTTTTTTTCCTCCTCTTTTTTTTTTTTTTTTTTTTTTTATTATTATGGGTAAAAATCAAAATTCTCACAATACATACAAACATTTGTAAAATGATATATAAATATATATGCATATATGTGTATTTGCTTACAAAAATGTTATTTTTATATATATATATACATATATTTTAAGAGGTGCTTAGATTACCTAAAATATTATACGGAACCCACTCGGATTCCCATGTTGCCCACCTCCCACACCTCCCACCACATCCAACACAAACATCTCCCATAGTGTGGCCCACCAACCTCAATGAACTTACACATCCTGGAGCCTTGCCACCAACCATAGACCACAGTTCACACTGTAGACCACACTCTCTCCCACTCAGTTCTGAGTGGTGTGTGCTGATTTAAAATGGCCTACATCCATTGCCACAACAGTACTCAGGACAACCTCCACCTCCCAAAGAAGCCCCTGTATTTCAACTGCCCTCTCCATTCCCTGGGATGGCCATTTCCCATCGTTGTCTCCTCACCAGGTGACTTGGATGAGTCCATTGAGCTGTAGG
>JAKSZT010029954.1:4040548-4066638 GCA_026826555.1 Tolypeutes matacus | reverse complement strand
CTGGTCCCCAAGAGCCTATTCTCAGGTTCTTCAGGGAAGATGGCCTCCCAATGGCACATGCAGTTTCAGGGCCTCATGACCTAATATGAGCTTAGAGAGTTATGACTCTTTGGGATCAACTCTTCTACTTCACCTCACACCTATTTCTGAAGGCACAAGCCAGCCCCAGGACCTCTGGGTTAGGACAATTTCTAAACCTTCACCACAATGACCCAACTCTTGCCTCTTTCTAACCAGGTGAACATAACCAAGGGACATTTTAAAAAACCCATCTAAACCATGACATTTTAATTTTACCCTTTTCTTAGGATTATGGGCCTTCCAGCTTTCACCTGCTTAACCAAGGGATGGTTCCAAGCAACACTTCTTGGTCTCCACCCCTGCATTTTTGTGTTTCTGTGCTATCCTCCCCAAAAGAAGTTATTAAAGACTCCCTTCTTTCTAGGGAGAAAAAGAACAGTGATCTCTCCACTGCCACTCTAGTCACCAGCTTTGCCTTCCCTAAGCTAAAACTAGCATTAGCTCAGATGTCCCTGTTCTGCCACTGAGAAGTGGTAATGTGACTTTAGGCAGGTCTCTTAACCTCTCCAAGGCCCCATTCTTATCAGGGGAGGAATGGAGGTGGGGGGCTGTGCTAAGCCCCCTACTCACTAGTCCTGTTTGTTTTGGATTACAGATATGTTTTTTGTGTGTCTTCTGTGATCTCACCTCATCACATCCTGGCAGTTAAGTGCTGTGGGTAGGGCCTGAAATTTAACCACAGCAACATTTATGATTGCAGTCTTTTTCTCATGTTAACAAACATTTTTAAAGCCTCCATAGCTTACCAAGATGATGGAGAATATAAAGGTTGAAGGGGCCCTGCCCTCAAGGAGCTCCTAGCCTGGAAACCTTATGAGGTTCCACAACCCACAGTTCACTGCCCACTGTGGATACTAATTTGGGAAGTGGGAGGACAGTGGTTGCTTTTATTCTCCTGCTTAAATGTGAGTCCAATCTCATATGTGGGAGGACTAGGACTCATGGCTGTGTGGCCTTACACTAGTCCCTTTGTCCCTCTGGGCCTTTTTCTTCTCTATAAAGCACAGGGGTATCTAACTCTAGAATTGTTGACTTTTAAACAATGATCAATGATGTCAAAATCTTCATGGATAGGGCATTGGGGGCACTGAGCAGCTGAGGGCTCTGAAACCCCACCCCAATTCAACCAGAGCAGTTCCAATTTTTAAAATCAAGTTTATAAATTAGGATTCTTCTTCAAGGTTTCATTTGAACAAGACTCTTCTGCTGAAAACAAGCTTGAAACCCACTGCTCTACATCAAGGATTCTCAACCTTCACATTTTGGGCCAGATAACTATTTGCTATAGAGGGTCAGTTCTGTGCAATTTTGGATGTTCAATTACATCCCTGGAATTTACCAGTAGCACCCCCCAAGATGTAACAACCAAAATGTCACCAGACATTGCCAAATGTCCTCCACACAATTGTTACAAGTAAATAATCAGTGGTATTAAGCAAAATAATTTAATTGTCAAGTCACAAACTCGTTACAGCTTTATGTGCAAAGCCCTGTTCTAAGGTCCCACAAATAAACTCAATCCTTGAATTGAACCTGTTTTCATGTGTATATAGAAAGAAGACAAATGAAGCACTAAGAGAAGCATCTGAAGGAAACACATGACCTCTTGTTGCATAAAAGTTGCATATTTAATAAAGCCATACTTATGTCAGCAATAAGTTATAATTCCACATTCATTGAACTTTGTAACTTGAATCATATACTTTAAAGTTCCCCATGGCCTTGTGTGAGCAGTATGCTAAAAATGCAGAGGCAGCCAAACACCTTCAAAATGATGCAATGATATAACAGCTTTGGAGTAAGAGACGCTACCAAAATGTTTCCTGGAAAAGCAATACTTTAATTTTACCTAGAGGAAAAGTGAGCTGCAGAATAACAGGATGGCTGCTAAGGTAGACAACAAGGTAGTGATGGATTGAGGATGGGAAGTCTGATTTCTTGTATTCTGTCCATCACCATAATCCAAAACACCTCTGGATCCTCTAGCATGGGACAAGCACTGTGCTTTAGATTATGTAGATCCAAGATAAAAGGCACAGCCCCTTCCCATTGGGGGGCTTGCAGGCTGGTGGGGCTGAGCACTGTCATTATATGGTAACTCTGTCTGAGAATGCTGTGGTAGGGTAAGTACAGGTGCAACTGGATGCAGAGGATTGATGCCCAACCCACCCTTGGGGTTAGTCCTTAGAGTCTAGAAAAGTGATTACATATTAAGCACAGGTTGGGGGAAGTTCAAAGCCTCTGAAAGATAAAAGGCACATCTGAAAAAATGCAAGTAGCTCCATATGGCTGAGCATACAGAGTGTATGTGTTGGGAGGCAGGGACAGAGCCTGGAGAACAAGAATGACACATTAAGGAAAATGTCCTCTAGGTCTAAGGTGTCATTCAAGTTCTTATACATATTGGGGTCCTCTTTTACAGACCATTGATAAATGCTCAATGATCTTGTGTCCAGTGACATAGAAAGAGTATCTGGGGGGAAAGCACACAAAGACCTTCTAAATGAGAGCATCAGAGCCTTCCAGTGGAGCTTCTGCAGGGACATTGCCCTGATGGTCACCAAGACTGACAAACCCAATTTGCCAGAATATTTAAGGTCATGCTCTGGGTTTGCAGGGATGTGGACCCCAGCTTGAGGCTTTCCTCCATGGGTCCCAACTATTGGAATGACAGAGCTTTGATTTTCTGAGGCAGGGGCATCGTGGACTTTAGGGAAGTGACTGTGTAGGTGAAGTAGAAATCTGAGTGAGCTCCTGGGACATCAGGATCACTGGGTCTGCTGTCTTGGTAATCTGAACCATTGTGGCTCTGCTTCTAGGGTGGCCACATGAGGCCCAGCAGGCTTCCTCTATGCAGCTCCAGGAGCACCGTCCACATGTATGGGGGTGCAGATGGTGCCTCCTGGAGCTGTGCAGGGTGATGGTCCTGCCTGCACCCCACAGATGAGGAAAATGTAGACTACCCCACAAGTTGGTACATTCTATAATATTATTTGACATGGTACAGCTTTGAAGTATCAGATTTTTTTATTCCAGAGCTTTTTAATCCAGTTGGAGTAAGGTCCTCAAAGTTTTAGAGCTTAGGCATGAATAAAAGCATTCTTACAAAATCATTTGCTAACAAAGAATAATGAGAGTGTGCTTTTAGAACTTGATAGATGCAAATATGCAATAACAGGTGATGTCCATGGAGATCTCTGTTCACCCTAGAACTAGGATGACTATAACATCTTCCAAATTGGGACCTTCTTAAAAGTGAAAGTACTATTAATGTTTACAGGAGAATAGCAGGCTTAAACTGGGCTCTTCTGAGGCCATGGGATGTACGGTCTCATGACGGAGCATCTTTGGTGCTTTCCTGCTCTAACTACAGCTTCTTTACCTATAACCTCCACCAACTTCTCCACATCCACTGAAACTTAGGTCTGAGTGCTTGGTTCCATGAATTAAGTAAGCAGAGCAAACTTCCTCTGTGAGAAACAGGCTTTTTTCCCTTGACATTTTGCTGTCATGCTGTAGGATAGAATTTCAGTGCCACTGCTTCCTGCTCCTCCTCTTCTTCACCCCTCCCCTCACCTCCCCATTCCTCTGCCCCTTCCCCTCTTTGACTTCTTTTGGACCTTCTTTCCTCTTCATCACCACAGAGCTCACACTTTCAAGGCCAACACTAACACTAAATACTGTTCAATCTAATGCAGTAAACATTAATTAATCACTGCGATGTGGACTGTGTATTCAGAAGGGCATATTGCCTAGTTTCTCAGCTCGTGGTCTAAAAGATGGCTAAAGATTATACAAGGGGGACAAGCAAAGTGCTGTGTGAACCCAGGGAGAAAGGGCTGCATTTTCACTAGGACAGGAGCAAGGGTCACAGGAGATTTCAGAGAAGACACACAGTGAGGAAAAGACACCATTTGTCAAATGGCCACTGGAGGCACATTAGAAGATAGAGCATTTGGGGCAAAGAAACAACTCATGGAAAGGCACAGAGGCTAAACAGTATGTGCTACTTCAGGGAATGTTGAAAATGTGTAATAAAAATGAAGTGATTGTTAAAATTTTTCTCTTTTCCTTTCAGAGAAAGAAAAGCAGGAAATGTAACTAAGGACCATTTATTTTTCATTCATTAATATGACATAATTTCATGATTAATATTACATAATTCTAATATATACATATTTGACTGCCTGGGCCAAATGAAGATCAGCTGGAAAAAACTGTGTCTCTTATCACTTCATTGCTGTTGATAACCATGGACTCTTTGCCTTCCTTTTATTTCCTTTTACAATCAAGCAGGCTTTTCTAAGTCACAGAGAGGCTGTTTTAGAAAGAAATTACATCCTAAGACTACAAAGGAATGGAATACTCAAGGAAAAACTGAAGGTGAGTTAACCGATTTGCCTATGTATTTTTTGGCTTCTCAATCACTCAGATTTTGAGAAGCAAATGTATATTTGGGTCTGTGTAATAGAAAGAGCACAGCTTTGGAATAGACCATTTGGATGTAACTCAGTCCTACTGCTTAATAACTTTGTGACCTTAAGCAAGTGGCATTACTTCCCTAAGTCATCATGTTCTCACCTATAAAATGGGGAAATCATCTACCTTCTGCCTTCTCAGAATTATACCAAAGAAGTCAGGAATTCCATACATTTTGAGGTCTGCTTTGATGGAGGATTGCATGGGGTGCTGGGAGAACAGATGAAGATTGGTGGGGAGGGGTGTTGTAAGTGAAAACCTCTCAGCCTCTTGAACAGAAATTTAAAGAATCTGTAGTCTTTAGTAAGGTGAGTATGTAGATGAAAGGGTATTTGAGGCAGAGGGGAGAACATGATGAAAAAGCCTGCCATATTTGGTGAACTCTATGCAAGCAGTTTTGAGTGGCTTAGCAAAGGGTATGGTGAAGGGGCCTGTTGGGAGGAGATAAGGCCCCTGCTGTAGCTTTCAAACTTGAGTGATCATTCAGTGGGACTCTTGGTGTTTGCTTAAATTATTTTATTATTCTGTCACTAAAATAGGTATACACATAAGAGGCCTTACAATAGTTTTAAAGAGCCATAAAACTGAAATTACTATAAAAGTAAAATATGAACAAAACTTGTAATTGATGCTTCTGAGTTTGTGTAATGTGATAGATGATATGGTGTGGCTGAAACTAAATCTTCAGGATTGGGTTTATTTGTAAAAATATCTGGCTTTCTGTTCAGGCCCATACAAATTGCTTTCTGTATTTTGACTTCAATAATATTGATGTAGAAAACATTTTTTTCACAACAATGGAACTGAACGTTTCAAAGCTTTTGTTTCTAATTCAGGATAATCAGACCTCAGACATAAGCCAAAGTCTTTCACCAAGCAATTCTTGAAGGCTACTTTTAATGAGGTAGTAACTCAGTAAAGCTGTTTTTATACTCTTGAATTGTTCTTGTTGGCATTAAAGAAATATGCATTTTATGGGTCCCTAACTGTATTATTTCTGGTGAAAATAACATAAAATACTTCAATGCACACTTCACAGCTGTATTTGTTGCTACTAAATGTGACAAATGGGTCTGTAGGAGAGGGTCTAGGCAAAAGTGCATCAGCTTGCAGGTGACTATGGTTCTGACTGTTATGGAGCAAGTTCTTGTGAGCTCTGCCCACCTGCACCTCTGATGCCTGTGTGATGCTTTACATCTCCAAACACTGTTTCCTTTGGAATTGTGAAACTTTCACTTGTACCACATGCCTTAATTTGGAGCATACTTCATTTTAATCATAGAAAATATGAAATGAAATTTGATTCTAAGGTAGTCATCCATATAGATGTCTATGCTTATTTTTTTTCATTTCATAAAATTGAGAATGCCTATTGTAAAAAGATTGCCTGCCCCTGAGAATACATTTATAGCCTCAGTGTGGGAAATATCATGCATTTTAGAAAGACTGCTTTTCCAGTGGTGTGGAGAGTGGATGGTGGGGAGAAGCATGAGTAAAGACTGGATGTAGAGAGACCAATCAGGAGGGATTTTATATAAGGTGAAAAGGAATAAGAACCTGAAGTAGCAAGAGCAATAGAAAAGAGTGATGAATTCAAGAGCTATTGGAGAGGGTAAATCCACAGGTCTGGATGACTAATTAATTGTATGTGGAAGTAAAAGAGAGAAAGGGCTTGAGATACTTGTGATAACTGCTAGATTTCTGGCTTGGGACAGCTCAGGGAATGGTGGCAGTATTCAGAAAAGAGTTAAGGAGGGTTAGCAGAGTCTTTGGGGAGTTGAAGATGAAAATTAATGATTTGAACATATTAAGTTTAAGCATTTGGGGAATGTCCAGTAGATATTTGGCTTTATGGGTATGGACCACAGCAAAAAGACAAGGTAAAGATTTGGAAACCAGGGATAGTATATGTAAGGAGACAAGTATAAGGCTAAGTCTTGGAACACTGCAGTGTTCCTCAACAGAATTATTGACATTTGAGGAGTGGGGCACAGTGTAGGGCAGTCCTAAGTAGTGCAAGGCAAGTCATGCCACACCACCACCACCCCTCTTCCAAATGTCAGCAATGTTCCCCAGTCATTATGACAACCAAAAATGCCCCCACACCAAATGGCCTCTTGTTAAGGATTATGGCTTAATATACCAGGTAATAGTTCCTTTGGCTGCAAGTAACAAAACAACAACAGAGAGAAAATGAGTGGGGGTAAATGTGGCTAACATAGAATCCAAAAATGAGCAGTCCCTGGTTGGTACAAAGGCTCAACAATATAGTTAGGCTCTTTCTATTTTTCTGCTCTGCCATCCTTAGTAGGTTGGCTTTTGTCCTCATGCACATCATCCTAGCATACCAAATGGCTGCTGCATCCCAGGCCTCATGTCAACTTTCCAGGCAGAAAGATGGGGCAGGGGATGAATAAGTGTGCTAGCCAAGTCTGTTCCTTTTTTATTTGAAAACAAAGCTTTTCCAGCTCATTGGCCAGAACTGTGTCCTAGCTGGAGGTGGCATCAGAGAAGTGGAAGGTGAATGGGTCATCCAGTCAGGAGCCTCTGCACTAGGTAATATCAACATTTAAAGGCAAACTAATGACAAGGACAAGGACTCTAGAGAAAATGGGACAGAAAGAGGAGGGTACCAGGTGAGAATGAGTGGTGTCAGATTAGCTGAGGGAGAAGAGAGTTCTAAGAAAAGGGAGCAGGCAACACTTTCACTGTTGCAGAGAAGCCTTATGAGATAAAGACAAAAAAAAAAGTTATTGGTTACCATTTAGAAGGTTTCTCAATGAATAAAGTGAAGACTGCTTCAGTGTAAGAGCCAGATTTGCAGCTGGAGTACAGTGGGTTATGGATGAATGAGCTGTGGGGCTGAGAGATGGTGCCAGCTCATCTTTTAAGGTGCTGTTTGTTAAAGGAAGTGGAGATAGAGGGTGTCGCACACAAAATATTCTACACATATTACTTCCTGCTAGTAGAAGCAGCACTTCCTCCAAGTGCTAGATAGAAGCAGTAAAAAAATGTGCTGTATTAGGTGCACTGTTCTTTAAATCCCTCATCCAGACATTTTGAGGAAATTATTTTAGCAAGAAAGAGAAGGAAAAATGATTTGACATAAGAAGCTATTGTGAATAGAAAACCATCCCATATTCCCACAACAGATCTTTGGATATTTTTGAGTTTCTAGGAAAAAATTTCAATCAGCTTTTTTTAGAAACACTGAGGAAAATGCTAAGACAGCATTTACTAGGCTGAGGCTAATAACTGCTAATAATTGAGCAGAGGCACACCATGGCCTTTGCCCCATCTTGGGCAAACCTGCTGCACACTGACTTATCATGGGCTCTGAGAAGTTCCCGTGCACAAAGTATGTGCTTGTTGCATGTCACTCAGAACAGCATGTGGGCTGGTGGTCTACAGAGGAGGAGTTTGGGAGATACTGTCATAGTGACACCATCACAGTAGGGAAAGTGACCTGTGAGAGATGATGGACCCTTACCTTGATCTGAGAGTTTCAGATCTGATTGTCACATGTGGCTCCTCTTGTGGTGTAAACAACATGGTCATTTTCTGGTTAATTCAGGTTATTTTACTGTGAAAATGAGCTTGGACCAAATATGGGAGTTCTGCCTGAGTGAAATCAGTTTTATTTAAACAGTCAAAGTAACCAGGAGCCTTTGAGCACAATAAATAAGTCTTCTCATTTTATTTCAAAATGTAAAAATTTTGTTGCTAAAACTATTGCCATTTCTTTATTCAATGCTCAATTAACATATGGAGTCAACTGGGTAAATTCCCATACAAAATGATATCATTTTAAAAACAAGTTAGTTAAATTTATATAATTACTTTAAACTGTCATCATGAACTTTGGCATTTGAAACACCTTTAAAGGAGATGCGAAGTACATGGATTATAAATATGTTTAGCAAAGTAACTCTTAAACTCAATATAAAAACATTTATATTATAGGTTTGAGTCATTTCATATCATCTTTATACTTATTATTGTATCTTCCCAGGCTGTAAAATCCCTTACTCTCTTTAGGAAGCAGAATAACCATATTTTAAATATATATATATAAGACACCATCAATTTTTTTTCAAGGTGGTACCCAGAATTGAACCAAGGACCTCGTACATGGGAAGCAGGCATTCAACCACTGAGCTTCATCCAGTCCCCAATAAGAGTTGGTATTTTCATTTGATTGTTTGATTGTTTACTTGCATTTTTTGGAGGTACTGGGTTTTGAACCCAGGACCTCGTACATTGGAAGCAGGCATTCAACCACTTAAGCTACATCTACTCTCAACACCATCAAGTTTTTGTTTTTAATTTTTTTATTTTTTAAGAGAGACTTAGATTACATAAATGTTACACAAAAAATATGGAGATTCCCCTATGCCCCACCTCCCACACCTCCCACAACCTCCCACATAAACATCCTTCATTAGTGTGGCACATTCATTGCAATTGATAAACACTTCCTGGGGCTTTGCCACTAAGCATGGACCATAGTTCACATTGTAAACCACACTCCCACACAGTTCTGCATGTTATGTGATGATATAAAATGGCCTATATCTGTCATTGCAATGTCACTCAGGACAATTCTCAAGTCCCGAAAAAGCCCCTGTATCACAGCTGATTTTCTCTCTCCCTGCCCCTGGAGCCTCCAGTGGCCACTGGGTCCACATCAATGTTGTAATTTCTTCCATTGCTTGAATCCCAATATTTCTATAGTAGAATACCAGTAAGTCCACTCTAATCCATAGCTCTTCCCCCAATCCTGAGGAGTCTGGGATGGTGCTGTCCACTCCACCTCCAAGTGAGAGGGGGCTTATATCCCATGGGGAAGATGGATGGCACTATCCTGCCTGCAGCTGCAGACTCTATTCCATGGGACGGCTGCTGCCCATCATCATCTCCATGCCAGTTGTCCTGGGTGAGTCCAATGAGCTGTAGCATAGGAGTTGAAGTTCCACCGAGGTTCCAGCCCAGCTGGCACATGAATAGTCCAAAGTCTCAAATCTCTAGATGTACACCTACAAACTCCAGCACCAAGTATAGGTTTGAATAGAAAGGACAGATGAGCTATGTGCAGAGAAGATATAGTTGAGTCCAACTCTGTCACTCTCAGGAGCACAAACTCCAAAGTAGGGCCCACTGGCAAGACACCAAACTCCAGAGCTATACACCCTGACCATAGGAACTGAGTGTCTCCAGAGATCTCAGGAGCACCACTATTTGGGGTGATATACACTTTGGAAGTCTATGAGATCCTACTGAGATGGGCATAAGTGTTACATCTGGGATGACCACCCAACTCACTTTGAAGTCTCTTAGCCATATAAACTCATTTGTCTTTACCTTTTCCCCCTTTTATTTGAGGTCTTTTTACAGTCGCATTGCCAGTTGGCACTTGGTAGCAATCGCTCAGTGCCAGGGACGCTCATCCCTGGGAGTCATGACCCATGCTGGGATGAATGAAATGCATTCATATGCTGAATTTGGCTTAAAGAGAGGCCACATTTGAGCAACAAGGAGGCTCTCAGAATGCAACCCTTAGGAACCCCATAACAATAGCCTAAGTTTCAATTTCAAGAGCAAATACGCATAAGCCTAGTCATCAATATCAAGAGCCCATCAGTGGATCATCTTCCTTTGCTAGTCACTGCCCCTGCACTTAGGGAGTCTGTTGTTGCTCCCTTAGAGAATGTGGCAGAGCACTCCAGGATGGGAATTCAGTATTCTATCATTTATTGAGTGATTCTCCACACACTGTGACAATGCCCTGTGAACATTTGAACATTTTTATATAACTATATGTATGCTCAGGTGAACTTCCTCCCATGCATCCCCCATCCCTGACATCCCACATCAATGATCCTCCCCCACCCCAGGTGTAACCATTCTGTGATTCAAAGCTTCTTCAAAGATGAAGCCATTACAATAGCTGAATACAATTAATAGGAAAATGAAGTAATGAGAAGCTTAACTGTAAGAGATAAAATACATAAAGACTTATTAAAACTAAAATTAAAATTAAATTAAAAGATTGAGATATTTAAAAAATGAAAAATATAATTTTTTTTTTTGTATTTTGCCTTTCATCACTGCAATATCTGGTGTCCAGTCTGTACCATGGCACCTTCCCCCTCTCATTCCCCAGTGTCTCACTATTTTTCATTTTGTTTTCAAAGAAATTTTAGGTCACAACAAAGTAACACACAGAATACAGAAGACTCTCAGATACCAAACATCCTCCCCATTTCAGCCCCCCCATATTAATACCTTTTTATATGTGGATGGTAGCATTGTTATAACTGATGTACAAATAGTGAAGCATAGCTACTAAACATTGTCAATGGTTTACACTATGGATTACATTTTAGACTGTACACTTATAAATTTTGATGATATTTACCATGACCTGTGAACATCACTGTAAAGTAATGCAGAACATTTCCACTGACCACTAAATACTCCCTGTTTGATCTATTCTTCTCCTCCCTCCTGATCACCCCGGGGCCCATGGCAACCCCCTGGCTTGCCACGTTGGATGATAAGATTCATAATTACATGCAAGAAGAGTGAGGTCTTGACACACTGGCTTGTCCTCCCTTATTAGTAACCGCCCTTGCTCTCAAGAGACTCCCACCTATCTATTTCTGAACACATCGGTCCTCCTGAGGAAGGGAGTCCAATTCCTTCCTTCTCATTATGTGTGTCTCCACCCACTGGTACAACACATTATGACAGAATGATCACTCAACACTCCTTAGAATCCTGCTCCAGGTGTGTCCTGTCCTGAATGCCCCCCCAACCTACACCCTAAACCAGTAACCCTTCCTTGTCATATTGACATGAGAGCATTCCCAACTCTGTACTTTCAACCCCATACCCACAAATCCCCAGTGTTCACCTGGTCCCTCTCACAACCTTCCCCCCAGTATCCTGGACCTTCTAACCCACCCTTCCCAATCTACCCACCTGTCAACCCTGCACCACACAACCAAATATCACTACCCTCATGTCCTATCCCTTCCATATGCAACTACACTCTATCACCGTACCATAGATTACGTCCCTATAGGTGATGGCTCACAACCTTCTCTTGTCTTTCTATTTCTTGTAAACCTATCTTACAGACAATAGCTCTCTGTAACTGCTCAGTTTCCTTAATTTATATCAGTGAGGTCATATACTGTTCATCCTTCAATGCTTGGCTTGCTTCACTCAACATAAGGTCTTCAAGATTCATCCATGTTATTCCATTTGTTAACACTTTATTCCTTCTTAAAGCTGAGTAATATTCCACTGTATGTATGTACCACATTTTGTTTATCCATTCATCTGTTGATGGACACCTGGGTTGTTTCCAGCTTTTAGCAATAGTGAACAATGCCACTATGAATATTGGTGTGCATATATCTGTTTGTGTCTTTGCTTTCAATTCTTCTGGGTATATACCTTGCAGTGGAATCACTGGATGATATTGAAGTTCTATAGTTAGTAGAACTAACTATAGCTAGTTCAATTTAGTAAAACTAACTTGGTGGTTTTGAGGAACCACCAAGATGGATCAAAGATCTAAATATAAGCAGCAAGACCATAAACACCTTGGAAGATTATGTAGGGAAGCATCTACAGGACCTTGTAATAGGAAATGGTTTCATGAACTTCACACCCAAAGCATGAGCAGCAAAAGAAAAAATAGATAAATGGGATCTCCTCAAAACTAAAAACTTTTGCACCTCAAAGGATGTTATCAAGAAAGTAAAAATGCAGCCAACCCAATGGGAGAAAATATTTGGCAACCATATATCTGAGAGGAGCCTAATATCCTGCATATATAAAGAAATCCTACACCTCAAAAATAAAAAGACAACCCATTTAAAAAAATGGGCAAGTGACCTGAAAAGACACTTCCCCAAGGAAGAAATACAAATGGCTAAAAAGCACAGGAAAAGATGCTTGATATGGCTGGCTATTAGGGAAATGCAAATCAAAACTACAATGAGTTACCATCTTACTCCCATTAGAATGGTGGCTATTAATAAAACAGCAGACTATAAGTGTTGGAGAGGATGTGGAGGAATGGGAACCCTCATCCACTGCTGGTGGGAATATGGAATGGCCCAGCCACTGTGGAAGATCATCAAGTTTAAGGTGTACCATTATAGTGTGTGTGTGTATATATAATGTAGTCAACATAATTTTAATTTTTTTATGTATATATATATTTTAAAAGGTGCTTAGATTACCCCATTATAGTATATATATCTAGGAAAGAAAAAATGCTGCCAATTAAACTATGACATAATGTTTTCTTATTACTTCAAGTTTTTATTTTGAACTTATTAAAATAACATTTTTGTAAACAAATACACATATATGCATATATATTTATATATCATTTTGCAAATGTTTGTATGTATTGTGAGAATTTTGATTTTTACCCACAATAAAAATAAATAAAAAATTAAAAAAAAAAAAAGATCTGTATTATGCTTACTCAGACATGGGTTTAAAGTCATATATCACTCTTGTTTGTCAAAAACATAATGAAAATATAAGTGAAATATATTGATAAGGGAATTCCTGAAACAGTTTTTCCACTCAGACTCTGACTCTTCTAAATCACGTTTTGACTCAGAGTCACCGATATCCATATTTCTTCTCCCAGTATTATCCTCTCTGCCATCAAGAGCCCTGGCAATGCAGTATTTCTTACAAGAGTGCCCATTTTTCTCTCATTTTTTTTCCAAGTCACTGACATGCAGCATGAAAGTGTTGACCTCAGCGCTTTGTTTGATGTGTGATGGGCAATCACTTTGCACATATCTGTCAAAAAAACACAACCCAACTTCATTTGCATGTAGGTATCTCCCTTTTCTTGGTCCCATGAAGCACTTAGGTGTTGCTTTGTAAGAAATTCTGGAATTATTGCCATTCCACCACCAATAAGCACTTTTTTTCATTCATAGCAAATATATGCCCCACTGCTCTGTTTCCAGGCCTTTTGATATAAATGATAACTTTTCTTTTCAATGCTAAATCATAATATAATCTTTTCTGAAGACTTTACAATGGAAACTAAATAGCACCTTACCAACAATGCCTGGAACTCATTTGAAGGGAGGACAGGATGAACAGCTGGGAACAGGTTCTCCCATGGGCAGGCCATGGCGCCCACTACACTGCTGCCACCTGGCTGACTGCAATTGCAGGGTGCATCTCAGTTTCAGGAATATTAAAATGTACATCTTAGAATTGGTGAGTGTGATAGGCTAATATATCAGCTCAGCCAGGCATTAAGCTATGGTAGGATGTCAGCTGAAATTATGTGGTTGACAATAGGGAGTTCCAGGTTATGGATTTGGGTTTTTGGTTTGAGGTTCAGTACAGATAGGCAGGAACTTAGGTCCTACCAAGCAGAGGTGATGTGCATCAGTGTTTAGTAATTGGACTCTCTGGGTCCATATTATGCTTTCACTTGAGCCGCCCTGAAGTTTTGCCCTGACTGAGTTTTTTCCATAACCTCTTACACAACTTTCACTTTAACCTATTTTAAGTTTTACTGCCTAGTTTGACCAAATGGGATTTGCACTAATAACCAGATTGTAACAGTCTTCTGCAAACTCTTTCAGAATTTGCACAAATGGCATTCTCAGGCTGGGTTTTGACATTCTCAGACATGTTGTTTGAGCCAATTTATGTACAGCATGCTACTTTTCCATTAACATACCTTATATTATTTGACTGTTCCCAGGATCATAATTCTCATAGAATTAATTGTGTTATTTTTGATGTTCAAGTTGTCACATCTTAGCCAGTGGGAGCCCTTATGATGGCCCCTTTAGCATGACCTAGACATTATTTAAAGCATTCTTGCCATCTGGACATAGCGAGATATTCAGGCCCATCTTACTTTTCCTTGGTCTATGATATGGACCTATTACTCTCCAAAATAATGCAGATTCCTTATAGGAAAGAATAACATTAAAAATAAAAGTTGGGGTGTTAGGGGTACATATCAAATTAATTATTTCATACAAGTAAGGATAGTTTGCAGGGTGATATCACTGCTAACTCATTATAAGGACAGATATTTTGAGGTTACATTTGTTCTCCTCTGTCATATACATCTTAAAAATATTATATATTGTGTATGTTTAGGTTTGGGGGATTAGAAAAATGACCCAAATACAGTCCTTATTCAAAGAAGATGAGAATAACAAGAAGAGAAATTTAATAAAAGGTAGCAAGCAGTAAGGACCACAAGAGATCTGAAAAGTTCTCTCAATGTTCTGAATAGGTAGTGAATTCTTGTGGGGGCTATGGCAGGTGATAATCTTTTGGCTATTAATCAGAGTCCCTACCTCAATCCTACCTACAACTTAAGGAAATGTATTGGCCCACCGGATTGAGGTCCAGAGGAAGAGTGGCTCGGTCCTCTTTCCATCTTGCTTTCCTCTATGTGCGGGCTTCAATCTCAGGCTGCTTCCCTCATGGTGGCAAAATGGCTGTAGCCATTGTTGGATTCACATCTGCAGTCCACAAAGACTAGAATTGAGTTTTTCCATCTCAATATTTATGACATGTTGGGCTAGATAATTTTTTGTTGTGGGGCTGCCCTGTGCTGGGTGGGATGTTTAGCTGTCCTATGCATGGTGGTCTCTACCCACTAGATGCCTGGAGGATATCCTTCCCCCAAGCCCACCTCCAATCATGACAAAATTGCCCCAGGTTGAGAACCATTGGTCTAGATGAAGAGAGGGATGTCATTTGTGGAAGATCTCTCAAAGCAGTGAAGACACCACAAACAAACCTTCCTTATTGTGTCTTTGGCTCAGAATCAGTTGCATGCTTATTTCTAAAAGCAACTGGAAAGCATATTGGAGGACAATCAAGTAAATGTTCTAGAGAGGGTGATATCTGAGCCCAGTCCTGAAAGATCAGGAGTAATTCCATAGGCAAGTAATGTAGGACAGAGGGAGACAGTCCTGAGGAGAAAGGATAAAACACATTTGGTATCCAGGAAGTAACAGAGTTTATCAAACTATAGCTAAAAGAACACCTAGAAGGATTCCAGGGTGTATTAGGATGGAAAGGGTTAGCTTGTTGGGGACTTTAAATCAGGTCAAAATGTTTGAACTTAGTGAAATTCTGAGCAGGAGAATGGCTTTATCAGAGATGTGCTTTGGGAACTTAAACCTTTGGGAAGTCTGGATGCAGATATAACAGGTAGGGCTCTGAGATTAGATTAGATACAGTAATGATTTGAACAATGTTCATGACAGGTGGAATGGAAAGGAAAGGATGACTTGGAGAGGAGATATGAAGGAAGTATCAATCAGAATTTTCAATAGATCACATAGGGGGGATGTGGTAGAGCAAGGGGGCAAAGACAGCTGGGAAAATTTACACCTAAGAGAAAGGAGATCTTGCATACTAAAATAAAATAAAGAGATCAGAGGAAAGAGTTTATCTCTTAGGAGAAAGCAATATTTTTCAGAATTGAAGAATATGTACCTAGTGCTTAATCCAGGTGCAAAATCTAATAGAATGCTGGAAATGTGGAACTCAAGCCCTAGAAAGGGGTGGGACTGGAGGGCTTTATTTAGGAATCAGCTGCATGGAATTGATGGTCAGATGTCTCAGAGTGAATGGTATTCAGGAGGAGTAGAGAGATTGATGCTGCCATGACATAACCTCATAAAAAGGACACATTTAGGGAACAGAAGAATAATGAGGAGCCAGGAAAGGAGACAGAGAAGGATTTAAAGGAGTAGGAAGTAGTGTAGAACCATGAAAACCAAGGGAGAAAAGTTTAAGAAGGAGATTGTCAGCTGCTCCTGAGAGGTCAAGGAAAATTAGGCTGAGGAAAGGGTCATTGGATTTGGCTGCTGAAACTATTCATTGGTAACTGTGATAGTCAGCCTCCAAGATGGCCCTTGGTGACCTCACCTCCTCATACTAATTCCTCTGTGAGGTGTCCTCCCATGCTTTTAATCTGGTCTGGTTGCTGTGACAAGGAGATTGCTGCAGAGGCAACCATGTGTGACTCCTGAGGTGAGGTTATAATGGGGTCATTGAGGCTCTACCTCAGTCTCTTGGATCACTTGCTCAGGAGCATGCCAGCCTCCATGTGTGCTAAAGCCAAACAGCACTGTGGAGAGGCCCATGTGCAGAGTTACCGAGGCCTCCCACCAACAGCCAGCATTAACCTGCCAGCCAGGTGGTGAGCCTCCTTGGAAGCAGAACCTCCAGCCCCATTCAGATGACTCGAGCTCCAGCTGACACCTGGCGGAACCTCCTGAGAAGCCCTGAGCTAGAACCAGCTGGTTGAGCCACACCCTCCTTCCTGCCCCAGAGAGACTGTGAGGTATAATAAAGGCTTACTGCCTGTTGTTTTAAGCCACAAAGTTGGGATAATTTATTTTGTAGCAATGGATTACTAAGGGACCCTGGAGAGATCTGTTTCTGGACAATTATAGAAGAAGTAATATAAAAAGTTAATTAGTGAGAGAGGACTCAGAAGGTGAAGGCACCAACTGGAGACCATTCCTTTGAGACAATTTTCTTTGGAAAGAAAGAAAAAATATCAGCCATCTTCAGGCTTTCATGTAGAGTTTGTCTCATCAATTGTCCCCTCTGGTATCAACCCTTTAAGACTTCTTTGTGAAGTCTACAAACTCATTCAAGGTATTCTTAACTTACTGACAATTTTCATTTGTGGCAGTAATTTGGGAAAATATTTATATTAGTTATAGGAGAATAACCTAAATGTCAAATAATAAGAGAATGGAAAATATTTATATGTCCATAGGATATATTATGTCATAATTAAAATGATATTTACGTATTTATACTGAATTGAGAAAATGCTCATGTTGTAATATGGATAGAAAAGAGTACAAGTTATGCTGTCAATTGTATCATGCTGCACTGTCATTCACTTAAAACATATTCCATTGAAACACTGACATTGATTACAAAACTGTTTAGTGAAATTTTGTTCAATCAAATGTATTTATTCTCTTTAATAAGGATCACCATCTAAGTAAAATTTCTTAATGTCTCTTAAAGCTCCTCTAACTTTACAAAAAATTTTTTTAATCTGATTTACAAATTTATTTATCTGGGCAAAAATCTTACAAAAATATAAAAATAATGTAACAAAATGTGTACAAAATTTGGACTATCCTTGTAAAAGCCAAGACATATATACTCATATGTCATAGCACATTTTCATTCATTCATTCATTGAATGATCACTTATTTAACAAATATTTATTGATTGCCATTGCCAGATGTTGTGGACATAAAGATGGATGAGATATTGCCCCTGATTTCCACAAGCTGATGATCTGACATGGAAGCCTGATATAAAATTTTTTGAGAAAGTCTGTGATAAAAGTGAGCACAGGGTGCTTTGGAAGCTCAGGGCAGAGCATCTAGCCACCTTGGAGGAGTGATGGCTATCCTCCTGTCTAGCTCAATAACATGTTTGAAGATCATGTTGTCTCCTCTCTTTCCTGTGATTCTTGGTAGCAACCTTTGGCTAAAAGTAATGCAGTTCTGATCCTGTAACATTCTAGTTTCTGCCTATGAACTCTACTAATTTATTGTCTAGTTATCTAGAGGAGTAAAGGACACCAATGTTTTCACCAGACTCTGAAAGCTGTCTGCCTGAAGAATGGCATCTATTTCTCCAGGACTCTTGCAAGAATAGATCTGAATAAAGCCATCACTCAGCTTATCTATGACCAAATTGATCCCATTTTTTGGAGGCATTTTCAGGTAAAGGATCTTTTATCTCATTCCTTCATGAATAAACATCTAAAAAATGTTGGGCCAAAGTCTCATCTTTAAGATTTTGTTCTTTGGATCTGGAAGTGTAAAGAATAGCTTGCAACTTGAGAAGGAAAGCTTGGTCTTTGGTGAAACATATAAAGCCTTCTCCATTCGGTTTCTTTAAAGATTTCCCATGCTGACCTAGAGTAGAGATTGGTATGTTGTTTTCAGACTAATATTATGATTCCCATTATTTTTCAAATATCTCAAACATGTGGCAGGGGATAAATTTTCTTAGGGACCTGGGCCCAGGACAGGGCACTTGGGTTGGAGAGAGTGAAGTTAAGCAAACACATGGCAGTCAGGACTTTCTCTGAATATGAAAGGGAAAAATGGCTCAATGATGAATCTGTATGTGTTTGACACACTGAATGCTCACAGAGATGGAATAGGTTGAGGGGTATAACATTTTGGTGTCCCCCTCTTTCCCTTATCCCCTGACTTCCAATCTTTTTTTCCATCAATGGAAGCAGAATCTCTTAATCTCTAAATGTAGCAGCCTGTTCCCAGGCTTTCTCCTTCACCTCTGAAGTTTCATGTGGTTGATCACCTGCTGCTTCTTGATCCATTCTCCTATGTTTACTGGGGTCTTACTCAGCACCCACATTTTCCACCCCTGCTTTTTATGACAGTTTCTTTATACACATTTTGTATCATGCCATTCTATCTATGCCCACCCAACCCCTGTTTAGCAGTCTGTAGGAGAAATTCCAAACTCCTTAGAGTGTCATTCAAGACATTTCTGCCTCATTCCCACCTGTCTTTCCAGTCTTTCCCTGCCCAGCATCCTAGCATGGGGTTTCTGCTTTAGCCAGCCTGCTGGGAAGGAATGAGTTATTTGGATGTACCAGGCTCTGTGCTCAGCACATTGCATGCATTATATCATTGAATCCTCCCAATAACCCCATTAAGTGGCTTGTGAAATTTGGAGGAATTACACATTTCCAATGTCACCCAGATCATAAGTTGAGAGCTAGGATTTAAAACCTGTGCTTGCTACTCTGCAACCTGCTGCTTCTTACCTGGGATATTCTGAAACTTTGTTCACTATATTGTCCCCATGACAAATAACTCTTCCCTTCTTTCACTTCCCTAAATCTTACATGTCTTTTAAAGTGTAGGTCAGGTTCCACCCTTTCAAGTAGAAACAACTGGGCAGTGCAAGGTTTATGAATTTTCAAGATAGTCAAACCAAGATCTGCCACTTATTAGCTGTTGTCCTTAGACACACCAGTAATCCTTTCTGAACCTCAGTTTTCTCTTCCATAAAATGGTGATTATTACATCGACTTTCTAGGTTATTTTAAGTCAAGATCTTAGGATAGTCACAGTGCCTGGAACATTATTGGTATTTGATAACTGTTAGCTCTCTTTCCCCTTCTATTTGCTTAGGAACTGTATTCAAGGCCACCAGCTATTTTCTGTTTGTTTTAACCCCCCTTAGTCACTACTGTCTCTTAACATTTTGCTTTACTTTCTTCAGTAGGGCTGGGAACCCCTCTGATGCAGATGTGATGCCACATATAGATGCTTTTAAGCCCTTGTTGCAGGAGAAAATGATGGAAATTGAGATAAGAAATGGCTGGAACTATGATAGTGGTAATAAAAGTTTCCTAATATTGGAGGTAAGGTCCTTATAAAATGAAGAAGGAAGGAAGGTTGGGTAGTGGCTTTCTCTCCAGAAGGATTTTGGAGTTTTCCTGTTTATCTTCCTGCTTATTCCCCAGGAGTTTCCAGGCTCTAGAAGTACTCATAGCAGGAGCTATGCAATACAAGCCATAATAGGGTAGGGGAGAGTGACAAACAGCTAGAGAGGTATGGGATACCCAGAACATGTTTGTTACACTGTAAAGCAACTGATAGTAAAATGCTGAGATTGGAATCCTGAAAGAATCCTTAGTTTTACAAAAATTTGAATCAAATTGTAACATTTTCATTAATGTCTCCATCATTTTTGCCAGTGATATCAAGATTCGTCCAAAGTTGTGAAGCTGGAAGAAGTTAAAGTTTCATGTTTTAGTTTTGAGTACCTAAAATTCTTGTCTATGGTTCACTTTCTTCCAGGCCCAACCCAACTTCTATGGCAGCACTAGAGAAATAGCTTGTGACCTGCACCCTAAAGGGCTTGTTCTAGGACCATCCCATTCAAGGTTGCTGTAGCAGTTTGATATAGTTGTGAATTCCAGAAATAGAGGTTGGATTATTCTCGTAAACTGGTCTGTTCCTCTGGGCATGATTAACTTATGATTAGGACTTTTACTGGGCCATGTCAGTAGGACACTGTGTCCCCACCCTTTTGTGGGCAGGGACTCAGAGGTAAAACTACATGGTAGAGCAGAGGAGTTAGTTGGAAATTTTGAGTTAGAGTTTTGATGTTTGAGTTTTAATGCTGGAGCCTGGGGAAGCAAGCACACAGAGGGGCTTGGTCATGAGGAAGGAGAGAAGGCCCCAGGAAGAGATGAGCCATTTGCCTGATAGTCTACAGCTGGCCTTGTGGAGACAGGCAATGCCTAGAGAGCCTTATAGTCTACAGCTGACCTTGGGGAGGAAACAGAGGAGCTGAGCCTAGAGAGAAAGAGAGCCCCAGGAAAAGAGGAACCCAAGAAGCCTGAACCCTGGCAAACATCGGCAGCTGTCTTGCTCCAATACGTGACAACAGACTTTGTTGAGGGAAGAAACTTATGCTTTATGGCCTGGTAACTGTAAGCTTCTACCCCAAATAAGTACCCTTTATAAAAACCAACCAATTTCTGGTATTTTGCATCAGCATCCCTTTGGCTGACTAGTTCAGTTGCCTGGCACATGCTTGGGTCCAACTCACCAAATATTTACTGAGTTCTTCATCAGTGCCAGGTGCTGAAGGAAGCACTTTTGGTTATAAGAGGCTTGTGACAAAGTTCTAGTCATGAAAAGCTTGCAGCCCAGTAGTGGAGCCATCTGGAGACAGCCAACCATGATATAAAGCAGGGGGAATTGCTGCCACACATTGGAACACCCACCTGCTTCTGTTGAAGAAATTGCAGCAAATGGCCATTTTTTATCCTGGCTTCCAGGTAAGTACCCTCCTGGGAGGCCTTGAGGTGCACATCCTCAGAAGGAAGAGGGCGATCTCCCAGACTCTCAGCACCTCTGTTCAGAATGACCTGAAGTCCTGCTCTGAAGGTGTGGCCCCAGGAGAGCAGTATCACCACTTCCTCTGGGGCTTTCTGTCAACCCTGTCTGCATCCTTTACTGCCACTTCCTCCTCAAAGCTTTTGTCCTCCTGTGTCCTAAGTCCAAATAATTGCAAGG
The DNA here is from genome assembly GCA_026826555.1 of Tolypeutes matacus. NCBI lineage: Eukaryota > Metazoa > Chordata > Mammalia > Cingulata > Chlamyphoridae > Tolypeutes > Tolypeutes matacus. The sequence continues at coordinate 4,044,933 of JAKSZT010029954.1, read as the reverse complement.
GCCTGGGGAAAGGTCATTAATGAACCCTTTTAATCTCTTTCTTTTCCATAAACCTTGCTTATTCTCTCCATACTGAGTCTCAGCTAATTAGACTCCAAACTCTGTGGTCTAGTTTTCATTCTTAATTTCTTAAAGTATATGTAAATTGACTTTCCAGTACCTTTTTGATTCAGTGGTCCCATCATGGGGGGAGTGGGGGAGGGGCTGGATTTTATAAACTTTTGCTTAATTCACTCAGATTTTCTGAATAATAATAAATATCTCAATATTGAAAGTGTTGTTTGCTTGTGTCATTTTATTGTTAAACTATTTCCATCACTGTGGAAATGTTCTCTCTTCATATATATTTATATATGTATATAGATATGTACATGTATATACACACACACACATATTTTTCCCCCATGCTAAAGATATCTATGTAAGTCCTTGCTGTAGCATGACTATGGCCCTCATTTTTGCCAGAGGCAGCTCAGATCACTGCAGACAAGCCTGGGAGAGAAAGATGTCCAGAGATGAATGGTGGACCAGCATGTAGCCAAGGGCATGTTTGAAAGGACACAAGAGAAGATTGCAGTACCAATTTCAGCTCCTAAAGGTACCCTGCATCCAAAACCAGGGGGTGTGCTGAGGGTGTGGATGAAGCAGGGAAAGAAGGTGGAAAAAATAGTAGTTATGTGGTCCAAATAGAGCCCAATGACTTCTGCAATGTGGGCCCAACCTCCCCAGATCCAGGGGAGGAGGCCTGCCAGGGCTGGGCATTCTAGATTCATTGCACTGCATGCTGGAGTTGGGCTCTCTTTGGGGGCTATGACTTCAGAATGCAGTCTCTCCATGTCTGCTTGTGCCCTTCCTCTTTCATAAGTCATCCTTCTAAGAATCCTGGGGACACCTGGGCCTATGTCTCGGACTTGAACTCTTTTCATCAATGAGCTCATCTCAGCCCCAGGAGCTCTGTGAGGGAGGTAATATTATTGTCTCATTTTATGGATAAGGAAAGTAAGGCACAGAGAGCTGTATCCACAGGTCATGCAGCTAATTGCTGAGCTAGGATTCAGACCAGGTTACCTGCCTTCAGGGTCCTCAACAGTCACATAATCTCAAAACAGAATTTTTGTTTAATCACTTATCTATATAAAATTTTAGTCATTAAATAAATGTTAATAAACTATTAAAGGTTGATTTGTTCCAGTGCCTAGATGTAGGATTGATTTTGTCTGTCTCAGGAGACAGTTCCTAATAGCTTCCTATGAACAAAATAGTTCTGTCAGGGATGTTTGCACTACCTTGCCACAGCTCAGGATCTGTGGGCTTTCCCTCCCATCCCCCAGTAATGTAAATATAAATTCTTTGACAGAGTCTAAGCTACTGTTGGCCTTTTCCTTGATAATGTGAACCTCCAAATTTTTCTGCCTCAGTCCAGGCTGAGCTGGCAAAAAAAAAAAAAAAAAAAAAAAAGGGTGGGGGGGATAAATAAATCTTTTTTAAAAATGGATTCAGCCATGTAGGTGGGTCCAGGTGGTCTATTCCTTTTTATTTTAAAGTTAGAAAGAAATACAGTTCTACTGCAGTTGGCATGGTTTCACTTTTTCTATTTCAAGTGAAGGATGTGGAGGACATCTACTTCTGGCCATAATAGAGTAACAGGCTTCAGATTTACCTTTCTGCCTTAAGCAACTATAAATGGACACAACTGATGGAGCAGCAGCTTTCCTACATTGGATAATAGCACAGGACAGTGATCTCTGAAAGATGAGAAACAAATAAAGTGAGGCCAGAAATGACTTTCTAGGCCATAGCACAGGGAAGGGGGACCCAAACAGCTTGGTGGTCTCCCTGAGTTGAGCAGAGTTCAGAATTTTGGGAAGCCAAGGTGGTTAGAATTCACAGGATGGAGTGTCATAGAGGAGAGAGCTCTACAGAGAGAATACAAAGTGGTCCACCTTGAGTGTGTGATAAGTACAGGCATGAGAGGGAACTACCACAGATGGGGAAAGAAACACTCAAAAGAGCAGGCAGGACAGGCCACAAAGCTCACATGTTGCCAGAAGCATCCTGAGTGGAAAAGCACATGCAACATGAAGGAGAGGGCCTCAGTAGAGGAACCAAAATAGCTCTAGAAATAAGGCCAATGTGGAACCACCTAACAAGGTTTAAAGTGTATGAAAACAGTAGCACAAAGACCAGGAGGAGGGAAATGAAAGTATATTGTCAGAAGGGTTTTATACTATTTATATAGTGAGTATTACTTGAAAATAGACTGTGATGAGTTAAAGATGTATATTATAAGCCCTAGAGCTATCACTAAAAACTCAAAAGATATATCTAATGAGCCATTAAAGGAGAGAAAATGGAATAGAAAAAAATACTCTATTCCCCAAAAAGTCATCCAAAGAGGAGGAAAATAATGAAGAACAAAAAGTACAAATAAAAAACAACTGGGGGGGGGGGTGGCAGATGTGGCTCAAATGGTTGGACAACTGTCTCCCATATGGAGGGACCTGGGTTCAATCCCTGGGACCTCCCAGTAAAAAAAAAAAAAAAATCATATAGTGTAAGTTCTAAAACACCAACTAAACACCAGAGATTATCAAATTAGATAAAAAACCAAGCCTAAACTATATGTTATGTGTAATAAATCCACTTTATTTTTTAATATACTTTTTTATTTTTATTTTTTAAAGAAACATGGAGTACATGAATGCTACGCAAACATATAGGGGATTTCCATATGTGCCACTCCCTAGCCTCCCACATTTTCCCACATCAACAACACCCTTCATTAGTGTGGTACATTTGCCACAATTGATGGCCACAGCTTGGAGCATTGCCACTAAGTGTAGATTATAATTTACACTGTAGTTTACAGTCTCTCCTGCACATTTTTGCAAGTTATTAAAAGATATACACTGGCCTGTATCTGTCATTGTAATATCTTTCAGGAAAATGCCCAAGTCCTGAAAATGTCCCCATATTACACTCATTTTTCCCTCTCCCTCCCCTCAGAACTGCCAATGGCCACTGATTCCACATCAATGATAAAAATTCTTTCATGGGTCAGATCACAAGTCTACAGTAGAACACCTGAAAGTCTACTCTAGTCCATCATCCATTACTCAATCCTGAGGAGTCTGTGATGGCGATGCCCATTCCACCTCTAATTGAGAAAGAGCTTAGATCCTGTAGCCATTTGGCAATTTAATGTAATTATGAATTCCAAAAATATAATCAGATCATGCTTGTAAACAGATCTGTTAATCTGGGCATGATTAAGTTATGATTGGGATGTTGACTGGGCCACCTAAGTAGGATTTGAGCCCCAACCCTTGGTGGGTGGGGGAATCAAATATAAAAGGCAAGGCAAAGGACACAGGGAGCAGTTTTACAGAAGCAGTTTTGACATGGAAGAGAAGGCCCCAGGAGAAGAGAAGCAAGCCATTTGCCTGATCATCTACAGCTGACCTTGTGGAGGAAACAGGAGCTAAGCCTGGAGAGAAACGCAGCCCTAGGAAGAAAGGAACACAAGGAGCCTGAACCCTGGCAAACATCAGCACCTGTCTTGCTCCAACAGTCCAACAATGGACTTTGGTGAGAGAAGAAACTTATGCTTTCTGGCCTGGTAACTGTGGACTTCTACCCCAAATAAATACCCTTTATAAAGACCAACCCATTTTTGGTATTTCACATTAGAACCCCTTTGACTGACTAAAACAGATCCCATGAGGAGATGGATGGGACTTCCTTGCTTGCAGTTGCAGATTTTCTCTTTTCCTTGAGATGGTCATTGTCAGTCATTATTTACTTGTTAGTTGTCTTGGGTGAGTCCAATGAACTGGAAATTAGGTGTTGCAAGACTGTTGAGATTTAGGGACCTACTGGCACATGGACAGACCAAATATTTAAGTTTCTTGGGCATACTCCTCTCAAATTTAGTACTAACTATAGTTTCAAATAGAGGGGCAGAAGAGCCATATGTAGGGAGAGCACAACTGACTCCAACTCTATCAAACTGGGCAGCATAAATTCCAAATTAGGGCCCACTGGCAAGGTGCCAAACTCCAGAGCTGTCTGCCCTGCCTATATCCTCTTGATGTCTCCAGAGCCTTCAGGAGACCCACTATTTGAGGTTATATTTACTTTGGCAGCCAATGAGTCCTTGCTGAGATGTGCATACGAGTACTTCTGAAATGAACTCCTGATTAACTTTGAAGTTTCTTAACTATATAAACTCATATGTCTTTACCTTTTCTCCCTTTTGGTTAAGGCCTTTTTCCAGGTGCATTGCTACTTGGTGCTTGGTCATAATCCATCAGTGCCAGGGAGGATTTTTCCTGGGAGTCATGTCCTACAGTGGGGTAAAGGTAATGCATTTATATGCTGAGTTT
>JAKSZT010029954.1:4024406-4040148 GCA_026826555.1 Tolypeutes matacus | reverse complement strand
TCTTAGAGAGAGGCTACATTTGAGCAACAAGGAAGCTCTCAGGAAGCAACTTTTAGGTACCCTATACTACTATGATAAGTTTCAATTTCAAAAGTAAAGGATCATAAATACAGTCATTACAATCAAGGGCCCATCAATGGTCCATCTTCCTTCTCTAGTCACTGCCCCTGTACTCAGAGGATTCTTGCTGTCCCATTAGAGAATGTGGCAGAGCTCTCCAGGATGAGAATTCAATATTACTTTGGGTATTGGATCAATCTCCACTCACCATGCCCATGCCCATGAATACTTGAACACATTCATAGGCATTATATGTATGGCCCAGGTGAACCTCCTCCCATGCATCCCCCTTCTCTGACACCGTGTACCAATGACCTTCCCCTGCCACACTTATATCCCTTCTGTGATCCAAAATTGTCTCAAAATTGAAGCCAACAAAATAACTGAATAAGAAAATTATAAAATAAGGTCAGTTGTAAAAATAACAAAGCAACTACAAAAAAATTTTATAAAAACTTTGCAATAATAAAAATAAAATTTTAAAAAATTGAAATTATGTCTCTCATCACTGTAAGATATGTTTTCTTGTATGTACAGTGACATTTGCTCCCATTTATTCATCCAGTGTCTTATTTTTCTCATTTTTGTCTTCAAAGAAGCTTTAGGTTATGGAAAAGTCACACACAGAATATAGGTGATTCCCATATACCCAACATCCTCTCCCTTTTCCCCTTTCCCCTATTAATGACAGTTTACATGTGGATGGTACATTTGTTACAATTGAAATACATATATTGAAACATTGTTACTAAATATGGTCAATGATTTACCTTGTGGGTTTCATTTTGGGCTGTACACTTTTATAGATTTTGATAAATTTAGATGTGGTCTGTATCCATCCTTGCAAGATCATGTAGAACAATTCAATCTCCCCCAAAATGCCCCATGTTCCATCTATTGTATACGTCCCTCCATCTCCCCTTGGGACCCATGGTAAGCAACAAGTTTAACTAATGAAGGACCAGATTCATAGTTATTTTCAACAACATTAAGAGCTTGACATACTGGCCTGTTCTCCCCTATTAGGCACTGCCTATGCTCTCAAGAGACTCCCACCCATTTATTTGAGATCATAGCAGGACTACCCAGGAGGGATACCTGATACAACACACTATGACAACATGAACAATGCACAGTTTCTAGAAGCCACACCAGGTACACCCTGTCCCGCATGCCCATGACATCCAACACCTAAAACAAGTAACCATCCCATGCCATATTTGTCAAAGAACATCCCCAATATTGTAGTTTCAATCACATATCTGCAAAGACCCAGAGTTCACCTTCTCCCTCCCCCAACCTTTCCTTCTGTTCTATGGACAGTCCATCCCACCCTCCTCACCCTACCCCATCACAGACCAGCACCATCCATAAGAATAACACCACTGAACCACTGTTATGCACATCCTCTGCAAAACTACACCCTTCCACTTTATCATAGATTTTGCCCTCACGGGCATTGACACACACTTCTTCTCCCTTTCTGTCTCCTGTAAACCTGTTTTCCAGCCTTTTGCTCTGTGAGCCTGCTCAATTTGCTGAACTCATATCAGTGAGGTCATGTAATATTTGTCCTTCAGTGCCTGGCTTCCTTCACTCAACATAAGGTCTTCAAGATTCATCCACGTTATCCCATGTCTTAATATTGCATTCCTTCTTACAGCTGAGCAGTATTCCAATGTATGTATGCACAACAATTGTTATACATATGTGTTGGACATTTAGGTTGTTTCCAACTTTTGGCAACAGTGCATAATGCCACTATGAACATTGGTGTGCATATATCTGTTCATGTCCCTGTTTTCAGTTCTTCTGAGTATATACCCAGCAGTGGGATTGCTGCATCATATGGCAGTTCTATAATCAGTTTCTTGAGGAACCAAGAAACTGTCCTCCACAGTGGCTGCACCATTCTACATTCCCACCAGCAGTGGAAAGTGTTCCCATTCCTCCATATCCTCTAAAAACTTGTAGTCCCCTGCTTTTTTAATAACCACCAGTATAATGTGTGTAACAATTTATCTCATTAGTGTTTTGATTTGTATTTCCCTAATAAGCAGTAATGTTGAGAATGTTTTCATGTGCTTTTTAGCCATTTGTATTTCATCTTTGGAGAAGTGTCTGTTCAAATCACTTGCCTATTTTCTAAATGGGTTGTTTGTCTTTTTATTTTTGAGATGTAGCATTTTTTTATATATGCTAGATAATAAGCCCCTATCAGATATATGGTTAACAAATATTTCTTCCCATTGAGTAGGCTGCCTTTTCACTTTCTTGACAAACTCCTATCAGGTGCACAAGATTTTAATTTTGAGAAAGTCCCATTTATCTATTTTTCCTTTCATTGCCTGGACTGTGTGTGTAAAATTCATGAAACAATTTCCTAATACAAGGTCCTGTAGATGCCTCACTATATTATCTTCCAAGGTCTTTATGGTCTTGGCTCTTATGTTTAGATCTTTAATCCTCTTGAGTTAATTTTTGTATAAGGAGTGAGATGATGTTCTTCTCTCATTATTTTAAATATGGATATCCAGTTCTCCAAGCACCTTTTCTTGAAGAGGCCATTTTCTTCCAGTTGTGCGGGCTTGCTGGCCTTGTAGAATATGAATTGACTGTATACATAAGGATCTATATCTGACCTCTCGATTCAGTTCTATTAGTATGTCTATCCTTGTGCCAATACTATGCAGTTTTGACCAGTGTAGCTTTGTAGTATGTTTTTAAAGCCATGTATGATTTCTCCATTTTCATTTGTCTTGTTCAAATGCTTTTGGCTATTCAGGGTCCTTTGCCCTTCCAAATAAATTTCATAGCTGGCTTATACAATTTGGTTAAAAAATGTTGTGGTAATTTTTATTGGGATTATGTTAAATCTGTAGATCAGTTTGGCTAGGGTAGACATCTTAATGATGGTTAGTTTCCTTTCCATGAACAGGGAATATTCTTCAATTTATTTAGGTCTTCTTTGATTTTCTTTAACAGTGTTGTATATTTTTCTGCATAGAAGTCATTTATATCTTTAATTAGATTTATTCCTAGGTACTTGATTCTTTTATATGCTATTATAAATGGGATTTTTTTTTGGTTGATTTTCTCCCCAGTTTGCTCATTATTGGTGTACAGAAATGCTACTGAATTTTGCACACTGATCTTGTAACCTGCCACTTTACTAAACTCATTTATAAGTTCTAGAAGTTTGATGTAGATTTCTCAGGTTATTCTATGTATATGATCATGACATCTGCAAATAGTAAAATTTTTATTTCTTCCTTCCAATCTAGATGCCTTATATATCTTTTTCATGCCTTAGTGCTTGAACAAGTACTTTTAACACAATGTTAAATAATAGTATTGAAATTGGGTATCCTCATCTTTTTCCAGATCTTAGAGGGAAAGCTTTTAGAATTTCATCATTAAATAGAACAGAAGGCTGACCTCTACCTTTTTTTGTGTGTCCAGTTCAGTTTGTATTATTTGAATGTCCTTTCATTTGTGTTTTTCTGCATGAATTTTTAAGCCTCCCCTCCATTTTGTGAGAATCCATTTAGTTAAACTAGATCAAGTTATCTGTAACTCCATGAACCTGGGCCCTCGTTGACATGCTTTTCCATACACAGAACGTAATGCCAGTGCTGAGTTAGTTTGGCCTGCTGACCATTTTGTGTGCTGGAACTCATTCCCTGTGCCTACCTCATTAGCACCCTGCCTGACAAGAGACCATCTGGTGTGTGACCAAGCAAAGACTTACATTTAAACATTTTCATAGTGGAAGTGGTCATTATTTTTCCCACACTCCTCAAATAATCTTGGAGCATCCATGACTTATACTACCCATAGACCACTGCATCCACATTCATCACATATATAGTTGCTCATTCATTCTCCTGTTCATGGAAAGTTCCTCTCCTAAGTAAAGTACCCTCCCTGTTTTGGCCAAACAGGGGCCTTCTCCTGAACTCCAGGAGTCCATGACATCTCCTAGATAATGAGCAGGGAAAGCCTAAAACTGCTTTGGCCAGTAGAGGGAGCTATAAGGTCATGCGGTCATGCTTTACCTCTGTCAGCCAGGTGGCTATCTTGGTGGGGCTGCCAGGTTCCAAGTCACTCCCTGCAGCCCCCGCCTATAAATACTGGTCAATTGTGACCTCCTGATGTGGACATGGGTTCATTCATCCTTCCAGGACCCTGAATGACATGAAATAGCTTTACTTTGTGGTTGTGTTGGGGGGGAGGGATAGGAGAATGGACATATGAAATGGAAACCTAACTTACTATTATATATTGCCTAAAAATTATCACTTGAACATCTCCTTGTTTGTCAAATGTGGCAGCATTGTAAGCCAAACTCAGCAAATAAACTCAATACCTTCTCCCCAGCATGGCACATGACTTGAGGATGAGCCTCCCTGGCACTGAGGTATTATTACCAAGTACCAACTAGTGTTGTATTTGGAATAAGACCTTGACCAAGAGTGGTAAATATTAAGTACAAATGAGTTTTTATGGCTAAGAGATTTCAAAGTGAGCTGGGAGATCATTCCAGAGATTATGCCTATGCACGTCTCAGGAGAATCTCATTGACTGCAACAAAAAACATTGCCTCAAGCATGGGTGCTCCTGAAGGCTCTAGAGACATCTAGACACTGTAGTCAGGACAGACAATCTCAGGAATTCAGCAACCTGTTCTTACCTTGGAATTTATGTTCCCCAAAGTAACAGAGTTTCACTCATTCATAATTTCCCTGTACATGGCTCTTCTGTCCCTTTTATTTGAACCTACAATTGTCACTATACTCATTAAAACTTTGTACCAGAGACTTAAATCTTTAGTCTGTTCATATGCTTGTTGAGCCCTGAATCTCAGGAGTGTCGCAACACCTACTCTCCAGTTCATTTGACTTGCCTAGGACAAGTAATGAAAGGATGATGATGGATAACGCCCATCCCAAAAAACAAAGTGTCTACAACTGCAAGTAAGACACTGCAGATGCTTCAAACCCATGGAATCCTATAAGTGGCCTCTACTGATCAGCTTCTTTCACTTACCATAATGTTCATCAGGTCCTACCCATTCTAGCATGTTTCTCTACATCATTATGTCTTATGGCTGATAATATCCCATTATATAGATAGACCATATTTTCTGTATCCCTTCATCATTTGATGGGTATTTTATTTGTATTTTTTTGCTATTTTGATACCAAACTTATCCCAGATTTGGCCAGAAGGCCTTTCAGGGGCTTCTGTCATGTTTTGAAACCACTCCTGTGGACTTTGGTGCATTCCTTGCTCTCCAGGACACAATGTTTGTCAGGTTCCTCTCATGCATTTCCTGCCCAAGACCTGGATGCACACATACTTCCAAAGCACCCTCTTTTCTTTTCATGGAAAATGTTATTGAGAGACCACAATCTGGACATCAGAGGTGGATGTTCCTACCAGATTTGCTTTCCTTATAAGCCTGTTCAGTAATTAGAGCTGGAAATTCTGTCATTAACAGAAATATATTTCCTAATGAAAATGTAAAATTATACAGTTTTCCTTCCCTGGTAACCAAGCTGAAAGTGGCTCCAGAGCCCACAGCTAGGGCAGTCAGGAGGCAGGTGCAGGGTTCTGGGGCTCTGTGCTGTTCCAGGGGTTAAACCTTTAGCTCCTGAACATGCTGAAGCCTGGGGAGGACACACAGGTAGCCCAGGTCAGGGCCTGTCACCACCCAGACAGGAATCCCTTCAGTAACTTAATTTTCAGTGAGGTGTGTCTGTGTAAGTCTGTGGCCATCAGTCCCAGAGGTATTCCCTTCCCCCATCAGGCCCTTTCTTTCACCCACACCCCACAGGAACTGTCCACACACCAATGACATAAGCAAAGCACAAATTTTGGACCATGGACACAGTCATCTCAGGGCACTGCCAGTTCTAAGGGCTCAGAGCCAAATTACTCTTGAGGACAATCAGTAGCAATACAACTGAGAGTGTAGACTAGAGATCCCTGAGATGGTGACCCTCAAACTACACAGGCAACATTTCACCCCGACCCACAGAAAAGAGGTATGGTGTCTCTCAATTAGAAGCAATAGGTATTCTTGTCTTGACATTCAGAGTTCTCGCCTGATGCCTCAGGACCCAGGCAGTGTAGAGAGCCCACCAGGTAGCCAACACTGATGCTGGGGCCTGCTGGGAATTTTCTAGGTTAAGAATTTGAACAAGGAATGATAGGGCAGACAGAAGCACTAGTTCATAGGGAGCAGTAGTGTTTAGAAACAGGGCCCAGCTGGAGACTTTAAAGCTCTATTTTTTTTTTTAACATAAATGATATTTATTTAAATATATATTTTAAAAGATGCTTAGATTACATAAATGTTACACAAAAATTACAGGGATTCCCATGTTCCCCGCCTCCCACACCTCCCATAACCACCCCCATAATCATCTTCCATTAGTGTGGCACATCACCTGCAATGGCTATACACATCCTGGGGCTTTTCCACTAAGCATGGACTATACTTCACCTTGTAGACCACACTCTCTCCCACACAGTTCTGCATTGTATATGCTGATGTAAAATGGCCTATATCTGTCATTGTAATGTCACTCAGGATAATTCCCAAGTCCTGAGAAAGCCCCTGTATTACAACTGTTTTTCCCTTCCCTGCACTGAAAGCATCTAGTGGCCACCTCAGTGTTATATTTTCCTCCATTGCTTGAATCACAATATGTCTACAACAGAGTACCATTAAGTCCACTCTAGTCCATAGCTCTTCCCCCAATCCTGAGGAGTCTGAGATGGTGTTGTCCACTCCACCTCCAAGTGAGAGTGGGCTTATATCCCATGGATATGGTGGATGGGATTATCCTGCCTTCAGCTGCAGGCTTCTCCATTCCCTGGGATGGCCACTGTCCATCATCATCTCCTCACCAGGTGACTTAGGTGGCCTCTCTCTAAGCCAAACTCAGTATATGAATGCATTACCTTCCCTCCAGCATGGAACATGACTCCCAGGGATGAGCCTCCCTGGCAACAAGGGATTAATACCAAGTGCCAACTGGCAATATGACTGGAAAAAGACCTTGAATAAAAGGAGAGAAATGTAAAGACAAATGCGTTCATGTGGCTAAGAGACTTCAAAAGTGAGTCGGGAAGTCATCCCAGAGGTTAACACTTACACACACCTCAGTAGGATCTCATAGAGCACAAAAGTGGATATCACCCCACACAAAAGGGCTCCTGAGGTCTCTGGAGACACCCAGGTCCTATATAAGGGGGGATAGCTCCAGGGATTGATGCCTTATCAGTGGGCTCTACTTTGGAATCTGTGCTCCTGAGAGTAATGGAGCTGAACTCAAACGAGTCCTCCCTGCACATGGTCCATCAGTCCCTTCTATTCAAACCTATATGTGATGCTGGAGTTTGTAGGTGTACTTCCAGAGACTGGAGCCTCTGGCCTGCCCATGTGCGAGCTGTGCCCAGAATCTCGGTGGAGCTGCAACTCCTACTCTACAGCTCAATGGACTCACCCAAGTCACCTGGTGAGGAGAAGATGATTAAAGCTCTATTTTAACTCCCATTCCCCTCATAAGGAAAAGCAATTCTGGTGTCAGGGATCAAGATCACAAAGAATGAAATCTAAGGTAAAGATTTGAAAATAGGGTCCTGCAGGGGGACTAAGGATGCAAGTTCTGTCTGCCCTTGGACCATGTGCCAATAATCTTCTTCTATCCTTTTCCTTTCCACATTGTAAGCTTTGTTCTAGTTTTTCCCCTATGAGGGGCTGATGTAAATCTAGAGATTGCCCTTGAAAACTACATATTCCTATTTGGTGCTCAAACAAAACCTCAGCAAAGAAGCAGAAAATGTTCTTTCTTCCTCCAAAGGGGTGAAAGAAGCTACTGCCCTATCCAAGGTCAGAAAATGGACCTTCCTAATGGAAGTGGCTTTGACATCTAAATCCTGACAGTCCTCATCAGTGGTCTCATCTACTTCCAGATGTATTGAGACTGAAATGCACATGTGTTCTGTGAAAGGGCATTCTGTGTATACTTCAATAGCCAGGGAAGGGTGGCTGGTGCTTTCCCTTTTCCCTTCCAAACTAAACTGATGACTCTGCATGATTTCTTATTTGAATGAGCAATGTGAGAAGATGCACCTCATTTCAATTAACACAGAAAATGAAAGAACCAAACCTCATCTCCCAGGCTGTAGTTGAATCAGAACTTTAATCATAAAATATTGGCATCTAATACTTTCTATTTCCATTGACAAATATTGCCCCTCCCCATATATAATTTTTTTGCTGTTTATTCATGAATTCAATTATTTTCCAGTCTCACCCAAATCTTCCCTCCTACTGCCATGTTTTGCACAGTCTCAAAAAGTCACAGAGGGAGTGCCACTGGCCCTTGCATTAGCATGATATATGAGATAACTAGGACCCACCAGTTAGTGAGGATGGTCTCTCTGTCCACTTCTGTGGTGTGGGGGTGACAGGGATGGAAGTGAGCAGAAATGTCCTCACTCCAGAAAATGGCTAGGATGGGGTGGGTCCTGGGTTGGGACCCTGGGAATATCACAGATGGCATCCAAGAGAATGAAGTGAGAACCTCAGTGGTCCCCTAAGTTAGTGATGGGTCACCAGAGCCCAGGACAGCCTGTTCAAGGGCAGAGTCATGCTGGTTAACAGGATAGGTTCAGAAGTTTATGTGGAGTCTGGGGGTGGCTGGTGAGGAGGAAGTGCCTGTCTGGGTGGCCCACCGGGGTTAGGTAGAGCAAAATTACTTGCCCAGGGAGTCCTGGGAAGGGGAACCCTGAGGCTGGTGGACACCAGGGGCCAGTTAGAATGTCTGCTTGTGGAAATTGGATCCCTTCTGCTCATGCCCAGAAGGGCTGAGATAGCTCTCTTCTTGACCTTGGCATCCTTGGGTGTTGACTGTCTCATTAGATGAATGTGATGACTAGCCAAAGGATCCATAGTGTCACAAACATTCTTGCTGTCCAGGATCTGCAGCATTGGGGGGTGGGGCAGAGGAGGGGTGGTCAGCTGTGCTTCAGGGGACCCCGGGACACCACAACCCCCTGTGATCCCATGAGAGCAGGCCTCAGCCAGGGTCCTGAATCCCCCAATCCAGCTCCAGAACCAAAAAGGAGCCCTCTGAATGATATCTGCCTGAAGTAAAGATGTTACAGAGGCACAGCTAACAATGAAGCCCCTTGTTTGAGAAGTGACTCTGACTCCTAACTGCCATCCTCAGAATGGAGCTGCCAAGAGGTCATCTACTTGCCCACCCAACCTCCTGCCACCTTCACTGCTCAGGATCTCAGAGCTGAAATTGCCTTTCTAAAACCCCACACATCCCCAAATCCAGCACTACCCAGGACAAGACTACTGAGGGCAGCCCTGGCTTATGCCCCCTAAGCAGGGTCCTAAAGGCCTTAACGACCAGGCAGTACCTAACACTGAACAAGTATTTACACTTTGACCTGATTTTCCTATAGTCTTCTTGGCCTACAGCCAGCTAGAAAGCAACAGTAGGCTGGAATTCCTGCTCTGGCCTCAGTGGTGTGGCTACTCATCTCCATTCTTAACCTCTCCTGCCCTCAGTCTTCCTGTTCTGTATGATGGGTCCTTCTGCCCTATTTCACATCTCACAGCCCCATTTTTCCCATTCAAAAGAGAGAGGATTTAGATCCAACTTCAAGGAATGGTGGGAGTCATTTTAATTTGCCTGGGTTAATGGCTGGGAGAAGGGAGTCAGCTCACTGAGAAGAACACAATTAACCTTATTGTGCACATACATACTATATGTGCATATGTTGGCTTCTTTTCTCTACCCTTACCATGGCCTGACTCCATTGTGGCCTCACCTGTCATTCTTGCTGAGCTACTTCATGGCCACAAAGCAGGCCTTAAATGGTTGATTGAGCACAAGGTCATTGTAGCAGCAGTTCTCATGGAGCTGCTGGAGCTCATCCACCATCTGGTATTCCTGGAGCCAGAGGGAAGGAAGAGGCACTGCCAAGGCCTTGGTGGGCTTGCTGGGTGGGACGGGGGCCAGTGTCTGGATTTGCTCCCATGGGATCCCCCACCCCTTCACTCCCTTCCAAGCTCTTCTGGCCCACAGGGCTGACTTCACACAGCTCCTCCTCCAAGAAGTTGTCCTTCATCCCATGGATAACCCCCACCCACTCTCCCCCTCAATTTAAAAGGAAGTTGTGTGCAGCCCGGGGGTGTCCTGCCCAGGAGGGTCTCAGTGTTTCCTCCCTGAACCTTACCCAGCCCCACCCCTGCAGTGATGGCCACAGCTGCTCACCTTCCTCTTCTTGTCAAAATTGACCTGCTTCCCCTGGAAGAACCTCACCACCTCACCATGAGGGCAGCACCACTGGATGGTCATGCCTCCATTCCACATGAGGACACAGAGGCCATAAAGGTGCCAACATGTACCCATTCTGTCAGGGCATCAAAGGACAGGCTGCTTCCTCCCAGATGGAGGTCTGAGCTGATGTTACCCCACAACCACCCACAACCACTCACAACCACTAACCGGTGTATGGATCTCCTGGTCTCTGAGTTTCTGTGTAGGGCCTTGTGTCATCCCACCCATGGAGCTTGAGAATAGATTGTTTCTGGAGACCTAGTGAGCAGCTCCTGTCTGCAGCAGCCCACTGGAGTGGAGACACCAAAGTCTGCAAGAAGGCATACAAAAGTGCATCTCTCTCCAGGGGTCTACTCAGGATATTCTGCTTGCAAACAAGTCCCGCATCCACTCAGGAACAGGTCTCCAGTGTGCCAGGCCTGATTGTCCAGGTAGGTTGGGGCTGCCAGGAGTCCTGGCATTGAAGTCTTCCTTCCTCCTTTATGTGGAAGTTTCTACTTATGGTCAGGAAGGACCCGCCATGGTTTCCTTTCTCCCAAATATTTCTCATAGCTCTCTGACACACATGTCATTAGTAATGAGGCACAGTTATAAGACCCTTCCATGCAGATGAAGAGTTCTCATCTGGCCAGTTCATTATCTCCTTCTGGAATGTCCCAGCCACATCCACTGCCTCTGAGAACTATAGCCTACTGCCCTACAACTGCCTTTCCCTCTGTCCATGAACCAAACATATCACTCTTCATCTTCTTCCAGAATGGGTCAGACTCAATGTTTTCAGAGAAACTTTCAGTGAAAAACTAACAATAGCACCTCCTGAGCCATGACCCCCAGCCTCCTCTTTACCTTGATGATCAGCTCTCTGTCCTGGGAGTAGTTGAGCTCTTTTCAGTAAATCTCAGACAAAGTCTGTAAGAGGCCTAAGCTGTCCCTGGGGGGAGGCAAGAAGGAAGCAGAAAAGTGGGAGTGGGTGGGAGGGTATAAGGGCTAATACCCTTTATTTTAGATGCCTGGGACACAGACTGCCTGGGTGGGTGGTGCTGAACCTGGGTAGCTCTGAGCACTACAGTGTGAGCTGAGATCTCATGTGGGCACAATGGGACCCCCATTCCCATTTCATGAGGAGCTGGTTTTTCCACAAGTAGATTTCAATTGGACACAGAATTGCTGAGAAGCAAACACTTAACATTTTCCCATTTGGCTCAACTCTGTAACTGACAGAGGAGGGAATCAGTGCTGAGGCAGACCAGCTGACCTCAGGTCAGATGGAGACCTAGAGCTCCACCCTGCCTGGATGCTGCCCAGGAGCAGCTGCCTCCCAGGCTCCCTGAAGGGTGTCCCTGTGAGGTCCCTGGTCGAATCTGGTGTCCCCTAGAGAGGCCTGCCCACCTGGAAACTTCATCCCACATCTTCACCAGATGGAGACTCAAGTGACTTTGGAGAGCATAAATGATGGTGTAGAATGTGGAGTTGTTCTTGTGGATTCGGCACTCCTTGGGAGGGAGAAAGATATGCCATGATAGGTGGTCTGAGTGCCACCTGCTCTAGCTTCAGCCCCTCAGCTGACATCTCCCCTCTTGGATGAGACAGACACTGAGGGATACCCTGAGGCTTGCCATGGACACAGAGTGACACCCACACCTAACCTGGAGATGTAGCCTGCCTGGGAAGTGAGGAGAGTGTAGGGCTGTGCTACAGGACAGGGAGGGCTTGGAGTCCTGAGAGCTGATAGGAACAAAGAGGGGTTTCCAGACCCCAGAGAGGGCCCACTGAGCATACCCTGGCCTCCTCAATCCAGTGCTCCACCACCCTGACCCTGTCTGGGACCTTTGTGCTCCAGTTCCCGAGGCAGTTGGAGATGACACAGTTGATCACACAATTATACTGCATGATGGTGGCATGGACGGTGAGTGCCATGTTCTCCTTACACATTTTGTTGCACCGGGACCAGATGAAGCCCAGACAGTGAAAAGGCACCACCTTCTTGAACAGATCCTGTGGAGGAGGGGATGTCAGCCAGCCCCACCCCACCCAGCTCAGAACCCAGGGGCCCTCAGTACCCAGCCAGTGTCCAGTGGTCTCAGCTGAGGTCAGGGTGGGCTCTCTGTTCCCTGAGGAGACCTAGCTCTCTAGAGACCCCAGCCCCAAGGCAAGCTGGGAGGAGAGAGGTCCCTTTACAGGTCCATCTCACAGATCCCAGCAGCTGAGGTGCCTCATGCAGCCACAGGCCCAGGCAGCACCATCACCCCTCCTGATAACACCTCCTGGGACTCCTTGTGGTCAGGTGCATGGTCCCTGTAGGGACCAGAGGCTTTGAGTGCCTGCCTAAGGCTCCAGTGCACATCAGGGGCTTATTAGTGTCGATGTGGTGGAGACCCCAGCACACAGTGGCACACCTGTGGAGCTGGCTGCACCTCAGTGAGCTCACTTCAAACCCCAAGGCCAAGCCTCCTTGAGCTTCTATTTATTTGCTCTCATGTCATCTTCACAGTCAGTGCATATGTCAGGTTTGGTTAGTGCCCTATATCTACTCTCCAGAAGGATGAAATGCAGCCTTGGGGATTAATAAACTTGCCCAGGTTGAAATGCAGGGAGTGGAGCCAGGGTTTGGTCCAGATCATAAGATTCTGATTCAGGAGATGGTAGGGCTGGGGCAGCAGATCCTGGGGGAAGATCCACCCACCTCCACCCTGCCAAGCCCAGCTCCTCACCTCATCCATCCATGTCAACTGCTCTGCCACCAACTCAGGACGGAAAGCCAGGAGGTCAGCCTTCTCCTCACTCAGACCATCCTCTGAGGTCTCAGACCAGGGTCAGGAAGGCTCTGGTGGTGTAGTCACCCTGGTGCTGATGTGACCTCTGGCAGTGGCTCTGGTGGTGGTGCCACACTTGCTTCTGACTCTAGAGCCATTGATGCTGAAGGTGAGTTAACAGGCTGTAGCTGCAGAATGGGCACCGCCGTGAACTGTGTAGGTGGCACTGGAGGTAGTGGTGGACTCCCTCCACCTCAGGAACTAGTGATACAGGTGGTGACGTGGCTTCCTCCAGCCGTGTGCAAGGAGCTACATCTGGGAATGGAGGCGGCTCTACCTCCAGAGTAGACATTGGTCCTACCTCCGTAGGTGGCAGTGGAGGTGACACCAAAGTTTCTTCAAGCCCTGTAGCCAGTACTTCTGATGGTGAAGGAGCAGGCTCTACCCCCAGAATTGGCAGTGCTGATAGGTGTACAGTTGACAATGTAGGTGGAGCTGGACTTGCCTCTGGCTCTAGAACTGGTGCATCTGATGGTGATGTGGGAGCCACTGTCTCTGAAACTTGTGATGTAGCTGCCTGAAGCTCCTGAGCAGGTGCTCCACCTGATGAAGTAGGATGGTCTGGCTCCAGGGCAGTCACAGGCCCTAACCCTGTGGGTGGCAGTTATGGTGGTGCTAGAGCCACCTTCAGCTCAGGAGCTGGTGTAACATCAGGTAATGCACCAGGCTCTATTTCCAGACTAAGCACTGGCGCAAACTCCATAGGTGGCAGTAGAGGTGGAGATGGAGCTGATTCAGGCTCTGGAACTGCCCCTGTGTCTGCCACTGGTGGAGGAACCAGCGCTAGATGTTGCACTGGAGGCATTTGCAGCTCTGGGGTTGACAAAAGAGCTGGAGAAGAGGGAAGTTCCACACCATGAATGGCTCCAAGGGTCTTTCAAATACAGAGAAGATCTCACTATCTCTAGGGAAAGATCCAGCCCCAAAGAGTGTTCCCAGACTGCAGTCTCCAAGCTGACTTGTCTGGGGCTCCTCTTTGCTCCTGGCCCAAGGGCAATCTCTGGTAGTTCCTGCCTATGTGTCCAGTCCCAGCCCCACCCCACAAGAAGAGCTATGGCACGGCACTCAAAGGCTGAGCTGGGTAGATACATCTGGGTGTAGACCACCAGCTGCCTGAGGCAGGGAGAGTGTGATGGCTGCAGGAAATCCTCAGAGTCCTGGTCCATCCAGGTGCCCAGCAGGGAGAAGA
This sequence comes from Tolypeutes matacus, assembly GCA_026826555.1. NCBI lineage: Eukaryota > Metazoa > Chordata > Mammalia > Cingulata > Chlamyphoridae > Tolypeutes > Tolypeutes matacus. Next base: position 4,025,713 of record JAKSZT010029954.1, on the reverse strand, counting down.
GGGTGCTGAGGGCTGGTGGGTGGGCAGCAGAGTCAGATACTTTACTTTCCTTCCACAGGGCCCCCTAGTGACCCTCCCACTAGAACATAAAATCCATAAGGAAGGGAAAGGGGTTTGACTGGTCTGCCCACAGCCCAGCACTGACACACAGTAAGAGCTTCATCAATATGTGCATGATGAAGGGACAGGGCCTGTCCCTGCATGGGCCTTCCTGGCACCCACCCAGTAACTGCTGCCCTGAGGAGCTGCCTCATCTTCTGCCATGTGTCACATGTGTGTCTCCTCTTCCCACTGACACAGCCCCCCCCCACATGAAAGAGGCACAGTCAGCCCTGCCATCCCTGCAGGCAGACAGGACTGAGGTCCAGGGCAGACTTGTAGCAGGCTGCTCAGCACCTCCTGTCCAGGGCCTGCATGAGGTGGGGTTTGGGGCCTTGGGGCTTGATGGGGCTTTGCTGGGGAAGAGTCCTCTGAGGTCAGTGCCCCAGGGCCCTGCCCACAGCTTCCTTTGACTCCTTTCCAAGGGGAGGGGGAAGTCCTCTGAACTCAGCCCTCCAGTGGGTTCACGAGATGTGTGGAGCCCAGGGTTCTGCTCAGCCCTTCCCTGCCACCTGCCCCCCAACTCCCCACACTGGGCTCTAGTGAGGAGAGCCACACCCCTCCCCCAAAGTGCACTCACTTCATCATTTCAGGAGTCAGTGACAGCCTCCTGTTCCTGTCACAGAGGTTATGTCCATATCTAGGGGAGACCATGAGCATGTCACAGCTACCTTCTGAGTGTACCCCCTGCTGAAGAGGATGCGTGTTACTGCCTGCAGCCCCAACTCACATGGAACCAAGAAGGGCAGGGACTTTTGTCTGCTTTGTTCATTGCCTGAAGCTACATGCCTAAGAAAGTGCCTGTAGCTAGTAGACACTTGATGTATACGTGGTGAAGAATGAGCCCTAAGAGGCACCTTCTCAGACATAGGGTGGGCCTGGACCCTTCTGGCAGCTTACACTGATCCCTGCTCTGACCACACCAAGGTCAGAGGCCCCAAAAGGGATCTCAAACCTCCTTTGGAAATGAGAAATCTGGTTTCAGTTATGGGGTGAGGCGGAGAGCCTCCTCACTGGTGAGAGGAAAGTTCTGCCTGGGAGCAATCCTGCCCCTGCAGCCACCCTACCCACTGAGCCAGGCTCAGGGAAGCCCTTTCCATGGATCCTCCAGGTGGTCCTTACAATCAACCTTGGAGGGTGGTTCTTACCGTCCCCTTCCCAGGGAGGAATTGGAGGCCAGTGGGTGAAATGACATTTCTGAGCCACAA
>JAKSZT010029954.1:3892733-4024006 GCA_026826555.1 Tolypeutes matacus | reverse complement strand
TGGAACACCGAATCCAGGACCTGCTCGGTGGTGATGAATACCTGGTACATGCCAAGGAAGGTGTTGACATACTCGAGGTCACCCTCCTGGAAGACAGACACCAGGTGCTCCACCAACTTCCTCCAAGGGCCTGCCTTGACCGTGCACACCATGTGGTACTTGTACCTCAGGAGGGCCCAATCACTCATTCTCTAGGGTGGGACAGAGGGGGCACGTGTGCTCAGAGGCAGCACTGTGGACCCCCAGGTGGGGCTGTGGCTGTGGGGAGACCTGCTTCACCCAAGTCCTCAGCAACTTGTGCCTCCAGCAAAGGTCCTTGGTTTTCTAATAGATTTGTTGGAGAGTAAATAGTTGAAAGCTGAGATCCCCGACAAGGCAAAGGGCAGATGCCTGGAATGTGCCTGTGGTGAGAAACCTGCCTGCAGGGCCAAGGATCTGAGCAGATGCTTCAGGGATCAGCAGACCGACCTGGTCAACAAATGACTTTCTCTTCTGCTAATGTGGTCAAGGGCACAACATGACGCCATTTGCCACCCTGAACCCAGATCAGGAAAATAAAGGAAAATGAAAAGATATGGTTCATGGCAGGGTACAGGGACATTCCCAGCCACAGACAGTGGGTAGTAACTGAACTGCTCCAGCCTCAGGGAATTATCTGGCCCTCACTGTTGAAAGGGATGTCTGCATGTCCTTGGCCCAGCTGTCCCTTTCCTGGGAGCCTATACCAGGGGCAGGAGGGATCAGGCTTGGGGCCAGCGAGAGGTGTTCAGGGCAGCAGTGCTGACAGGGCCACAGGAAAGGACCACTAAGTGTTCAGCAGCACTGAAAGCCAATTCACTGCTCTAAGCCACCTCCCTTGTGGAATACTGTGCAGCTGAGTCAGGCCTCAGCTCCTGATCTGGAGAGGTCAAGGGGATGGTTATGGGAGGTGGCAGGAACCTTCCTATGTGAGAGGAGCTGTATGGATTGGGGCAGGTGTGGAAGGACAGTCATGAAGACTGCTGCCCAGGGATATGGGGCCAGGAAGTGGAAAGAGAAATACAGCTGCAAAATGCACACAGATGTGATGTCAGTCCACCCTTCACGTGACCCTGAAGGGACACCCATGCAAAACCTCCTCTTTGCTATTCCTTTAAACACTGGAAGTGACCTTCCACTGCTCTATGGAATGGCAGTGTGGTGGGTGATTTCTGGGGACCCAGCGTCCTCAGGAAGTGGGACATTGGGCCACTCAGTCCTGAAAGCCCTGGGAGAGAGAGCAGGGGATTGGCCAGGGTGGGATAGAGGCCCTGGGGTGCTCCCCCCCACACTGTTTCATTCCCCCTTTACCCTGCAACCACCTGGAACCAGCGCTGGGCCTGGACAGGGCCACACGGGACCTGCACCTTCTTCACAGAGACGGTGAGGATGAGCTCATCCTCCAGCTGCTCACTGGCAAACAGTGCCTGGCAGCTGGGTCAAGAGGTGTCAGTGAGGGGCCTGCCCTACTCCACAGGGTATGCAGCACCTCCTTTGGGTCAAGACCCATATCAGGCCCAGATGGGTGTCTGGCTTCCCCTGCAGCCCCACTGGAGAGGAGAAGACAGCTTGAGGGCTCAGGATTAACAATTTTACACATGGGTGCCACCCCCAAGATGCACCTTCCCACCCTTCCACCATGCCCTGGCAAGTGACAGGGAAGGACCTACTGGGTTCCCATCCCTGACAGCCTGGTCCTTCCCAATGTGGTCCCCTGCTCATGTCCCCCAGCACACTGGAGGTGGATGGGATGTGGGGCTGTGGAGACAGGAGCTCAGTAGTGGCATGTGCTCTACTGGCTGGCCCTGGGCCACCCCATTACCTTTGGGGACCTCTTGGTCAATGGCCTGTGTCTTCATGGCTGGGGCTTGAGCCAATGTCAAAAGCCTTTGAAAGTGAACTTTTTCCTGGCTGGAGTGAGGCCAGAGCCTAGGAATCTAGGAATACATGGTGCTCTATCGAGCGTCTCCTGACAACTGACGTGGGAAGGGGTTGCCTTTCAAATCTAGGTGCCTGGTTACCAGGGTTCCATGTTCTGTTGGGGTCTGTCCCAAAGGAAGTGATGTCACTTCCTTAGGTCCCCTTACTTGGGCTCCCTCTTCAATAAAAACTCCAAGAACATCCCTCTGCACAGCTGTCTATCCTCCTCACCTAGATCATCTTGTTAACTGAACCTAGTTCTGCCAACATGTCTGTCCCCAGAGCTTCCTGGGAAGACCTGTGTGCAGCTCAAGCTCCAGCTCTGAGGAGACCCAGCTGGGTTCAGACCTGGCTACCCCTTCTTTTCAGTTTTGTGACACCAGGCTAGTCATTGAGGCCTCCACTGTCCCCTCACCAAAACACTGGTAATATTTCTGGCATCTGCTTCCTGGGGCATCATCTAGTGAATGTGGGTTGAACAATGCAAACCCCCTAGTCTTGTTTCACTTGAAGCTAATACACAGACATCACATGGAATAAACAGGAAGTGGATGGATGTAACATTGAACACAACTCAAAACAGTGCTGGGTAGGGCTGTGAGATCTTTGGAAACTCACTTTCAGTCCTGGGTTGCTGTCTCAGTCTGTATCATGATGAGGTTGAAGTTAGATGAAACTCAGACATTTCTGCTGTGCCACAAATCCTTCCAGAGGCTTCCTATTGTATTTAGGGTCAGATGCAGGTGCCTCCTGTTACCCTCTGTGCTGGGCTGCCTGTGCCCTGCTTTCCTGCCAGCCCAGCCTCCAGCTTCCCGCAGCCCCATACATCCCCCTTGGAGTGAGTCCTGGCCTAGGGACTTGCTGCTAAACAAAAGGGCTAAACTTCAGGACACCCCCAATATACTTACACAAAATGCTTTTCTGTCTTCACCTCGCTCTCCTGTGAGTGAATTCTCCCTCTATCTCCATCCTCATGTGAATCCTGCTGATCAATATAGTAGGGCTGGGTAGGAGTTCCTCCCCCAGGTGAGCCACAGGAGAGGCTCTGTCCTCAGCAGCCACCTTCCCAGCCTCCTCTCTGGTCAAATTCCCTCTCCCTCTGACTCTGTCCCTGCTGTGCCTTCTTCCAGGTACCCTTTTCCCACACGTGTGCAGGGCTGGCTCCCTCTCTTTGTTCTGGTCACAGTGTGTCACTTCAGTGTGTCCTCCTGGGCCCTCCTACCTGGTGGTGCCATAGCCCTCCTCACAGCACCCTGATTAGCTCAGTGGGAACTGTGCAGGTGGTAGGACAGGCATCGTGGGAAGATCAGCCTGACTTTTGGGCAGCCTGAGCACAGGTTTGCTGGGCCTGGCCCCTTAGGCCACATGTTTCAGTTTGCCAAAGGGCTGCCACTGCAAAGTACCAGAAATTGGTTGCATTTATAAGGGGACTAATTTGGGGTAAAAGCTTACAAGCCTGTGAACAATCCAACTGGAGGCACTGCAACAGGTTCTTTCTCAACAAAGTCAGCTGCTACAAGGTGAAGCAAGAAGGCCACTGATCTCTGCCAAACTTTCTGCCTTTCTGCCCCTGTAGGCAAACCTGACATAGGGCTTGTCTCTTACTGTGCCTCCTCATTCAGTCTCGGCATGCCAGGAGCAAATATGACAGCATACATAGCCTGTGTTTTTCTGTGTATCTCTCTCTGTGTTTCCATTCATATCACACTCAGCAAGTGGGTGGAGACTCAACATAAGTCAGGTTCCCTGACATAGTCCAATCAAAAGCCCTGAAGCAATCTTATCAAGTAACCTAATCAAAGGACCCTCAACTGAATTTAATGCAATCAAAGGGTATCACACCCCCAGGAAGAGATTAGTTTAAATACACAATCTTTCTCTTTTTGGTATCCATAAAATAATTTCAAACTGCCACACTGTGGGTGATGTTGGACTGTAACATGAGGGGAGGGAGGCCTTGACCAATAAGGTTGGACCTGAAGATTAAAATGCAGTGGCCCATGGCAGGTGGAGCTACAGACACCTGTACATGTCCTTCAGTAAGATGGTAGCTACCAAATGTTAAAATGTTAAGGTGGTAGTGCCCAAAATCTTTGATCTCTTCTGACACCTGTATTTACAGAAACTTCAGACCTGATGCTCTTTGGGCAGGCCTGAGGTGTCCCAGCTGGGATTCTGCCCCAAGATCATTTGGTGCCTTAAATTACAGAACTTCATTGGCTCACAGGTTTGGAGACTAGAAGTCCAAACAAAGGTATTGGCAGTGCTTGTTTCCTCCCAGAGTCTGTAAAATTCTGCAATGCTTTGTACATGCATTTCTGTCTCCATCACATGACAATCTCTCTCTCTCTCTCTCTCTCTCTCTCTCTCTCTCTCTCTCTCTCTCCCCCTCTCTGTCTCTCTCTCTCTCTCTGTCTCACTGGTTTCTCCTAGTGTCTGCTTTCGGGCTCCATATCCAAGTTCCTTTATCTATAGGGACTTCAGTCATTTGGATTTAGGCCAACCCTGATTCCATTTGAACTCATCTAAATAGGATTTTTAAAGATGCTACTCACAAATGAGCCCACAACTTAACTAATAATAGGATCTTCAAAATGTGCTATTAGTAAATAGGGTCACACCATAGGAATGCTGATTCTTTTGTGGAGTGTACATGATTGAATCCCCAAAAGACCCTTCTACCAGGAAAATGCAGTCATACAAAATGGCTTGTACTCTCTTTGGTTGATCATGAAGCCTGCCCAAGGATTTTTGGGTAAATGGATTTCAAACTTGTTTGTTTTGATTTTTGTCCCCGTGTTAAAACCACAGATTCCCAGGTTCTACCCCATACTTCTCAAAGCAGCTCCTCATTGGGCTTGAGCCCTGACACTTGTCATTTTAAACAGGCTCCTCAGACAACAGGTAGAGTGTTCTAGGGCACAAGGGAACTGACCAGGACACCTCTGTTGGATGTAGAAGATCTTGTGTCCTTCTGGCCCCGGCTCTCTTCTCCATCCCAAGAGGATGCCATCAATATAGGCTACAATGAGAATGGGGCCCCTGGGGTCAGGCAGTGCAGTGGTCCTAGCCCCAGGGTCAAGGGGAAGGCTGAGTGGGTGGAAGGCTGTGCCCTGCTACCAGTGAGCCTTGTGGGGTCACAGAGTCAATCAACATGAAGCCTGTCTGAATTCAAATCTAATTCTCACTCCACTACCTAGAAAATTCACCTGTGACTCCAAGTGTTCAGGGTGAAACTGTAAGTAAGGGAATACCAGGAAGGAAGAAATTAGTGCTAGGGGATTGTTTCAGCAGGGGCTTGAGGGAAAGGGAAGTTCCTCCAAAGGAGAACTGAGTGCAGGGAGTTGGGAAGGATGACCCCACAGTTAAAGACAGTGAGAAGCATAGTGGCTTGTACAGGAAAGAGAGGAAGGGGCTGGAGAGGCCTAGTGGGAGAAAGGGAGGAATGGGAAAATCTCCTGAAGAGCTTTTCTTGCAGGTTACATGCCCAGAGGAGACCACACCAGTATACCCATTTGCCTCTTGATAAACCAGTAGACTGACATTACATAGAGGACACTGGATAGGGGATGTTGCTTCTAGTCTATTCTGCACTGGGGGATGGGGGACAAAGCCACATCCTCTCACAACTTCTCCTGGGGCTTGGGCTGCCAAAGCTAGGGACCTGTAAGAGGAGTTCAGCTCTAACAGGATGTGATTTGCATATTTATTTGGACTAATTTCTCTCTTTAACTGAATTTAGATAACTTTTACAAAATTGTTTGCCTCCATGGGCTGGATTTGGAGTTTGGGATTTTTTTTTCAGGGTGAACTAATGAATGCTCCTTCCAGAAAAGAATCTGGAATCATTTGCTTTCTCTTGGAATGTGTTCCCTATGCCTTACCAATAAGGAAATGGTTTGCAACTTCCAGCAAAGGGACTTATCGCCACCTGGTGGTCCTTCTGATTATACCTCCCAGGTCATAACCATGCCCCCCAGGAAAGGTTAAATAAGGGACAGTGACCAGTGGGCCATATCTTGACTGCTGGAGTCTTACAAATTAACAAAGTCCAACCAGCTCAAACAAAATCATCTAGCTAAAAAGATATGGAGAGTGTGAATATTCTCACTGTCCTGATTTTGTGATAATCAGGACATTTGCTAACTTAGAAACCATGCATGTCTCCCCATACCTAGTTTTTCTCCCTAGGTCTGGTTTTTAGAATGCTGGTGATAAACTAAGCCTGATTTATTATATGACCATCCTGTATGGGAAAAGAGTATAACTCTAGGTATCTTAGGTCAACTTTAAGAGATATAACAGGGGGACAGATGTGGGTCAGGTGGTTGGGCATCTGTCTCCCATATGGAGGGACCTGGGTTCAATCCCCATGGACCTTCCAGTAAAAATTAAAAAAAGAAAAATATAGAAGGCACGTGGGCCATCAGGCCCTGTGTGCAGGTGTGCCACCAGGCCCCATGCACGGGCAAGCCACCAGGCCCCACCAGTCCTGTGAGCCATGCAGCAACATGGTGATGTAACAGGAGAGTGACACAAGGGAGAGCCAAGATGAGACAGGCCAAAAAACCAGGACCTAAGGTGGCGCAGGTGGTAGGATGCCTCTCTCCCACATTGGAGTTTCCAAGGATTGAATCCCAGAGAATACAGGAGGAGAATTATGAGAAGAGAGGGCAGGAAACAGACACAGAGAATAGACCAGTGAATGCACACAGAAACAGCAAAAATGGGGGGGGGAGCGTAAAAATGGATAAAAGTAAATAAATAAATAAATCCTTAAAAAATATATAGGGGAGGAAGATACAGACTACAGTTACTAGTAATACTTTTTTTTCTTTTCTTTTCTTTTTTTGATATATATTTTAAGATGCTTGGATTGCATAAATGTTACACAAAAATTACAGGGATTTCCATGTTCCCCACCTCCCACACCTCCCATAACATCCCACATAAACATCTTTAATTAGTGTGGCACATCACCTGCAATGGATATACACATCCTGGGGCTTTGCCATTAAGCATGGACCATACTTCACATTATAGACCACACTCTCTCCCCACAGTTCTGCATGGTATATGCTAATGTAAAGTGGCCTATATTTGCATTGTAATGTCACTCAGGATAATTCCCAAGTCCCAAAAAAGGCCCCAAAAAGGAAAACTGCATTTCCCTTCCCTGCCCCAAAAGTGTCCAGTGGCCACTGGTTCACCCTCACTGTGGTAATTTCTTCCATTGCTTAAATCACATTATGTCTACAACAGAATACCATTAAGTCCACTCTAGTCTATAGCTCTTCCCCCAATCCTGAGGAGTTTGGGATGGTGATGTCCACTCCACCTCCAAGTGAGAGGGGGTTTATATCCCATGGATATGGTGGATGGGATATCCTGCCTGCAGCTGCAGGCTCTCTCCATTCTCTGGGATGGCTGTTGTCCATCATCATCTCCTCACCAGGTGACTTGATTGAGTCCATTGAATGGTAGAGTAGGAGTTGCAGCTCCACTGAGATTCCAGGCACAGTCTCTGGAAGTACAACTACAAACTCCAGCATCACTTAGAGGTTTGAAAAGAAGGGACTGATGGACCGTGTACAGGGAGGACTTATTTGAGCCCAACTCTGTCACTCTCAGGAGCACAGATTCCAAAGTACAGCCCACTGATAAGGCATCAATCTCTAGAGCTATCCCCCCCCTTATATAGGACCCAGGTGTCTCCAGAGCCCTCAGGAGCTCTGTGTGGGGTGATATCCACTTTGGTGTTCTATGAGATCTTACTGAGGCGTGTGTAAGTGTTTCCTCTGGGATGACCTCCCAACTCTCTTTGAAGTCTCTTAACCACATGAAGTCACTTGTCTTTATACTTTCCCTCTTTTACTCAAGGTCCCCTTCTAGTCGTATTGCCAATTGGCACTTGGTATTAATCTCTCGTTGCCAGGGATGCTCATCCCTGGGAGTCATGTCCCATACTGGGGGGAGGGCAATGCATTCACATGCTGAGTTTGGCCCAGAGAGAGGCCACATCTGAGCAACAAAGAGGCTTTTAGTGGTAACCCTTAGGCACCCCATAACAGTTGGCTAAGTTTCAATTACAAGAGCAAAGACTCATAAGGCTAACCATCAGTAACAAGAACCCATCAGTGGACCCTCCTCCTTTGCCAGACACTGTCCCTGCACTTGGGGGACTGTTGCTGCTCCCTTGGAGAATGTGGTAGAGCTCTCTAGGCTGGGAATTCAGTATTCCCTCATTTATTAAGTGATTGTCTACCCACCGGGACTATGCCCCACCCCTTGATAATTTGAACAATTTTAAATATCTTTCATGTATATTCAGGTGAACATACTCCCATGAAACCCCTATCCCAGACACCCCCCACCAATTGTCCTCTCCTGCCCCCTCTGCAACTCTTCTGTGATCCAAACCTTCCTTGAAGATGAAGCCCATAAACTAACCAAATACAATTAGTAGGAAAATGAAATAATAAAGATAAGTTTAAATATAAGAGATAAAATACATGGAAATGTAAAAAAACACTAGAAATAAAATTAATTTTTTGAATATTTGGGATATTCAAAAAATGGGGAAAAAACAAAAAAAATTTAAATTTTTAAATCATTTTTCCTTTTATCACTGCATTATCAGGTGTCCAGTCGGTACTGTGGCAGCTGCCCCCTCTCACTCCCCAGTGTCTCCCAAATTTTCATTTAATTTTCAAAGAAGTTTTAGGTCACAGCAAAGTCACACACAGAATTCTAGAGACTCCCATATATCCAACCTCCTTCCCGTTTCCTCACCCCATATTAAAACCTTTTTTATGTGGATGGTAGAATTGTTATAACTGTTATACAGATAGTGAAGCTTAGCTACTAAACATTGTCAATGGTTTACAGTATAGTTTACAATTTAGATGGTACAGTTTAATAATTTTTGATGATATTTACCATGTCCTGTGTCCATCACTGTAAGGTAATGAAAAACATTTTCCATCACCATAAATACCCCCTGTTTGATCTTTTCTGTTCCTTCCTACCCATCCCCCTGGGGCACATGACACCCCCTGTCTTGACTCATTGGATGACAAGATTCATAGTTACATGCAACAAGAGGTCTTGACACACTGATTGTCCTCCCCTACTAGGATCCACCCTTGCTCCTAAGAGACAGCCACCTGTCTGTTTCTGCGTGAATCAGTCCTCCCTAAGATGGGGTCCATCTCCTTCCCACTGACCGTGTGGGTCTCCACTCCCCGACACAACACATTATGACAGGATTAACACTCACACACTCCCCAGAAGCCTGCTCCAGATGCATCCTTTCCTGAATGCTCCCCAAACCGACACCATAAACCAGTGACACTACCTTGTCATACTGCCATAAGAGCATTCCCACTCCTGCACTTTCAACACATACCCACAAATCCCATGTTCACCCAGTCCCCCTCTCATCTTTATCCCAGTATCCTGGGCATTCTAACACGCCCTTCCTAATCTACCCACCTGTCAACTCTGCACCACCAAACCCAGTAATATCACTACCCACCTGTCCTATCCTTCAATATGCAACTATCATCTATCACTTTACCATAGATTATGTCCATATGCATGATGGCTCACAACCTTCTTTTCTCCTTCCCTCCCTTGTTAACCTATCTTTCAGACAATGGTTCTCAGAGACTGCTCACCTTCCTCAACTCAAATCAGTGAGGTCATATACTGTTCATACTTCAATGCCTGGCTTGCTTCACTCAACATAAGGTCTTCAAGATTCATCCATGTTATTCCATATGTTAGCACTGTCTTCCTTCTTGCAGCTGAGTAATATTCCATTGTATGTATGTACCACGTTTTGCTTATCTATTCATCTGTTGAGGGGCACTGGGGCTGATTCCAACTTTGGGCAATTGTGAACAATGCTGCTATGAACATTGGTGTGCATATATCTGTTTGTGTCTTTGCTTTCAATTATTCTGTATATACCCAGCAGTGGAATGTCTGGATCATACGGAAAATCTATTGTTAGTTTTCTGAGAAACCGCCAAACTGTCTTCCACAGTGGCTGGACAATTCCACAATCCCACCAGCAGTGGATGAGGCTTCCTATTCCTCCACATCCTCTCCAACACTTACAGTCTGCTGTTTCTTTTAATAGCTGCCATTCTAATGGGTGTAAGGTGGTATCTCATTGTAGTTTTGATTTGCATTTCCCTAATAGCTAGCAAAGTCGAGCATTTTTTCATGTGCTTTTTTAGCCACATTTCATGTGTATTTCTTCCTTGGAGAAGTGTCTTTTCAGGTCACTTGCCCACTTTTTAAGTGGGTTGTTTGTCTTTTAATATTTGAGGTGTAGGATTTCTTTATATGTGCATGATATTAGGCTCCTATCAGATATACAGCTGCCAAATATTTTCTCCCATTGGGTAGGCTCCTTTCTTATTTTCTTAATAACATCCTTTGAGGTGCAGAAGTTTTTAATTTTGAGGAGATCCCATTTGGCTATTTTTTCTCTTGCTGCTCGTGCGCTGGGTGTGAAGTTCATGAAATCATTTCCTATTACAAGTTCCCATAGATGCTTCCCTACATTATCTTCCAAGGTCTTTATGGTTTTGGCTCTTATATTTAGATCTTTGATCCATCTTGAGTTGAATTTTGTATAAGGTTTGAGATGGTTTTCCTCTCTCATTCTTTTGGAATTGAATATCCAGTTCTCCAAACACCACTTGTTAAAGAGGCCATTCTCTCCCAACTGAGTGGGCTTGGTAGCTTTGTAGAATATCAGATGACTGTATATGCAAGGATTTATATCAGAACTCTCAATTTGGTTCCATTGGTCAGTATGTCTTATCCTTCTGCCAATACCATGCAGTTTTGAGCACTGTAGCTTTGTAGTTTGTTTTAAAGTCAGTTAATGTGATACCTCCAACTTCATTTTTCTTTTTCAATATGTCTTTGGAAATTTGGGGCCTCTTACCTTTCCAAATGAATTTTGTAGTTAGTTTTACAGTTCCTTAAAAAATACGGAGTTGATTTTTATTGGGATTACATTAAATCTGTAGATTAGTTTGGGTAGAATAGACATCTTGATGATGTTTGGTCTTCCTATCCATGAACAGGGAATATTCTTCCATTTATTTAAGTCTTCTTTGATTTCCTTTAGCAGTGTTGTGTAGTTTTCTGTATATAAGTCCTTTACATCTTTAGTTAAATTTATTGATAGGAATTTGCATCTTTTAATTAGTAGTGTAAATGGTATTTTTTTTTCTTGATTTACTCCTCAGATTGCTTGTTATTGGTGTACAGAAATCCTGCTGATTTTTGAGCATTGATCTTATAGCCTGAGACATTACTGAACTCCTTTATAAGTTCTAGAAGCTTTGTTGTAGATTTCTCAGGGCTTTCACATACAGGATCTTGTTGTCTGCAAATAATGAAATTTTTACTTCTTCTTTTCCAATTTGGATGCCTTTTATATCTTTTTCTTTTTTTCTTCATTTCAATATGTGAATTAGTTTATTAAATCATCAAGATATAGCTTATATCTTTTTCTTGCTTCAGTGCTCGAGGAAGTACTTGTAAGACAATGCTAAATAAGAGTGGTGATAGTGGGCATCCTTGTCGTGTTCCCAATCTCATAGGGAAGGCTTTTAGGATTTCCCACTGAAGATGATGTTAGCTTTGGGTTTTTCATATATACCCTTTATCATATTCAGAAAATTTCCTTCTATTCCTATCTTTTGCAGTGTTTTTATCAGGAAAGATGCTGTATTTTGTTGAACTATGTTTCTGTGTCTATAGAGATGACCATGTGATTTTTTTTCTTTCAATCTGTTTATGTGGTGTATTACATCGATTGATTTTCTTATATTGAACCTTTCTTGCATACCCAGGATGAAATCCACTTGGTCATGGTGTATAATCCTTTTGATATGTTGTTGAATGTGATTAGCAAGTATTTTGTTGAGATTTTAGCATCTAGGTTCATTAGAGAAATTGGTCTGTAATTTCCTTTCTTGTGGTATCTTTGGTTTTGGTATTAGGGTAATGTTGGTATCATAGAATGAGTTAGGCAATATTCCTTCTAAATCTATTTTTTGGAAGCACTTAAGCAGAATTGGTGTTAGCTCTTTCCAGAATGTTTTGTAGATGAAGCCATATGATCCTGGGCTCTCCTTAGTTGGGAGGTTTTTGATGACTGAGTCTATCTCTTTACTTGTAATTGGACTGTTGATTTCATCAATTTCTTCTTTCATCAATGTAGGCTGTTTGTGAGTTTCTAGAAACTTGTCCATTTCCTCTAAATTATCATTCTTGTTGGCATATAATTTTTCAAATTTTTCAAAGTGTCCTCTTGTGATACTCTTTATTTCTGTGGGGTCAGAAATAAATTCCTTATTTTGTGTATTTGCATCTATTCTCTCTTTTCCTTTGTTAGTCTGGCTAAGGGTTTGTCAATTTTATTGATCTTCTTGAAGAACTAGCTTTTGGTGTTGTTTATCTTTTCTAGTGCTTTCTTATTCTTTATTTCATTTAGTTCTGCTCTTTTCTTTGTTATTTCCTTCTTTCTACTTCCTTTAGGTTTAGTTTGTTGCTGTTTTTCTAATTCCTCCAAGTGTGCAGTTAGGTCTTCAATTTTAGCTCTTTCTTCTTTTTTAATATATGCATTTATGGCCATGAACTTATGTCTCAGGACAGCTTTCACTGCATTCCATAGGTTTTAATAGGTTGTATTGTCATTTTCATTAGTTTCAAGGTAGTTACTAATTTCTATTGAGATTTCCTCCTTGACCCACTGTTTGTCTAAGAGTGTGTTGTTTTACTTCCATATCTTTGTGCCTAATCTGATTTTCTGGCCCTTAGTGAGTTCCAATTTCATTCCATTGTAGTCAGAGAAATTACTTTGTATAATATCAATCTTTCTGAATTCATTGAGAGTTGTTCCGTGGCCTAGCAAGTGGTCTATCTTGGAGTATAATCCTTGTGCACTCAAGAAGAATGTAAATCCTGCTGTATTTGGGTGTAGTGTTCTGTATATGTCTATTAAATCCAGGTCCTCTAATGTATTGTTATGAGTCTTTGTTTCTTTATTGATTCTCTGTCTAGATGTTCTGTCTAATGATGATAATGGTGTATTAAAATCCCCCACTATAATTGTAGAGGCATTTATTTCTCCACTTAGTTTTTCTTGAGTTTGCCTCATGTATTTTGAAGCACCCCGATTAGGTGCATAAATGTTTATGGTAGCTCTCTCTTCTTGAGAAATTGCCCCTCTTTGTCTCTTACAATAGCTTTGCATTTAAAGTCTATTTTGTCTGATATTAGAATAGCTACTCCCGCCCTTTTTTGGCTATTGTTAGCTTGTAAAATTGTTTTCCAGACATTTACTTTCAGCCTCTTTGAATCCCTCGGTTGAAGGTGGGTTTCTTGTAGACAGCATATATATGGATCATATTTCCTTATCCATTCTGCCAATCTGTGTTCTTGAGTGGTGAATTTAACCCATTAACATTCAGTGTTATTACTCACAATGAATTTCTTACTTCAGCTATATTTTATTTGGGTTAATGTATGTCCTATGTTTTTTTTTCTTTCTGTTTTTGTCTTTTTAGTTGTTTTTAAACTCTCCTCAAACTCTCTCTCCCTTGTTTTTTCTTTTCAAGTTGTAGAACTTCCTTTAGTATTTCTTGAAGTGCAGGTTTCTTATTGGCATACTCTCTTAATTTCTGTTTATCTGTGAATATTTTGAACCCTCTGTCATTTTTGAATGCCATTTTTTCTGGATAGAGAATTCATGGCTGGAAATTTTTTTCTTTTAGTAGTTTGACTGTGTCATACCACTGTCTTCTTGCCTCCATTGTTTCAGATGAGAAATCAGCACTTAATCTTATTGTGCTTCCCTTGTATGTGATGTTTCTCTTTTCTCTTCCTGCTTTGAGTAGTTTCTCTTTGTCTTGAGCATTGGACATTTTGACAAGTATATGTCTTGGAGTTGGCCTGTTGGGATTTATACTGTTTGGGTTGTGCTGTGCTTCCTGGATCTGCACATCCATGTCTCTCAATAGGGTTGGGAAGTTTTCAGCCATTATTTCCTTCATCACTCCTTCTGTTCCCTTTCCCTTCTCTTCTCCTTCTAGGATGCCAATAATGCATATGTTTGTGTGTTTGTGTTGTCAGTTAAATCCCTGAGTCCCTGCTGGATTTTTTCTGTCTTTTTGTCTATCTGTTCTATTATCTATTTGATTTCAGATGTATTGTCTTCCACATCACTAATTCTTTCTTCTGCCTGTTCAAACCTGCTGTTATGTGAATCCAACGTGTTTTTTATTTCTTGGATTGTGCCATTGATCACCATCATATCTGTTATCTTTTTATGTATGTTTACAATTTCTTCAGTATGGTTTCCCAATGTCTTCTTAATATCCTTAGTCTCTTCCTTCACTTCATTAAATTGGTCCATGATATTTGTTTGGAAAGCTTTGATTAGTTGTTTGATGTTCTGCATCTCTTCCTGGTTCTTAGTTTGTTCATTGGACTTGTCCATGTCTTCCTGTTTCTCAGTGTGGTTTGTAATTTTTTGTTGCCCTCTAGTCATCATTTTATCTTGATGGGCTTATTCAGTTGATCAGCTTCTCTCTCTGCTCGAGAGTTTATTTAGCTGGTGGTTCTGTGTGTGTGTTAGGTTTTCTCTTTGACACTTTTTCTTCTAATTTTATTTCTTTGCTTCTTTATATGTTCCCTTAAAGGCAAAATATTAGGGCCAGAGGAATCGAAAGATGTGAGAAAGGAAGAAGGATAATAGTAATATTGATAGAAGTTAGACGATGGGCTGTATAAGACTTAGTGAAATGAATATTTGCTCATGTAGGCAGTGTAGAGTAATAAGAAAAAAAGTGGAGTACCTACAATGTACTGGGAAACCAAATAGAGGAATATATATATAATGATTTAGAAGGCTAAAATGATGAGGAGGGAGAGAAAGAGTAAAGAAAGGGCTAAAAGGAAAAAATTAATATTAATTAAAAAAGAAGAAAATGGAATAGATAGAATAGAAATTGACACCCTTAAGTTGTGGGCTAATGAAAAAACTTGGTATGTAAGAACCACAACAGAAAGCAGAAGGCATAAAGATGAAGGAAATAAAAGAGATAGCCTGGTATACAAAATCAATATAGAAGAGAATGGGAAATCACTGAAGAAGAAGCACAGCAAAGAAGAGACAAGCTAGCAACATCTAATTTTAAAAGAAAATGAAAGAAAAAAGGAGGGGGGGAGGAAAATGGGAAGAAAAGCAAGAGACAACAAATAAACATAGAAAAACCAAACAATCACACAAGCAAAGCAGTCAAACAAATCTAAGGAAGAGCAGTGTTCCTTCTTGGGCCCTTGTGGAACATCTCAGGCTGCTTGTATTTATCAATCAATTGTCCTGCAAGGCTCTATCTGTGGGTTTTGAGGCAGATTTTAGCTATTAAACTAAATTTAAAAAGAAAAATTCATCTTTTATTTTTTAAAGTGACTCTCTTCTTTTTTTGGCAAAATAAGGGACCCAAAATATGTCCTCTTCTAGATCACCCCCTTCACTGAGGGGACCCTAACAAGGCTCATGGACACTAATCAAGCACTTCCCACTTCCTGGCCTCCCCAGGGGAGCTGAAGCTCTGAAGCTAGTCATTGCAGAATAATAAAAATGGCTAACTCCACCCCCTCTGGAGCCAAGCCTGAGTATCACTGGGCTGTTGGGTAAATCAGGCTTCCTCAGTACATGTGCCTCTCCCCTCAGCCTGGTGCTGCTTCAAGCCAGCTTGTCTGCTCCCCAAAGCTATGAGGAGGTCCAGGCAGCCAAGTCAACAGAAAGGAAACCCCTCTCCACCTTCTGTCAGAACCCTTCCTCTCTCGGAGAATGCTCCCTCTCACCGGGTTGCTGGTGGGGGTTGGGGCATATCTCTGGGCAGCTAGGTAAGTCAACTTCCTCAGCAGATTTGCTACTCCCTTCAGCCTGGTCCAGCTATTTTGTTCCCCAAAGCTTCAAGGGGTTCCAGGCAGCAAAATCCACAAAAAGGAAAGCCCTCTCGACCCTCCACCAGAATCTTCCCACTCTCAGAGATCACTCCCTCTTACCAAGCTGCCTCAGGAGTCACTCAAACCAGCCTCTTTCCAAAAGGGTGGGGCTCAGCTGTCTGTGTTAAGCTCCAAGGGCAGGGTTAAATCTGACAAATCTCTATCGAGCAATCAACACCACCGAGCTGCCTCCAGATAGATGTCCCAAGCCTCTTGCTCTGTGTGCACACAGCACAGACCCCCAAGCAGGACCCTATCCCCAATCAGCCATCCTTAGAGAACTAGTAGTCAGTGAGTGCCCTCCTAAACCAATGCCATCTTGATCTCCCCAGTAGTAATACTTTGACAATGCTCTTTCACGATATGTTAACAAATGTTTCACAGCAATGCAGGGTGTTTGTGGGGGGCTGATGTGTGGGAGCCCTGTATGATGTTATGCATATTTGTTTTGTAAGTTCACAATGTTTACTGAACACTTACAGTTTATGTATGCTCATGTATGCATGATATTCTTCAATAAATTATTTTTTTAAAAAAGACATGGTGGGTGGATTAGGAAGGGCAGGTTCAAATTTCTAGTGCATGTAACTGTGAATCTTGACATTCCATGGGTCGGGATAGGGTGGTATCATGGGCCCTGAGGGGCTGGGGGGAAGGGAACAGTCAAGATCTAATGGGGTGTTTGGTGGTCATGGGTAAGGTTTTTCATTACCTTACAGTAATGGACACAGGACATTGTAAATATCATCAAAATTATTAAACTATCATCTAAATTGTAAACTAAAAAAAAAAAAAAAAAAAAAAAGACATGGAGAACTGAAAAGCAATATTTTAATTAAAGCCAAGGAATAATTCAGAGCTCTGTGGAATTTCATTTATTCATACCTTTATTCATTCATTCATTTCTCCAAGACCCATGCTAGGAGCTGGGAATGTTAGCATGACCAAGACATAGTCCTTGCCCTCAAGTTGCTCACAGTGTATTGCAGGACAGGGACTCAGACAAATCATTCAGCACATCGTGGTGAGAGGTCAGGGTGCACATTTTGGGTTGCACTTGGAGGAGGGGCAGCCCTGCAACCTCTTTGGGAGTGGAGGGAAAAGTTCCTCCAAGAAAGAACACCTGATCTTAGACCTAAGGGAATAAACCAAGAGAAGATGGGGGACAAGTGCTCTAGCCAAAGGCAGCTAAGAGAGCAAAATCTTTGTGCACAGTCCTTGCAGCTCATCAGTGTGGCTGGTGCACAAGAGGGTGAGGCAAGGGGAGGCTGGCAAGGCAGGCTGGGCAGTGGCTGAGGCCTTTTGACTTCACAGGGAAGCCACCAGGAGCCATGGAAACCTGATTTGTGCCATTACACATGGCCTGAGGGCTGTTTGACTTGCTTCTTTCTCAAAGGAAACCACATTGGGACTTTTGAGGTTCTCTCTAAGTGAGAGTAAACATTTAATTTCAAGGCTGTACTTGCAGGACAGATAGAATGTGATATTCATGGATCCACTGCCCATTTTTTTGTCCTATTACCAGATCATACCACTTGTACTACCTAAACCTTTAAAAAAAATGTCAATTCCCTGGTGAATAGTGTTACTTTCTATTTCAAGAAATAGATTTACTTTGCTGAAAGTAAATACATAAAATATATCCAATCTTATAACTCTGCTTTGACGTGCCTTGGTTTTGAGTATGTCAAAAACTAAAATGAGAAAGGGGCCTGGGCCCTCTGACCTCTGGAAAACTCTGGGAAAGGATGAAATAGGAGAGGACCAGAATGAAGATGAAGGAACAGAGCTCAGGCCAGACATGATGAAAACTGACCCAGGGCAGGGGCCGCATGGGGAGAGGGAAAAGGATATTTAGTTTCAAATTTGGCAGGATTCAGTGATTGAGTCTGTGAAAGTGGGAAAAAAAAGCTCTTCACCCCCCTCTCTGCCTTTTCACAAAGGCAGATCCTGGTAAGCACAGGGTCTTGGGTTTGGAGAGCATAGTCTACATCCTCAGTATGGCTTTTGGCAAAGGGACAGGTGCTAAGATGTGGTGAAAGGTGTGAGCATGTGAGCTTGGAGAAGCAGGACAGAACCAAACTGCTTGTGATGGTTTGAAGATGCATGGATACCAGAAAAATATGTTCTTAGAGTTAATCCATTCCTGTGGGTGTGGACCCACTCTAAGCAGGAAATAGTATCTTAACCTAAGATGTGACTCACCTCATGCAGGGTGGGTCTTAATCTTCTTATTGGAGTCCTTGACAAACGGAGGACTAAAAAGCCATTGACACACAGAGAAAGCTGCAGTGACAGAGAGAAGCCAAGGACAGAGCAGCCAGAAGCAGAGCCATCCACAGGCCAGGGAAGAGGAGAGAGGAGTGGGCTGCCATTATGCCCTGCCATGTGCCTGATCGCCCACAGCTGCAACTTGGTGAGACAGCAGCTCTTGATGCTGCCTTGATTTGGACATGTTCACAGCCTTGGAACTGCAAGGTTTTACCCTAATAAATTCCCATTATAAAAGCCACGCCAATCCAAGTTAGTAGAAATCTTCCTGGCTTCAATACTTACTAGTGACTTCAGATATATTGCTTAAATTTTCTTTCTTCTGGTTCTTCATCTACAAAATATAGGAATCATAAAAGAATGACTACTATAGACTTCTGCAAATAAAAATGGAACTGATCAATAAAAATCTTGAGGAACTGTGCCAGGGTCTGGGAGACACCACCTGGTTAACAATATGATTACAATTTTTGTAAACTTTGTGGATTGCTACAATCAGGAGTGTGAATTGATCCATAATGTATAGCTTTATTTTTCATGTGAGCATCATCAAATATTCAAATAGAAGTCTGAATAACAAGGAACTTATTTTTTTAATTATCTATGTGTGTCTCCATATTGACAATCACACCTCTCTTTAAAAAATAAACAATATACATGTACAAAAATTATATGTCTACATATGAATATGTATATTTTCATATATATGTGTATATATATACACAGAGAGCACATATTTTATGTATATAAAGAAAGTCTTTTGCATTTTAAAATATGCAATACCTTTGCTATTTTAGAACATTTATGTAATTGTACACAATTCATTAAAGGTCACTGAACATTCTAATCCCAAAATGTTAGTTATATGTTAGCTATATAGTGGGTGTGTGTGTATATATATATGAACACACACACACTATATTTACATATATATATATGATAGGAAATATGTTTAATATATATAGCAATCCTAATAATTGAGTTTTGTTACTGAATTGTGTCTCTGCCTGTATATGTGATACTAGGGAGGTTAGTTTGGGGCAGGACTGATTTTACAGTCCTTACGTGAATATGATATTAAACTAAATTTAATTTTAATTGAGTGCTTCTCATGTACTAGACAGAGTTATAAGTGTTTTATGCATATATTAAAGTTTCAGATTTTCCATTGCTTCTCTTAGAAAGGTAATATGAATACTACCAGCTTTTCTCAAGTATACAATTTACATAATGTCTTCCAAGAGAGCAAAAAGTGGAGCCTAAATTTGGTTGCACGGAATGCAATTCAGTGTCTATGTTCTTTTTGGCCATGCTTTAAACCAATACATTTGATACAACACCAGTGGTTTGGGCTTAGCAACCTTTGTACTCTACTGAGAACATTTTAAAATATAGTGATAAAATACAGTTACAAAAATAATTAACAATTGGAAGGTTTTTCCATAAATCCCAAATTCATTACATCAATCATATAATTAGAAACCATTCCATCTCTTTTTCCCCCACCTAGGCTTGTTGTGGAAACTATCTAGCAAAAGCAAAACAAAATTAGCAGCATTATTGTTGTTAGAGCAAAGACAGAGTTTGAAAACAAATTTTCAAATAATTTTTCCATTTCTTATCTGTTAAATATGCTATTAATTATTAGGCAATAGGAACCATTAGTGTTTTTATTTCTTTTTATTCTAAAGGACATTTATTGTTTGATAGCCAATAATATCATTTTCAATATACAAAAATTTTACAAAGTAAAAAGAAACTATAAATTGTGCTCATCATAAGCAGTATAGTAAGATTTAAGATTTTTATATAAAGCTACTTGTATTTTACAGGAACTTTAGGAAAGCATTTAGTATGAAAAGTTGCTTTTTACAGTTGTACAAAATATAAAATATAATTTACTTTCCAGCCTTTATGAAAAAGAAATTTAAATGAACAATAAATGTCCTAAATATGCAGATTCTATTGAACTGAATCTATAGCTTCAATATAAATCCAAATAAAACCTTCATGGATTTCTTTTTTACCTGATGCTTTGGCAAGTTTTAAGAAAAAGAATAGATTTTATCTATCATCTATCTATCTATCTATCATCTATCTATCTATCTATCTATCTATCTATCTATCTATCTATCATCTATCTATCTATCATCTATCTATCTATCTATACATATTATTCTAGAAGCATAATTACAACTGAAAATTTCCCTTATAACCACATGCACATACAAAATTCAGTGCTTTTTGTTACATTCACAATGTCATGCTACCATCAATACCATCCATTACCAAATCTTTGCAATCAACCCAAATAGAAAATCTACACAATATGAGCAATAACTTCCTATTCCTTCCCCTAATCCATCTCCTGGAAACTATATTCTAGATTCTTACTCTACGAGTTTTCTTAATCTAATTATTTAATTTCATTAAGATCATTCAATATTTGTCCTTTTTGTGTGTATTTCACTCAGCATGATGATTTCAAGGTTTATCCATTTTGTCACATGAATCAGAAAGTCTTTCCTTTCAATTGCTGAGTAATTTTCCATCATATGAAGATATCTCATTTTGTTTGTCCTTTCATCAGTTCATGAAAGTTGGGTTGCTCCCATATTTTAGGAATTGTGAAAAATGTAACTATGAACATCAGTTTGCAAATATCTCTTCTAGCCCTTGCTTTAGATTCATCTAAGTATTTACCTAGTAGTGGTGATAAAGGAAGTGTTGTGGCCCTACCCTCCCTC
This sequence comes from Tolypeutes matacus, assembly GCA_026826555.1. Taxonomy (NCBI): domain Eukaryota; kingdom Metazoa; phylum Chordata; class Mammalia; order Cingulata; family Chlamyphoridae; genus Tolypeutes; species Tolypeutes matacus. Next base: position 4,003,001 of record JAKSZT010029954.1, on the reverse strand, counting down.
AGCAGACCCACAGATTTAGGAAGATAAGCACCCTCCATCCTTTTCCTTCCTTTTCTCCCTGGAATCCACATCTTTAGGAAGATAAGCTCTCCCTGCTTGCCCCTTTCAACTGGAATTTACAACTCTAAACAGATAATGACTCTTTTCCTCCCTAGTAGTCCTCTGCTTTAGGAAGACAGGCTAAACTCTCTCCTTTTGCTTTTGTAACCCCTGCCTGCCAGATTGCTTAGGAATTTGCCCACTTAGAGGCCCTATATAAATTTATGAAAACCAAGACAGGGTGCTCGGATTTTTTGGAGACTTGACTCTCCTCTGATCCCACATGTAATAAATTTTGTTCTTCAGCCTCTCAGAGTGCGCTTGGGTTTTCATTTTGTCTGCCACAACAGTGGGATTGCTCATCATATGATAATTCTATTCTTAGATTTATGAGGAACTGCCAAAAATCTTCCACAGTACCTGCATCAAAATTTACATTTTCAAAAACAATGAATGTTTCTATTTCTCCACATGCTCTCTCACACCTGTATATTTCTATTTTTTTAATTTAGAAAAAAAAAACATGGTTTATTTATATTTTAGTTCTTCCAAAAATGAAAACAAATTACAAAATGTCCTCCCCACTTCTCTTGAAGTGAGAGAACACAGAAGGAACTGCAGTGGGGCAGATTTGTGCAGAGAACTAGGAGGGAGAAATGGCAAGATAAACTCTCAAAATACTTAAAAAAACTTTTCAACAAAAACTGTGATCAATACAGGACAATGCAAGACAAGTAAAAATAAAGAGCAGCAGTTCTGAGAAGCTATGTGTAGATATGGTCTCCCTTCCCCTAAGCATACAATTACCATATGACTATCAATCTCACCATGAGGCAAATACCTAAAAGAATTGAAAGCAGGAAGTCAAACAAATATTTGCATATTCCACTTCTCTCTCTCTCTTTTTATTTAAATAGTAGCCATTCTAGTGGATGTGAAATGGTACATCATCATAGGTTTTGATTTACATTCCCCTAATAGCAAATGATGTTGGACATATTTTCATTTACTTTTTAGCCATTTGTGTATCTTCTTTGGAGAAATATCTATTCATAAATTTCACTCACTTTAAAAATATTATTATTTGTCTTTTTATTCTTGATTTGCAAGATTTCTTTTATATTCTGTATATAAAACCTTTATCAGATATGTAATTTCCAAATACTTTATCATTTATTTTATATTCTGTATATAAAACCCATATCAGATATGTAGTTTCCAAATATTTTATCCAAGTGAGAAGGTGGTCTTTTTATTTCTATTTTTTGCTTCTGTTTTGGGTGTAAAGTCTAAAAATCTATTGCCAAGAAAAAGATCCTGACGATGTTGATGTTTCCTTATGTTTACTTCTGGGAGTTTTGTAGTGCTGGTACTTATATGTAGATCTTTCATCAATTTTGAGTTAATTTTTGTTTATGATTTGAGAAAGGAGTCCTCCTTCAATCTTTTGCATCTGGATATCCAGTTCTCTAAATACCACCTGTTGAAACAATTATTTTACAATAGATTGGACTTGGAAGCCTTGTCAAAAATCAACCGATCATAGATGTAAAGGTCTATTTCTGATCTCTCAGTTTCATTCCTTTGTTCTACATATCTGTGTCAGGACCATACTCTTTTGAATACTGTAATTTTGAATAAGTTTTACACTCAAGAAATATGAGTCCTCAACCTTCCTTCTTTTTAATGATGGTTTTGGATACTCAGACCCTTACACTTCTAAATAAATATAATAATGGCTTTAACTTTCCTGTGCAACGGACTGATAAAATTTTGATTGGGATTGCATTGACTCTCTAAACTGTTGTAGGGAGAACTGACATTTTAACAATATTTAGTGTTTGAATACTTGAGCATGGAATGTCCTTAGATTTATTTGGCTTTTTTGTTTATTTATTTTAGCAAATGTTTGTTGCTTTCCATGTATAATCTTTTTATATCATTTTGTTAAAAAATATTCCTAAGTTGTTGTTTTCTTTTAGTTGGTATTGAAAATGGATTTTTTTCTTGATTCCTTCCTCAGATAGCTTGTTAACAATGAATAGAAATATTACTGATTTTTAAAAAAAATTTAAAGAAACTTCAGACTACATAAAAGTTACATGAAAATGATAGGGGAAACCCATATGCCCCATCCCCTCATCCTCCCATACTTTGCTACATTAACAACATCATTCATTAGAGTGGTAGATTTGTTACAATTGATGAACACATATTGAAGTATTGTACTAACAATGGACTTTCATTTACATTATAGTTTATACTATGCTCTGAACAATTTTACAGTATACAGTAAGCCTTTTTTTTTTTTTTTGGAGGTATTGGGGATTGAACCTGAGAACCTCATATATATGAGGTAGCACTCAACCTCTGAGCTACACCTGCCCCTTGATTTTTAACTTCATCGAGGCTCAAAACCATGAGACAATAAATTCCTATTGTTTAAGCTAAGCCATCATATGGTATTTGCTTTAGCAGCTGGGAATTAAGACAGATAGATAGATAGAATTATATATCTAATGTGCTAAATGGTTGAATGTTGGTGTATCCAGGTTTCTAAGTGGGAGGTATGCTGGACTTCTCTGTATGGATCTTTCATAATTTTTGAAACTATTCTGAAAGATTGTAATGAAGCAAATGTACCACACTAATAGAGTGGATACTTTTAAAATAGAATTACTACAAAAATATTTAAGGTGGGTTTTTTTTTTGAAGAAAGATCAAGGTTTTATCTCTTTTTGTCTTCCAGAGATATTTGAGAAAGGGGAATTTTTAATGGAAGATCATTTTACATTAAATGAGCATAACTTATTTTACAAGTAGCACCACTTCCAAGATAAGGCTCCATCTTCACATGCTAGATTATTTGTTGTCAGGTCCAATCACTTCCACCTAGGTCTCATATCTGTGCTTCATGGCAGATGGAAACTCCAAAGTACAATTCCCATAATTGCATTCTCTGTTTAGTTCAGGTTTATCATCTCTTAATGAAAGAGATTTACTTATGATTGGGGAGATTGGAAGAGAAGAATATGAGTTATTCTTTGTAGCAGGGAGATATATGAACACTCAATATAAATACTGGCATTGATGTTCTTGCTTTATTTTTTGATATGTAATCTCCTAAATATTTATCTATCTACCTATTTTTCTATCTATTTTTCTATCTATCTATCATCTATCTATCTTTCATTTATCTATATATCCATCTATCTGTTTCCATATGATAGAAAAATATTTTGTCAACTTATTTCATTAGGCAAGCTTAACTTTGATATACAATTTCATCAGTTCATTGCAAAAATGGAAAAGTGTTGATGAATAAATCTTAGGAATTTGGACACAGTGACCGCCTGAAAATATTGGTAATGTATACATTACCTTTATTCCAGTAGTAAAAATTTCTGAAAATATTCAAATAAGTGTAATTCACCTTAATAATACCTTAAATGAGAAAATGTGTGGTCATATCAATAGATGCAGAAAATGTATTAGCAAAAGTTAATGTGTATTTATGTTAAATATTCTCAAAAATTAACAGTAGACAGGAATTTATTTGTCTGATAAGAAGAGTCTACCAAAAAACCCTACATCTGTCATAATTTATACTTTACAAATCAGTATAAACTATGAGTACTATTGAACAATTCTTCTTCAAATTTGGTAATATATCATTAATATTCACTATCTATATTATTTAGTAGTTATGTACAGCAAGAAGAAGAGTATATAAATATATTAAAAAGTATATATAAAAATGAAGAGCATATTTATATATGAGAGGAATAAGTAAAATTTACTTCATTCATATATTGCATGGAGTTGTATATAGATTTCCAAGGAATCTAGAAATATTCTCTTAAATCTAGTAAGTAGGTTTAAAATGGGTCCTACTAGCAATTTTTCTCTACATTTAGCCCTGTGTAGTAACCAATTTATTCTCCATATAAATTTTGAATATTGATATTATTGAGGGCTGAAAAATATTAAATTGATAGTAATATTTTACATTTTTTCTAGATATAAATTTGCTTCATTTCAACATCTCCATTGTCTCTTCTTGCAAAATATTTCCCCCAATACCTGCATATATCACTCTCTCTTTGATTTTTATCCTTGCCAGCCCCAGATGTATTAGATGCCCTACTTCCTCTTTTTCTTGTTTTAAACAATTTATTAAAGTATATTATTCATACATGAACATACATAAAATATAAGTGCTCAGTAAACATCATGAACTAACAAAACAAACATGCATAACATTATACAGGGTTCCCACACATCACCCCTCCACAAACACCCTGCATTGTTGTGAAACATTTGTTTACAAATCATGAAAGTACATCATCAAAGTATTACTCCTAACTATAGTCTGTATATTACTCCCCTATACATTTTTTAAAGGATTTATTTATTTACTTTTATCCATTTTTACCCCCTCCCCCCATTTTTGCTGTTTCTGTGTACATTCACTGGGCAACTCTCTGTGTCCATTTCCTGCCCTTTCTTCTCATCCTTCTCCTCCTATTTTCACTGGGATTTGATCCTCAGAATCTCCAATGTGGGAAAGAGGCATCCCAGTGCCTGTGCCACCTTAGTTCCTGGTTTTTCAGTGCATCTCCTCTTGGCTCTCTGTTGTGTCAGTCTCCTGTTATGTCATCATCTTGCTGCACGGTTCATGGGTCCTGACTGTGCACCTGCACACAGGGCCTGGTGACTCACCCACTAGCAGGGCCTGGTGGCACACCCGCACATGGAGCCTGGCAGCTCATCCGCTCATGGGGCCTGGTGGTGAACCCGCACAAGGGGCCTGATGGCAAACCTGCAGATGGGGCCTGATGGCTCACCAGCTTGTGGGACCTGGTGGCGCACACACCCATGGGCCCTGGTGGCTCACCTGCTTTCAGGGCCTGGTGGCACACCTATTCATGGGGCCTGGAGGTTCACCTGCTCACAGGGCCTGGCAGCACACCTGCACACAGGGCCTGGTGGCTCACTTGCCATCTATATTTTTCTTTTATTTGTTTTTACTAAGAGGTCCTGGGGATCGAACCCATGTCCCTCCATATGGGAGACAGATACCCAACCACCTGAGCCACGTCTGTCCCCTTACTATATCTCTTAAGGTTGACCAAAGATACCCAAATTTACAGTCTTTTCACATACAGGATGGTCATATAATAAATTAGGCTTAATTTATCACCAGCATTCTAAAAACCAGATCTAAAAAACTAGGTCTGGGGACATATGCATGGTTTCTAATATAGTGAATATTTAGGCTATCCTGATTATCATAAAATCAAGTCAGTGAGAATATTTGCAAGATGCCCTACTTCTTTAACAAATTCCACCCCATGCATATCTCTGTAAGAATACTTTTTACTGAATCTTGGTGATCTGATTGTCTGTCTTATCTGTAAGCACTTTGAGAGGGGGACTATGCATCCATCTTTATGTTTCCCATACTTTGCATTCTGCCAAGAATGTATTTTGTAATTGATAAATGAATATGAATAAATTAATTAATGATGAAGTGTGTAACTGAGTAAGCAGGTTTTCACTGCAATATAAACTACATTCCCTAGATTATTTTCTAGGTTCCTTTCAATTGACATTTATGTCCACAGACTACCATTTTCAACCACAATCACATTATAGTGATTATATATAACACATTATTACATATAACAGTATTATTTATTGTTAGTTATACTCACTATAATGTGATTGTGGCTGAAAGTGGTAGTTTGTGGACATAAATGTCAATTGAAAGGAAATTAAAGAATATCTAGGAGATATATAAAATAGTGATAGGAGTTTTGGAAGAAGATTGTAGTTAATAGTATAAATATAAGAATGCTCTTGTACAAAGTACCAAGAATATGGTAATTCACAGGAAAATTAAAGCTAATGTAACTTATGGATTATAGTTCACAGTAATATTGCAGTATTTTACAGCAATGGCATGAAGATATTATTTCACTACTAAGTGAAAACCTTTGGAGGTAAAAGGGATTTTTCCTTTCTGAATAATGAAAATGTTCTGAAATTGACTGAGGTGATGACATCAGAACTCTGATGAAAATGAAAGCCACGGCATGTACAATTGGAATAGTTTGTGCAAAACATGGGACTGTATAACACAAGGAATCCAGTGGTGGATGATGGATTGTGGCTAACAGGACAAACATGAGAATGTTTTTCTCATGAATGTTAACAAATATATAATGTTGATATAGGGTTTTAAAAATTGGGTGGGTTGGGGGATAATACACCAAAATATAAGATATGGACTATAGTTTGTAGCAATATTTTGATGATGCTTTTTCATAGTTTGTAACAAATGTTTTACAACAATGCAAGGTGTTGGTGGTAGGGAGATGTATGGGAGCCTTGTATGATGATATGCTTGCTTGTTTTATAAATTCACAAATTTTCCTACATACTTATTCTTTATGTATGTTCATGTATGAATGATATACTTCAATAAATTTTTTTTAAAAATTTCAATGCCAAGCATGACATTGTTTACTTTTGTGAAAAGCCAAACTCTAAATCTCTGCTTTGGATAATTTTTATATCACAATATTTTTTTATTGCATTTACATTTCTATTTTCTTTAGAATCAAATAGTCCTGGATTTTAAATAATAAGTGTCATGAAGGTATTAATTGATCTTAAGGATAGTCATCTGCCATATGGGTTCACCTGGACACATTTGTTTTAAATTCCTTCCCATTCCTCTAGAACAATCATAAAAGGATGCTCTTTTATGATTCTCCCAAACTCTTATTTGTGTGTACATCTAGATAGTTCTTCTCAGGTGATGTAAGCTGGTGAGCCAGAAACAGGAAGGTGTGTGTCATGGCATAGGTCATCCCTAAATGGTCACCAGGTGGTTGGATTGAGATGGGCATGTGGAAAGTGTGAGAGTAACTTTATTTAGAGGGTAAGTTTTGTTATTCCATGTCTGGAATATTTATCCTTTCTATTTATGTGTTTACTTGTTTGTGAGACTTTAGTAGTACCAGGTCACAAAGTGTACTTTGTTCACAGTTGAATAAAGTAGTGAAAGAGATGGCTCCTTCCCTGAATCCCTCTCATATATACAGAACGGTATTCAAAACCTGTAGCAATAGTAATAATAATCACAATTAAAACTAATATTTATTGAGTACTTGCAGTGTGTTTGGCCACATTGTAAATCATTTACAATTATTAACAAGTTTGAATCTCAAAAAGAAAAAAAAAAAGCCTTGTGTTAGAAATAAATCTGGTACTGGAAGAAATATAGTTCACCCGATTGTGGAGAAGAAAGATTTTATTCTCAATCCTCCACGAAGGGGCATGCAACCAAAACAAGTGGTTGGCACCTTGAACAAAGGGAAGTGACACATTTTATACCACCCAAGTTTAACATGTAAACCCTCCCATTTATCCATTGGTTGGGTGCTCCAGGGGTTACAGTCTATCCAAGGGTTCTAACTTTTCTGTGCAAGTCCCCTAGTATTTGATTAACAGTTTCCCTTAGTACATTCCAGCAGTTTTGGCTAGTTACTCACCCTTTCACCAAATAGGGAATGGGATTTAGTACTGATCTTTGAGTTGTCATAATTCTTTCTTGTGCACCCATTTTACTGGCTGTAGAACCTGTTTCAGATGTTTTGCTTTATTCCTGCTTAACTCGGGTGTAGGTGACTGATGCACTAACCCAACAAATGACATTAGTTTTATTCACCTTGCCCTGTATTATCTTTATATGAAAACTAAACTTTTCCACATTTTTTTTTACAATCATCCCTCTTTCTTTTAAACCTTTTTTAATTTTCACATTTTAATTTTTCAAACTTTCTAAGAGCTATTTCACACTCTTCATCATAGGGGTCTCCCTCTTTAAGGGAGTACAGATTGTTTTATTTTACAGTATGGACATTTGTTTGGTTAGGGTGGTTTCAATGAGGATAAAAAGGCTCAAGGGGATTATACTCTTTCACCCTCTTCTCCTCAGGTACCCTGGGGAATGGAAAGTTTAATATATCTTTTTTACTCTGTTCCAAGTCTTTCCTCAGCTGTTGATAGGTTGTAACCAGTGCAGTGGTTGGCACCACCTGACTGTCTGGTTCCCTGGGGATTTGGATGGGCTCTGTTGAGCACTCCAAGTCCAGTGACCCTTACTGTCAGAGGGGAGGGGGAATATAGGGGGGAGGGAAGTTCGATAAGTGGTCTCAAGTTTTAGTTTCCACAAGTTTAGTTTCTGGTTCTAGATTTTCAGTTTTCATAAGATAGCCATTCCCTTTCCTTTAACCACACATGGCAGTTAGACTCTTCCTTGTAGAAGGGTTTTCTGCCATTAACATACAACACAAAGATAGTACAAAGCTTCATCTGCCCCATATTTTGGCCAGAACACATTGGGTGGGAAAATACTTTCCTTGGTCCAGATACAACAGCAATATTTGATCATTTTCTTTTTGTCTTTTCCCTTGGTCCAATCATTATTGATCCAGGACCTTAACATCCTCCCCAATGGACTAACTGGAGGAATTTCCCCCAGGGGATCCTACAGATGCTGACTTTCCCTTTCTCTTGACTGAGTGACTGCCTTGTCTGGGTTTCTTTCTTTAAAGAAAAAAGAAAAATATTTTTTTCACTTCATCCATCTCTGGCCCTTTCCACCATGGGAAAAGGGAAATGCAGATTGGAACTCCACACATGCTTGGCACAGTATGCCACGTGTCTCAGGCACACACAATCAACTTCAGACTCATCCAAATTTCCCTACCACCAAAGCAATATTTAATAGTCATTTTTTTTTCTTACCTTCATCCATGCATGGAGTTCCCTAGTCATGAGGTAGATTTCCTTTCCCTTTTTCTCATCTACAATCAGTTGATCTAAGTGTCTGTTCTTGGGTCCATTGGCTGCCAGAGGCAAGGCCCACTCCAGTGGATATACCACTTAAACTGTGAGGTGTGCCTTCCCATCATCCACACTGGGTGTCAACTCTCTGAAGCTTCAGATCCCAGATGAGCACCCAAGTTGTTAGGAAGAAATCCAGTCCTGGAAGAAATAAAACTCACCCAATTGTGGAGAAGAAAAGATTTTATTCTCAATCTTGCAAAAATGGGTGTGTAACCAAAACATGTGGCTGGTGCCTTGAACAAAGGAAATTGACACATTTTATACCCCTTTAAGCTAACACAGAAGACCTCCCCTGTTTCTCCATTGATTGGGTACTCCAGTGGTTACAGCCTATCTGAGAGGTCTAACTTTCCTGCACAACTCCCTCAGTCTATGATTAACTGTTTCTCTTATCACATTCCAGCAGTTTTGGCCAGTTATTCACCCTTTCACCAAATAAGGAATGGAATTTAGTACTGATCTTTGAGTTGTCATAATTCTTTCTTTGTTCACCCTTTTTACTGGCTGTAGAACGCAGCTTGGGCTGTTTTCCTTTATCCCTGTTTAACTCAGGGGTAAGTGAAGGATGCAATAATGCAGCAAATGACATTAGTCTTATTTCCCTTGCCCTTTATTACCTTTAAGTGAAAACAAAACGTATCCATGTTTCTTACACCTTAGAGGTGCTATCACCAGCCACAATAGAAAGTTAGGAGTAATTGCTGAGTAACAAAAGGAAACAATAATTTCAAGAACCTCCAATTTAGAGTAAGCCATTCCCATCCCACCACCATCAACCACTTCCTTCACACCTGATATCAATTTAATTCCCTTACCTAATATAAAATTCCCTAAGGAGCTGCACACATTTGTATGTGACAGAGTGTTCTGGGTTGTAATTTCTTTATAATATTCTAAGTAGTTTACTTTTGTCGGTACGTAATACAATTAAAATATTTTTCACACAATATCAAGTGATAATAGCAACACCTACAATAAACACTACATTAGAGGGATTAAACCTAATTTCAGAGGCAGAATTACCTTAAGTCTAAAGAAACTTAAACTTCAAGGCCTCTCAATTACACAGACCATATGTTAATTTTGTATTTATACTTCTCCTTTCATTTAAGTAATGTGAAAGGATAAGGTGGTCAAAGATAGGCTAAATTGAAACAAAGTCACTCATCACTCTCAAGACAATTTCCATGCCATTAGGGGCAACTGGCCTTGGGTCAGACAAATAGAACACAAGCTGTGTGACAGGTAAATGAAGTATTCTGTGAGTATCCTGAGATCTTCTAGGGTTTAGGACAGCAGGTGAAGACTGCACACCAACCAGAGGAGAGAGGGACAAAAGAGGGAAATTGTTATGAAGGAACTGTGAGTTGGAACCAGTGGTGGCTGCTGCTGCTGGCATCCTGCCCCACACTAAAAACTCTTTAGAATTCTCAGGCCTCTGGGCATGCAACTACAGATAAAAGGGGCTCCAAGGATCTAAAACCCCAGGAAAGGGGAGAGAGAGGGACACAGCCTAAGGCTGACTTAGCTTCTCATCCATATTTTGGTCTTCTGTGCCCCATGAGCCCTTCCAGCCAGGTGAGACCACATGATGGTTTGCCCTGGGAGCTGGCAAAGGACTGGAGAAATCTAACCCTCTCAATCTCCCTCTCTTCTAACCTGGACTAATTGTTGAGGACTCCATAGGAAAGGGGAAAGAGAGGGACACAGCCTAAGGCTGACTCAGTTTTTGACTCACAAATTGTTCTGCTGTGTCCCAAGAGCCCTTACAGACCAATGGGGCTGAGCCATTGTTTGCTTTGGAACCTGCAAGGGGCTAAATATATACAACCCTCCCAATCTCCTTCTCTACTAATGGGGAATGATTGTCGAGGACTCAGAAGGGAGTGGAAATATTTCCCAATAGGGAAAAGGGAGGGAGCTGCCAGAAAAGGCTGGAGAACTGTCTCAGAGAAAGTTTGAATTGCAAGGCTCCTAGCCTCCAGACAGGAAGCTCTATCACATTGATCTGGTCTATGTTGCAACAAATACAGTATGACCAGGCATTGAATTTAGAGCTGTCAAAGAGCATGATCTCCTGGCAGACCAAGAAAGTGCACACAAGAAAATTAAAAATCAGTAGGAGAGGCTTTTTCTGGATGCTAGAGCATCCCTGCCCAAGGCCCTAGGAAGTGACTCTTCAATCAATTACTGGATCCAGTGCCCAGTTTAAAGCAACAAGCAGGACAATCCTAACAATCCAGGTCAAGCCATAAATCAAAGAGCTGTGGTAACTCACAGCCTCCTGCCACTAAATCCCTATAAAAGAGAAAGAGATTGAGCATCTGAGAAAACTACATCCTAACCAGATGCCTAAACACCAGCAAAAAATTATGAGCCATACTAAGAAAATAGAAGACATGGCCCAAGTAAAGGAATACATCAAAGTCCAAGAAGAGGTGCAGAATTTAAGAGAACTAATCAGTGAGATGAGCACAAGTTTCCAAAATCAAATTAAGAATTGAAAGACAATATAGTTAAAGATATAAATGACATCAATAAGATATTGAGTGAACGTAAAGAAGAATTTGAAATCCTGAACAGAAAAGTAACAGAGCTCATGGAAATGAAAGACACAGCAGATGGGATAAAAAACACATTTGAGCCATACAATAGCAGACTCTAAATGATAGAAGAAGGAATAAGTGTTACTGAAGTCAGAACAGCTAAAATTGAAAAGAGAAAAGAACAGAGAGAAAAGAATGGAAAAAATGAGCAGGGACTCAGAGAGTTGAATAACGACACAAAACACAACAACATAATTGCCATGATAGTTCCAGTAGGAGAAGAGAAAGGAAAAGGGGAAGAAAGAGTATTTGAGGAAATAATAGTTTAAAATTTCCCAACTCTCAAGAAAGAAATGAACTTACATGTACAAGAAGCACACCATTCCCCAATCAGAATAAATCCAAATAAACCTATGGCAAGACACATACTACTCAGAATGTCAAATGTCAAAGATAAGTGGAAAATTATCAGAGCATCAAGAGAGAAACAATCACATACAAGGGATGTCCACTAAGACTTAATGCAGATTTCTCTTCAGAAACCATGGAGGTGAGAAGACAGTGGTATGATACAATTAGGAAATGGAAAGAGAAAAACTGCCAGCCAAAAATTCTTTATCCAGCAAAACTGTACTTCAAATATGAAGGTGAGTAGAAAATGTTCACAAACAAACAGAAACTAAGAGAGTTTGCAAAAAAGAATCCATCTTTTCAGGAAATATTAAAGGAAACTTTAGAACTTGAATGAAAAAGACAGGAGAGAGGGGCTTGGAGGAGAGTATAGAAGAAAGAATAGCAGAAAGAATAACCAAAATAGTAAAAAGAGAGGCAAAAACAAGATGACATATGAAAACCAAAAAAATAAAATGGAGGAAGTAAATAGTACATTTACAGTAATATCATTGAATGTGAATGGATTAAACTTCCCAATTAAAAGATACAGGCTGATGGAATGGCTAAAAAAACATGAGCCATCCATATGATGCTTAAAAGAAACTCATCTTAGACCCAGGAATACAAACCAGCTGAAAGTGGAAGTTGGAAAAAGGTACTCCAAGTGAATAGTAACCAGAAAAGTGCAGGGGTAGCTATACTAAAATCAGACAAAGCATACTTTAAATGCAAAAAAGTTATAAGAGAAACAGAAGGCCATGATATATTAATGAAAGGGATGATCCACCAGCATGATATAACAGTCATAAGTATCTATGCAACTGAAAAGGGTGCCGCAAAATATATGAGACAAATTCTGACAAAACTGAAGGGAAAAATAGACATTTCTATAATATTCGTTGGAGACTTCAACACTTAACTCACATCATTAGATAGAACAACTAGATAGAAAATCAACATAGAAATAGAGAACATGAACAATATGATAAACAATTTAGACCTAACAGACATATACAGAACTATACATCCAAGTGCCCATGGATCTTTCTCCAGGATAGACCATATGTTAGGTCACAATACAGCTCTCAATTAATATGAAAAGATTGAAATTATACAAAGCAACTGCTCAGATCATAATGGAATGAAACTAGAAATCAATAATAGACAGGAGAACAGTAAATTCTCAAATGTGTAGAGACTGAACAACACACTCCTAAATAATCAGTGGGTCAATGAAGAAATTGCAAGTGAAATCAGTACATATATTGAGACCAATGAAAATGAGAACACAACATATCAAAACTTATGGGATACAGCGAAGGCAGTCTTGTGAGGGAAATTTATAGTCCTAAATGCCTATATTAAAAACAAGAAAGAGCTAAACTCAGTGATTTAACTGAAAAACTAGAGAAACTAGAAAAAGAACAGCAAACCAATCCCAAACCAAGCGGAAGGAAAGAAATAATAAAGATTAGAGCAGAAATAAATGAAAACGAGTACAGAAAAACAATAGAGAAAATCAACATAACTAAAATATTGTTCTTTGAGAAGATCAATAAAATTGACAAAACCCTAACTAGACTAACAAAAAAAAAAAAAAAAAAAAAAAAGAGAGAAGGAGCAAATAAATATAATCAGAAATGAAAGGGGGAAATTTACAAATGACCCCATAGAAATAATAAGAAACATAAGAGGATAATATGAGAAACTATATGCCAAAAAACTAAACCAAGTAGATGAAATGGACAAATTTCTAGAAATACACAACCAACCTAGACTCATGCTACAAGAAATACAAGAACTTAACAAACCAATGACATTTAAGGAGATTGAAACCATCATCAAAAATCTCCCAGCAAAAAAGTCTGGTTCAACATAAGAAAGTCAATCAAGATAATACATCACATTAACAAATTGAAGGGGAAAAAACCACATGATCATTTCAATTGATGCAGAAAAGGCATTTGACAAAATCCAGCATCATTTTTTGATAAAAACACTTCAAAAGATAGGAAAAGAAGGAAAATTCCTCTATATGATAAAAGGCATATATGAAAAACACACAGCCAACATCATTTTCAATGGGGAAAGGTTGAAAGCTTTCCCTCTAAGATCATGAACAAGACAAGGATGCCCACTGTCACCATTGTTGTCCAATATTGCAATAAAAGTTTCAGCTACGACAATTAGACAAAAAAACAAAAAATTGAAGGTATCCAAATAGGAAAAGAGGAAATAAAACTCTCACTGTTTGTGGATGACATGATCCTGTACTTAGAAAATCCTAAAGTATCCACAAAAAAGCTACTTGAGCTAATAAATGAGTTCAGCAAAGTAGCAGGATACAAGATCAACTTGCAAAAACCAGTAATGATTTTGTACACTAGTACAAAACTTCAGGAGGAAATCAGGGGAAAAAATTCATTTTCAATGGCAACAAAAAGACTCAAATACCAAGGGATTAATTTAACCAAAGTACAGGACCTATATTAAGAAAACCACAAAACAATGCCAAAAGAAATTTTAAAAGACTTAAACAAATGGAAAGACATTCCATGTTCATGGATTGGAAGAATATATATCGTGAAGATGTCAATCTTACCCAAATGATTTATAGATTCAATGCAATACCAATCAAAATCCCAACAGCTTACTTTATGGAATTAGAGAAGGCAATTAACAAATTCATCTGGAAGGGTAAGTGCACCTGAATAGCCAAAAGCATTAAAAAAAATAAGAGCAACATGGGAGGAATTTCTCTGCCTGATCTTGAAAAATATTACAAAGCTACCGTGGTCAAAACAGCATGATAATGGCATAAAGAGAGACACTTCGATCAGGGGAATAGAATTGAGAACCCAGAAATTAACCCTCACTTACAGTCAACTGGTTTCTGAGAAACCTACCAAGTCCATGCTAATGGGAAAAAACAGTCTTTTCAACAAATGGTGTTGGGAGAACTGGGTATCTATAACCAAAAGAATTAAAGAGGACTCTTATCTCACCCCCTATACAAGAATCAACTCCAAATGGATCAAAGATCTAAATATAAAATCTAGGACCATAAAACTACTAGAAGAAAATGTAAGGAAACATCTTCAAGACCTTGTAGTAGGTGGTGGATTCTTGGACCTTACACCCAAACACATGCAACAAAAGAAAAAATAGATAAATGGAACATCCTCAAAATTAAATAGTTTTGCACCTCACAGCACTTTGTCAAAAGGGTGAAAAGGCAGCCAACTCAATGGGAAAAATATTTGGAAATCACGTATCTGATAAGTGTTTTATATCCAGGATATATAAAGAGATGTTACAACTCAAAAATAAAAACTCAAATGACCCAATTAAAAAATGGGCAAGAGATTTGAATAGACATTTCTCCAACAAAGAAATACAAATGGCAAAAAAACACATGAAGAAATGCTCAACATCACTCTTGATTAGGCAAATGCAAATCAAAATTAAAATGAGATATCATTTCACATGTATCAGAATGGCCAATATTAAAAAGACAGATAACTACAAGTGCTGGAGAGGATATGGAGAGATAGGAACACTTATTCATTTTTGGTGGGAATGCAGAATGGTACAGCCACTGTGGAGGGCTGTTTGGCAGTTCCTAAAGAAGTTCAATACAGACTTGCCACATGACCTGGCAATACAACTACTGGGTATATACGCAGAAGAACTGAGAGTAGTGACATGAACCATTGCTGAAAGTTGGAAACAACCCAGGTGTCCATCAACAGATGAATGGATAAACAAACTGTGATCTCTCTACACTATGGAATATTATGCAGCTGTAAGAAGAAATGAAGTTTAATGCATATGACAATATGGATGAACCTGGAGGGCATTATGTTGAGTGAAGCAAGCCAGACACAAAAGGACAAATATTGTATGAATGCCTTACTATGAACCAAATATATTGTGTAACATATTGTTTGATTCAAAAAATATTTATATGTATCCAGTACATTTAATTGAGAAATGTGTATATTTATTCATCTGTGTTTACTTTTTAGTTTTTAATTGTTTATATTTTCAATTATTAAATGTAAAAAATAAAGTAAAAAATATAAAGTGAAGATGAAGATGAAGATTAAAAAAAAATTTCATTTGTCCCATTTGCCCCTATTCACCTTCTGGGAACAGATTTCCTTGGATTATTCCAAGTACACATCTGTTTCTCCTAAAATGATGAAAATAAATTGGATTCAACAAACAAGATAAAGAATCAACTTCTAACACATACTTGCCCTGTAAGCCAAAAAAATAAAATTTAAACACCACCCTCCTTTAGATACAATTTCAACCCATTTGTAAGCCAAATTATCTAATGATATGGGCCACATTCTTTCTGCCCCACATATTCCTACCCCCAGGACCTCTTTTTAAGACTAATGTCAATTAATAAGATCTTTAGGCCTTGCAGGATATTATAGACATTTAATTCCTAATTTTTCCTTGAGGGCTCAATCTTAATATGTCTTGTTTAAAGCTGAATAGATTGAGCCCTTATTTGGATTTATTTCCTTCAGGGAAATAAAGCATAGTTTGCAAGCATTACTGCTCTGAGACACCCTAATTTACAAATTAACTTTTTCTCTAAGTCCATGAAGGAAACTGGAATGCCTTAGGTTTCCTTACACCATATCATAGAGACCAACATAGATATATAAATTGTTTTTGTATCCAGAAATTTGATTGAGCAGCCAAGGATTTCCCCTTATCTAAAGTCCAATGCTATGACTGTAAAAAATTTACTATCAATTGAAGAATTAATTTTGAGATCCCCTTAAATATTTATGTCTCTTCTTTTTTTAAAGACATTTTTACCAACAGATTAAATTATGAAATTTTCTTAATTCTCCTCCCAATGCCTTTTGTTCATTGGCACAACTTTACTTCCTAAGCTCATGGGATCCCTCAGTCTAACATGGCCAAAAGCCTTACCCACAATTTTATAAGATCTATTTTTTTTTTCCTTTTGGAAAACATGTTTTCCCCATTCAAAATTATAACAAGGAGAGATATAAAAATAAATTCTGAAACATATGAGCCCAGTTAATAAAGGGAAATATATGTGTTCTTTCATGTGGCCAAATCCCTTGCCACTAGGCCAGGATAGATGGTCAGGCTATTCATATAGCCTTAGAAAAACACTGCAAAAGTTCATTGTTGACCTTCTTACAGGAAGGTGAATGCAGGCTGGCTTGACTTGTCTAAGGAGATACTAAAGAATGCATTAGCTAGATCTAAAACAAAGTGATAGTGACATAGATGGGTTCTGATTTCTAGTAATAAACTAGCAATGTTTGGGACAGCTACCTACAACATGGTGTTAGGTTGTTTAATTTGGGATAATCTACTATTAGTCACCACCCCATGGCATCCCATCTAAGTCTCATATCCATCTAAGTCTCTTACCCATCTAAGTCTTATATCCTTCATTGTGTTCTGTGGAGAGAACAAAAATCTATTCATTTCAATTTAGGCAAAAACATTTTTTTCAAAAAAGAGGTTGGCAATTGTTAAGCCCAAACTTCCACTCTGCCTCCCTTCACAATCCCCTCCCCTATTTTCCTGAATCTGGGCTGTATGGCTACTGCAAAGTAACAACCCATGGCCAAGGAGCAATTACACCTAAACAAAACTACAAAGCTGCCATGAATTATCAACTCCTTGCCCTGAACTTTAAAGCTGGTAAATTATCACATCCTGATCCTGAACTATGAAGCTAGTGAATTATCACATCCGGACCCTAAAAGTACAAAGATATCATAAATAAACTTTTATAATCTAATCCCAGAATGAGTTATAAAAACTCTCTTCTCCACCCCCCTCAGGGCTCCAGTCTGTTCAGACTCAGGCCCCCTGCTAAGCTCTCTCTCATTAAAAACTTTGCTTGGACTGACCTTGACTTCTGGTCTGATTCCTGAGATGCCTCCCTTCCTTGGCTTCCCTTTAAACCTAACATTTTGGTGCCAAAACCCAGAAGCTGAGATCAAGGAAGCCCACTTGTCTGGCCCCTTATATCCACACCAACAGGATTGTTCAGGTTGTTGCCCTCTTCCATTTTCCATTGTCCCAGACAACTTTCTTGAAAAGCCTGGTGTGGGGTGAAGATTACTCCAGGTCATGGACCCTCTCTTCCACATAGTGCCATGACAGATGGATGCCTCTTTCTTGTCTTATGCTCCCTGTCTGGTCTGATGACTGTCAGTGTGGGATGCCCCATGTGATATGTCAGCATCTTGGGAACTCAGTAAAATATCATTAAATCCATGGGCAACATCCAATCCAACACTACCGCCCCCCCCAAAAAAAAACACCCACTGGGGTCCCTCTTTCAAAATCTTAAGCCAAATAAAAAGACTCATATTTTACTGTAACACCACCTGCCTCATTACCAACTTGACAATAAGTCCATATGACCAAAATTTGGGACCTTAAACCCCTAAATTCTTACAGACCTTGACAACTATTTTTGGCACTTATACAAGTAAAGTGAGATCCCCAATGTCCAAAACATTTTTGAGCTGTGCAGATGCCCCTCCCTGTGTTGGTCCTGTCCTACTTATAGATTCTCCTTCTTCACTCCCCTCTCCCAAAAATCCCTCACCCCCCTCCTGATGCCTCCTCGGAAATGTCCTTTGAACTGGTGGATGACTCTATTCCACTACCCTATGTGCTTCCCCCACCTGCTGCTCTGGGGCCCTCTGTCTTTCCCACTTCTCTCCTTCATCCAGAAACCTCCTTGTCCCCAATTCCACTTCCAAGTCAAGTTCACCAGACCCTTCTCCACCGCCCTCTTCTTGTTGAACCCGGTCATCCAGACCACACCTATACCTTCCCTTAGAGAAGTTGTAGGTTCCAAGGGCCCTATACATATTCATGTTCCCTTCTCCCTCTCTGATCTCTCCCCATTTGAGCACCATCTTGGGTCCTATTCCTCTGATCCTTCTCATTTTATCAAATAATTTCAATAACTTAACTGTCTTTTATGAACTTACTTGTTGAGACCTCTACATCATTCTTTCCACCTGTCTATCCCCAGAGGAGAAGGAATGTGTTTGGCTTGCAGCCCAGTCCCATGCAGGTACCCTAAACTGACAGGATGCTCCAACAGCCCTGTCATAAACTCAGTAGTCCCCCAGGAAGAACCTAAAATGAAATATCAGGAAGGGAAACTGGGTCACCAATCCCTCAACCATATGATCATCTATCTAGTTGCAAGACTACAAAAGGATGCTCATAAAGCTGTAAATTATGATAAATGCAAATAAATCTCACAAAAACCTTATGAAAAGCCTACCACCTTCCTTGCAAGCTTGTGGGAAGCCCTTCTGTACTATGCTAATCTAAACCCAGCCTCGCCAGTGAGCACCATCCTCCTCCACATATATTTTATCTCTCAGTCAGCCCCTGATATTGCCCAAAACTCCAAAAGTCAGATGCAGTCCCCCAAACTAGTCATACTGAGCTTGTTAACCTAGCTTTCAGATTTTTTAACAATCAGGATGTAGGACAAGCCAAATGGAAAGGGTGGGGGGAAGAGGCTAAAACCAAATCTCTTAACCAGGCCTAG
The DNA here is from genome assembly GCA_026826555.1 of Tolypeutes matacus. Lineage (NCBI taxonomy): Eukaryota > Metazoa > Chordata > Mammalia > Cingulata > Chlamyphoridae > Tolypeutes > Tolypeutes matacus. The sequence continues at coordinate 3,983,507 of JAKSZT010029954.1, read as the reverse complement.
CAGTAACTTGCTTCTGCACTTCAGAGTTCCTGGTAGACACCCCACTCCAGATATATGGGAAAGAACATACAAGGGCCATGCTTCAAATGTTAAAATCTTGGGCACTGGGTCAGGCAGTGCCCAACCCACAACCTGCTCTGGGGCTATGCCCACTGTGCAAGCAAGGAATCCATTGGAAGTCTGTCTGTCCCTAGGCATCTCAAATAAGAAGGCATCAGTTACCCAGTCAGACCCAACCCCTGGCTTCAACTTCCCAGACCTTCTGGAACTAGCAACAGATGATTTAAGGTGCCCAAGAACTGTGCAGGCCCCCATATCCATCATCAAATCAGAATCTCAGGTAACTCTGATAGTAGCAGGTAAACCAATTTCATTCCTTATCAATGCAGGGGCAATTTGTTCTGCCCTTCCCAAATTCCCCAGACCCTTAACTCACTCCTCAGTCTCAATAGTGAGGTCAATGGAATAGTTTCTCATCCCCTCATAACTCCTCTTTTGCCATACCCACTAAAAAGCATTTTTAGTGCTTCCCGTGGTCCAACTCCAATCCTTGGGAGAAACATTTTAACCAGGCTCAGAGCACAAATACTTATTCCTTCTCTAAGCCCATATGGCATCCTCCTCCTTTATTTAATAGACCTATCTCCAACTTCCTCTGCTCTCCCTTTTCCACCAAACTCTGTAAATCCATAAGTATAGAATACTGAAATTTCTATCATTGCTGCACAACACAAACCAGTCACAGTCCATCTCAAAAATTCTATCCAAATCCCATTCAAACCCCAAAACCCTGTACATCTTGACACCTTTCAAGTTACCAAACCTACAATTATTCACCTTTTATAAGAAGGCATTTTAAAACCCACCAACCATCCTTATAACACCCCTATCTTACCAGTCAAGAAGCCAAATGGAAATTACTACTTAGTCTAAGACCTTTACATCATCAATCAAGTTGTTACCCCAAATACACCCAGTAGTCCCAAATCCTTACACTATTCTTTCTCCAATCCCATCCAACACCAGACACTACTCTGTGCTTGACCTAAAAGATGCCTTCTTCACCATCCTCCTGCACCCCAACTCCCAGAACTTATTTTCATTCACTTGAACAGACCCAGACACCCATATCACCCAAAAATTAACCTGGACTATACTCCCCGAGGGGTTCCAGGAGAGCCCTCAACTATTCAGACAAGCCCTAGCCTGTGATGTTCACAACATTGTTCTTCCCCTTCTGCTCTTTTACAATACATGGATGATGTCCGATTTAAGCAGCCACTCTTTTTCAATTCCCAACAACACAGTGTCAAGCTTCTAAACCACTTAGCACAATGCAGATACTATGTGTCAGCACACAAAGCCCAATATCACAAACATCCATCATTTATCTTGGGTTTATTCCCAACAAACAAAATTTAATCATCTCAATATACACCCCCCCCACACCAAACAGAACCTCCTCTCCTTCTTAGGATTAGCTGGTTATTTTAAAACCTTAGTAACTTTGAACTGGACAACTCTTAAAAAATGTTAAAATATGCTAGCAGATATTTTTAGTTTGTTTTTAATATAGATTTTATTTCTTTAAAAAATGAACATGGAAACATAACAGAAAATATTAATGTTTCTGAGTTTTTCTATTTCTCCAGTAGCCTAACTAATTCGATCAGCTCCTACCAGCACAAAGTCACACCATCCAGACAGCAAGAGGTTTGTAGCATTATTGCTGGATTGATTTCTTCTCAGTTAACTCTTTAGCAAAATATTTTCTTACAAGCTCTGTTTCACTAACAAGTGTTCTATTTATTTAGCATTTCTGCTTGAGGGATGTTACATCTATGATTTAGCCTTTCTCTGCTCAAGCAGTCTAATATGAATTAAAGATTCTTTTACAGTTTCTACATTTGAATCTCTTTCTTATCTAGTTGCTCAGAGAGACTTATCACTAAGGCACTAAGGCAGAGTTGGAAGTCTACAAATCCCTTTCTAGCTCTTAACTTACTTCTAAGTGGTGGATTTCTTTGTTTTCCTTGAGACAATCTGCTGTGGCTAACCATACTGCTTCTAGCAACAGTCAGCCCAAACGTTGTGGCAGCATGCCTGCTATCTTTACTAAATTTCATTATCTCTCTCTCTCTCTCTTTTTTTTTTTTTTTTAGTGGTGATCATAATCTCTTTTCTTGCAGCACACACTCTACTCCTATCTGTGTTTTCAGGGAATTCTCTACTTATGCAGAGCTCCACAAAAGTCAAGCAAGTGGGCAATGCCAAATTCTCTTGAAGGTTACCACTCATCTGGTCCCCACTTATCCTGGAGGCCATAATGTACCACATGGACATTATAGGACAACTCAGGATTTCCCCCCATGGATTCTCCCTTCCCTGAGCTCATGCCCACTTCTGCTGCTAGTCCTTCCATCTCCTGGCTGGCTAGCCAATTATTCCAACCCCACTCCTGAAGGGCCTGAATTGGTGAGGCCATGAGACCAAAGAATGCACCAGGCAGAGGATCAGGCATCATCTTTGTTGGACTCATTTGAAACTATGATTAGTGCTACAGACAGGAGAAAATTCCTTGATGGCAGTGGGCCAAAGAAGAATGAAATTAGAGATCCACAAAGAAGCAGGAAAGGAGGGGCAATATAAGAGGTCTCAGGACCAAAGACATTCCATAGTGACCAAAAACACAGTTTCTGCAAAAGTCACATGAGGTGCACAAACAGGGTGTTTGGTGATGTTATCTCAGGAAGGAAGTTTTATACTGAAGCCAGAAACTAAAAGCAAGATTTGGTTTAAGATATTCTTTCCCCTCCAGCAAGGGGATTAATAACATTTAACTTAGGCCTAGGTAATGTAGGCAACTACTTGCTGAGGACTTAGAGGGGACCCTGAGTCTCCACAATATGAAACTATTTTCAGAATCTAATCAAAACCTTATCCAAATGAAACATTGATAGAACAATCCATTTACAGAAGTTCCCATTAGACATAGATATTCAAAGCTGCAATCTTCATCCTGGTGAGTTTTTAAAATTGGAAAAGACACCTCCATAAGGATATACTCCAACCTCATTGGAAAGGACCCTATTCAGGTTCTCTTAACTAGCCCATATGCAGCTAAATTAGGAGGTATTGCTTCTTGAATTTATATATCTCATTTAAAGAATGTGGTCCACCTTGCCTGGAAATCCTTTCCTAATGGGAACCTAAAGTTCAAAAGTACCACTGTCAGAAATAAGTGGCATCTGGTGTGCACAGCTATCCCAAGACCCAGGACCAGGCTTATATCATTAATACTTATGGTGGTTCTGGGATTAAGACACCAAAAAGTAGATGGCATCTGATGAGAATAGCTAACCCAGGATCCAGGCCAGACTTCATTTCATCAGATTGAAATGAACTCAATAACACCTGCTATCATCTTCCTTAATATCTTATTATCACTGTTATTCACATTTTTTATTCCTCCTTTCTTTTGAACCTCAGTCAATCTTTATCCCTGCAAAGATGAATCCTACAACTTCTATTCTCCTCATTCTGACCTTTACCCTTTCTCCCTGGTTGCTCACCATTCATCACACTTTTTCCTAGCCTTGTAAATGTTAATGACTTAGACAATCAATGAAATTGCTGGGTGTGTGTTAATTTGATTCTAAAGAAGGGCTCCAGTTATTGACCACACCTATAGGCACTTTTTTTAGGTACTGGGGGTCCAGTGATTGAACTGGCACTGAACCACTGAACAACATTGACTTACCTGAGTAAGTTTTTTCATTTGTTTTTCTTGTTGTTTATTTTTGTTTTTTTTGTTTTTTTTAATAGGAGGCACCAGAAGCTGAACCCAGGACTTCCATTATGGGAAGCAAGCACTCAACCACTTGAGCCACATCCACTCAGGCATATATTTATTTGCCTAAATTTTAGATTTTGGGGAGACTGGATGCATGCTAAAACTTGCTAATCCTTTTTCTTTTTATAGTCACTGTGGTAGTTTGAGCCTTTTGTGGACCCTAGAAATTAAGTTCTTAAATTGGTCCTTTCCTGTGGGTTTGGGACATTTTGAATTGGATTCTGTTGAAGAACATTTGGTTGGATTGCTTCCATGGGGCATAGCCCATAGTAGGCCTTGATCCTCTAGCTGTATTCCTTTATAAACAGGAGAAAGGAGGCAATAGAAAGAGAGATAAATGCCCAGAAGGTAATAGAGAAGGGTTGTGAAGCCAGAAACTTAAATAAATAGAACAACACAGAAGATGAGAGGAGCCACTGAAGCCAGAAACTAAAAGCAATGAGGCCTAGAAGAGAGGGTAGAGATGAGCAGACACTGCCATTTTGCCCTGCCATGTGCCTGATTGTCCAGAGCTGCATATTGGGAGGAAAGGAATGGAGCCTGATAGAGAAGGAAGAGACCAACAGATTCTTCCATGGTGCTCTGCCATGTGACCAATCACCCACAGCTGCATCTTGGGGAGAAATGATCTCCTGGTGATGTCTGGATTTTAACATTTTTTTAAGCCTCAAAACTGTAAGTGTTTAAACTATTAAATCCCCATTGTAACAACCACCCTATTTCTGATACATTGACTTGGCAGCCTTTAGCAAGGCTAAAGATATAGGCCAGTCACTATATCTCTCATTTCTTGTCTTATCTTCAGAATAACATCCAACTGCCTTCTGAGACTGGCTAATGTGCCAATTGTATGATTTTTAAGCCTGAAATTATGAAACTTATTCCTGTAATGACAAAACTAAGCCTATTTATAATTAATGCCAGAGTCACCCCTAGGAAATCTCCTTCTTTCTCAACTGTGGTCTCTCTAATTCAAATTCTGCAAATTAACTCATGACATTCCCACTTTAAAGGGAGCTAACTCTCGGGGATGAGCCTTCCTGACACTGAGGGATTAATATCAAATGCTGCTCAGTGGTGTTTTAAGAGAAAGATCTTGATCAAAAAGGGAAATGTAAAAAGAAATGATACAAAATATAGTTATTATGGTTAAGAGATTTAAGATGGAATTGGGAGGTCATCCTGGAGTTTATTCTTAAGTAAATCTCAGTCAAAAATCACAAACTGCCAAGCCTCAAGCAAAAATGTTCCTCAAAACCTTAATGACATCCAGGCACCATAAACTATCCATAAGATAAAAATTTTAATAAACAATTATGCTGAGAGACATTCAGGATATCCCAAATATCCACCAACCACAAAAAACTTTTTAAATCATATTCTTTTTCTTTAAAAGAACTTTTCCTGATAATGCCAAGTCAGGACATGATTTGGGTGCTACCTGAATCTATGTTTCCCAAATTGAAACTATAAAACTGTATATAAAGTTTGTCTTGCACCTTAATTTGTTATGTCTATGTTGGCAACTCCAAACTCTAACCTACAATACCTTGCCTGTAAAGTTATTGCCCTTTCACTTTTATTACATGAGTTCATGGATTGTCTTATTATTCCTTGGAATTAAGAAAAGGAAATGAAGTTTAAAAGGCAATCTCAGTTTAATCCTCCAAATTAAATAAATCTCATTGCAATGGAACAAGATAAAGTGAGCACCAGAACACTATCTAAATTCCTGTCTAGTAATCTGGGCACAGTGAATCCTTACTAGATACAACAATTAAATTGAAGATATGAACATTTGAAAAATGGACTTCAATAACCATGATGATCTTGGGAGTGTTTAGGAAAACAAATTAATAAAATACCAAAGTATTATTTCTCCTCTGTCATGTAATTCCTCAGGAATTCATAAGTATTTTGCACACAAATATAAAATTATTTTAATTTGTTATTATCCATGTAGAATTTGAATCTATATATATTTAAGAAGGAAAATAGAGTTAAATATACTTTGTTAAAAACAAATAAGTTAAAATCAGTTGGCTATTTTTAATATAAATAAATATATTTTGAATCTAGATTCTGAGTTTGATTTTAATTTTTTGGAATACAGACACTACCAATAACTATACACTGTGCTTAATTGTGGCCTAGAGACTATGTTTTCCCCAAAGATCTCTGGAAAGCAAATATGAGGTTCTGCCTTCATTAGGCTCATTACACAGTCATCCATCATCTTTGGAAGGTTGAAAGTTTTACAGAAGGACTATAAAATGACAGTATACTTTTAAATTATTCATGACAAATGATTGAAGGCTTATTGTCTGAGAAAAATAAATAAATAAATAAATAAACTCACAGTTTGGTTAATATGTCCTAAAATGTGTTTCAAATTAGAGATTTTAAGTTTCATGGCTATCATGACTACTTGATTTTTCTGTTTTCCCCTCAAAAGTGCTCATGTAATAGCGCTATATTCCAGAATATATATGCTTCTGCCCATTTAGTTCTTTGATATATAAGAGCTGTAAAAAGTATAATTTTCAAGTTTATCAAAGATGAAATTATGGTGATTCTTTTATTACTATATTTAGCTGTGGGATCTTTTTGTATCTACTATTGCAGTCCTATCCCCATTTCTTGTTTAATATTTCATTTCGAGGAAAATTACTGAAGGAAAGGAATAACAGAATACCTTGAAGAATAAAAAAATATATGTAGGTAACTTTATATCTCAGTAGAAATGAATTTTAAATTAATTATTTTATAAAATGAAAGGTATCTGCATATTTAAGGATAAAATGTGCATTTGAAGGCAGTAGAGTCTCAGTTTAAGAGATATGACCTGTTAGATGAAAAGAAGTCCTGTTCTTAATACCAACCATTGAATTATGAAATAGCTGGATAGCCTTCTGATTACTCTGAATTACATCAGAAGAAATTGTAGTTCCTTGAAAAGTTTACCACAATGATTTTCAAAATAAAAACCTGCAGTTATTCTCAGATATAATATTTAAGTGATTGTGTTATATTTGATAGAAAATATTCAATGAATTGTATTCTTTTCCTGTATGCTCATATTCTTGATTTGGGCTGCATCTGGCCTGAGTACATTATCCAGATTTTGTTTGAATGGTTTATACAAAAAGAATATGGATGTATATATTTGAGATTTATTTGCTCTTATACTGAACTTCAACCTTTTCAGGATTCCAAGGACAAAGGGGCAAGGGCGTGTCCTGCTAAAGTGAAATAGAGTCAAGGCTTGTTGATCAGCTCACAGAAGGAGCATGATCCTTGAGGGATCATTTGTATTATTGATCATAGTATGAAATATCCCTGATTCTTATTTTAACCTTAACATTTTACATCATTCTTAGAACATGGTAGTATTCAACATTTTAGGAATGGTGCCAAATTTGTAAAATATTTTAAAAATACAAATATGGTGAGAAATTTATGGAGCTGTTTTAAAATATTTGTAAATTGTATATATTTAACCTATTTAAATCCACTATGAGAAATATGATACATATAATATATTATGAACATATACTGTATTACATCAACTTTATGACAAAGAAATTTAATAAAAGGGAAAGGTGCAGGGCCACAATCCAAAAATTAGTGTTCATCATGATACAATCCAGAAGAGGCTTGAGTAGGAAGGCAATATTTATGAATTGAATGTTCATTTGATAAAATTATTAAGAAAGAAATGTGTGGCTTTCAGTTTATGTATGTATTGATTTTATGCTTGTTCTCAAGTCTACTAAAGGTTCTTGTATTGTTTTATAACACATTTGCTTTGACATTATTTCAGGTGGTTTCCTTCATATTTAAGGACTTTACATATACATTGGAGTTGCTTTATACCAACACAAATTTGGGCACGGAATTTGTAATTTATTTAAATCTATTAGTGAATAAAGAACCATGAAAGGTGTCATTCATCAATATATTTCTTGTAAATTATTTTCAATTGAAGCTCTCATTTGGAATTTTAAAGAAATTATAGATGAATTTAGAAGTTGGGGGAGGAGGCAGGGAAGAAAGGGATTTTTTCCACTTTGGGGAATGAGATTCAGGGTGTCTTTTATGTGATTCTGAACTGAAAAAAATAATTGTTTCATATTTCCCTCATCTATTAGCTAAAATATTTGATAATTTCATACATTATAAGTTATGGTGTAATATAATTTAGCACATTTCTCTCATCTCTCCTCTAGCTGATGAAATAATTTATATAATAATTTATAAGGTATGGTGTAAAATTTATTTCTTTGATTTATAGGGAAATTATTGCACTGTGCATTGTTGATAATGACTACAAAATTTTCTTTTGGAAATGGAGGTGGTAAAAACTGGATTGGGTACCTTCCTACATGCTTATCAAAAGCCTTAGCATTTTGTCCTTATTGAATAGAAATTAAAAAGAATGATAAATATAGCATTATAAAACATAGAAATTTAAAGTATATGTCATTCTGCAAGAAGTGGTGGGGAATTAAGCATAAAATAGGCACAATGGTGAAAACAAGTCACACTTTAGAGAAACAAAAAAGTACATGTTCTTTGCAAGACAAATTGGGTATAGATTCTGATTAGTCATAACACGTCTAAGGCCTATTGTATGAAAGCTAATATAATAAGATAATTTAATTACAACTCAATTCATGAAGAGAATTAGCATAATTTACAGTTTGAATATTTTACTTGACTGTGGGATAGATTGGAGTTATGAAATATTTCAAAAGGTTATAGTGAAAACATCACAATTTATGGAAGCCAAGTAAAATATGAAACAACACAATACTTAAGCACCACTCTATTTGTGTGTTGGATTGTTTCATTTCTTATATATTTCCAAGCATGGAAATTATTTTCACTGAGACATCTTCAATAATTGTCCTTGTAATTGGGATTTCTTTTCACTCATGTGCTTGCATATTTGTCCCTGTGTATGTGTGAAATCTTTAACTATCTAGGTTTCATATCTACTTTTTGAAAGTGTGCACATTATCTTATCAGGTTGAAATTTTTTTTTCAACAGGTGTTCATCATTTTAAAATGGTCTCATAAAGTATTCTATGATAATATATTTGTACAAAATATTTTATATTCAGTATTATTTGTTCAAGAACATTTCCTATATATTAAACTGTTATTCCAAAAGTATGAAATAGATCAAAGTTTGTGATGCATAATTTGCATTTTTGAAAAGTTTTACCATGTTACCAAAAATTTATTAATGTACACTTGGCTACATTCTTCATGTATATTTTTCATAATGTTTTCATAAGCTTTAATTTTATTTTAAAATTTTGATATATGCTGAGATTGATATTTTTCCTGCTTTGAACTGTCCATTTCCTCTTTCATGTATCACATATATATATATATTCCAACTTATTCATTTAGGTCATTATTTTCATTTTGGTAAATTTTTTAATAGGTATATATTTAAAAATTTCTTAATTACTCTGAATGATTTTTCTATGTTCTTATAATATTTATAATTTTATAAATGCAATTTTTAATGTAAAAACAGTAATAAATCTGAATAATAAACCACACATAATTAAATGAGGAATGTAATTAATTAGAAAATTTTGCCAATATTCCTTTTTTTTCATATATTTTTTCACTTCTCTATATTTTTCAGTATATATATATCATGTAATATTTTATTATGACATATTTTCTATATCTCCTGAGCCTATAATATTCCTTCTTTTCTCTTATTTTATTTGCCCAATATTTACAATATCTTATTTATTTTACTCTTGTAAAATCTCATATGTTGCATTCTTAATTTTCACTCCCTTTTCAAGATGTTCCAATTTTCTACATAGATTGATCATTTTAGAGCATATTTCATTGAATAATTATTTTATGATATAATATATAAAAATTTGAAATTTAATTTGGACTTGCTGGAATTCATTTACAAAGAACTGCCATCACATGGTATTATCCCATGCTATGTTTGTCATTATATTTGATATAAAAATATAAGCCAGCTTTCAATATTGTTATATTCAAATGTTTTGTTTATATATCAATGAATATTAAATAGTAATGAAGAACACATGATGAGGGTTAAGCTTTTGTGTTAATTTGGCCAGTTAATGGTGCCCAGTTGTTTGCTCAAGTAAGCACTGGCTTAATTGTTACTATGAGGATATTTCATGGACTTAAATCATTAGTAAGTTTAGTGCATCTAAGGCTGATTACATTTATAATCAAATGAAAGGATTGCTTTCAGCAGTGAGAGATGTCTCATCAAATCATTTGAAGGCCTTAAAAGGATAAGTGATGATTGCAGCAGTCAAAGAGAGAATTACCATTTCTTCTTTAGCCAGCCAACTTTTCTTGGAAAATTCATATAAAACTTCATTGGAGTTCCCAGCTTGCAACCTGTACTATGGAATTTAGACTCATGCATTCCCATAATCATGAGAGAAATTTTATAAAATCTCAGATATTTACATCTATGTTCTTTTGGTTTTGTTTTTCTAGAGTATCCTGACTAATACAGCTTGCTACTGGGAGAGGATCTTGAAAAAAACTAAATCTAAAAATGGGATTTCTGAATTGATTGTGGGGTTTTTGCAATTGGCTCTCTACTTTAATTAGATTCAAAGGCATTAATAACTATATTTCTCATAATTAAGTTGCCACAAATAGTCCATCACAAGAGTTGGAAATAGACATTTGCAAATATCACCACTGGATATGCTTACATCCATGCTTATGAGTGGCAAGGCTCTGGGTGAGTTATTTTGACAACTTAACAAAGGTAAAAGGTATAATAATATTGGCTGGTTGTTTCTAAATATACTGGATACTGTTATATAAAAGAAAGGGATGAGATGAAGGTTTCAAAATGCAACTTTAAGCACATGCATGAAGGATGTGAAAGTTTCTATGTGTGTCCTGAAAGAAAATCTTGTTTCCTGTTGCCACAGACCTGGGATGTTTGAAATCCAGAAACAGAGTCTTATTGTGGTAGTAGCAGTGTTACAAGAGAACTAAATTCTCAACCTTTCAGGGTACCTGCTATTAAAGTGAGGGAATTGCTGTGAAAAGAATGGAATCCTGAAAATTAGCATGGGGACATATGGGTTGATAATGAATCTCTAAATTCTACTGAGTTTTGCCAGATGAACTTATAATGCTCTGCCTGAGGAAACAGACAACTGACCATGAGGAAAGAACCATCTTGCCTCCATCCCTCCATGTGGAACCAGCCATCAGACCTCCAGCCTGCCCTGAGGAATCAGGTACCCAACCTCCAATCTTCCCTGAGGAACAATTTCCTCAACTCCAGTCTGTCCTAAGGAGTCTGTTGTCCAACCTCCACCTGAAGAGATTAACCTTATTTCAGCAGATGAAATTGCACTGAAATGTTATGAGGTGATTGGTTTGTAAGATTGGTTTGTAAGAAACTTCTAATCCTTCTTGTTACCCATACCCACCACCTTTTTTCTTTCAGAACTGGCAGATTCCCTACAATGGTTCCATAAATTGTGGAGTAAGGATTATTATACTAGGAAAGACCAAGTGGAGGCCACTAAAAGAACACTTACCTAGCAAAATAAAAATTAAAAAACAATACCAGATTCCTGGAGGGATTGCTGAGATCAATGCCACTAAAAAGGACTTGAAGGAGGCAGGGGTGGTGATTCCTACCACAAACCCATCCCACTTTCATACTTGGCCCATGCAAAACAAACGGATTTGTGGATGTCAGTGGATTATCATAAACTAAACCAAGTGGTGTCTCTAATTGTAAATATTATTCCAGATGTGGTATCATTACTTGAGCAAATCAAAACATCACCTGGTAACTGGCATGCAGCTATTCATCTGGAAAATGTTTTAATTCTCAATTGCCATTTGTAAGAACCACCAGAGATCATTTGTTTTCAGATGGTGAGGTCAGCAATATACCTTCACTCTCCTACCTCGGGTATATATAAATTATTGAGCCATACGTCACAATATTGTCTGCAGGGAACTTAATTGTCTCTCCCTCCCACAAGACTCTACACTGGTCCATTACATTTAGTATATCATTTGTATTGGACCTGGTGAGCAAGAAGTAGCAATTACTCCAGACTTATTAGTAAGGCATTTGTGTGTCAGAGGATGAGTGACATATCCAAGTGACAGGGTTCTTCTACTTTGGTGAAATTTCTAGGTGTCCAGTGTTCTGGGCTTTGTTGTGCCGTCCTTTCTAATGTAAAGGTTAAATAGCACATGTCACCCCACCTACCATCAAAATAGAGGTGCAATGTCTGGATGGCCTCTTTGGATTTTGGAGACAATATATTCCTCATTTGGGTCTGCTTTTATGACCCATTTACCAAGTGAACAGAAAATCTGCCAATTGTCAGTGGGACCAAAATAAAAGGAAGATATGTGACAGGTCCAGGCTGTTATGAAGGCTTCTCTATCATTTGTGCCAAATAATCAAACAGGTCCAATGGTGCTGGTTATGTAAGTGGGAAATAGGAATTATATCTATAAACTTTTATAGGTCTATATATGGAAATCACAATGCAAACCTTTAGGAGTTTGGTTCAAAGCCTACTCATCCTTTGCAGATAACTACTTTGCTTTTGAGAAACAGATTTTGGCCTGCTATTGAACTTTACTAGAAACCAAATGTTTAACAATGAGCTACCAAGTTACCATGAGGCCTGAGTTGCCTATCCTGAACTAGGCATTATCTGTCTTGCCAATCTATAGAGTTGGGAATGCACAGCAGCACTCCATTTTAATATGGAAGAAGTTTATATGAAATAGTGCTCAAGTAGGTTTTGAAGGCACAGGTAACTTACATGAAGTAATGTACTACATGATCTTGTCCTCACTCTTGCCCCATTACCTTCTTTTTCCATGACCATAGCTATGGCCTCATGGGGACTTCTTTAAAATAAATTGAATAAAAAAGAAGAAACATATGCCTGGTTTACAAATGTTTATGCATGATGTGTAGAGGACCCCCAAAACTGTAAGGCTGTAGAAATGCAGTCCTTTTCTGGGACATCCTGAAGGGAAGTGGTGAGGTGAAGTCCCCTCAGTGGACAGAATATTGAGCAGTGTACATGGCTAAGAAGCAAGCTGTTCACCTGACCATCTACAGCTGACCTTGTGGAGGAAACAGGAGCTAAGCCTGGAGAGAAACGCAGCCCCGGGAAGAGAGGAACCTCAGAAGCCTGAACCCTGGTAAAAGCCGGCAACTGTCTTGCTCTAACACGTGGCAATGGACTGTGGTGAGAAAAGAAACTTAATGCTTTATGGCCTGGTATCTGTGGACTTCTACCCCAAATAAATACCCTTTATAAACACCAACCCATTTTTGGTATTTCACATTAGCACCCCTTTGGCTGACTAATACACCAGTTAATGTTTTTATTTAGAATTTGAGTATGGTTTAGGTTGATGTGCATGGCTGTAAAGTTGACAAGTGATGTACAACGATAGTTAGGTTCATGTGTTAACTTGGCCAAGTCATTACTTGGCCTGGTTTTTTGTTTAAGCAGGTATTGGACTAATTGTTACTATAATGATATTTCATGGACTTAAATCATTAGTAAGTTGATTACATCTATTACTGAGTACATCTACAATAAACAGAGAAAATTGCCTTCAGCAATGAGGGATGTCTAATCAGCTGTAGGAGTAAAAGGAGAGGTGATGATTTCAGAAGATAAAAGAGAGAATTCTCATGTCTATTTCAGCCAGCCAGCTTCTCCTGGAGAACTGAAAAAAACCTTCATCAGAGTTCTTAGCTTGTAGCCTGCCCTTTGGAATTTGCATTTCCCTAGTAATGGAAGAAAATTTTATAAAATATCATAATATTTACAGATATAGCGTGTTGGTTCTGTTTACCTAGAACACCCAGACTAATATGATGTTTAATAGATTTAAAATATTAGAGTATAACTTCTTTATATCATTAAAATTCATACAAGAAATATAATGAACATATTAGAAGTTCATTTTTTTTCAATTTTCCATGCCTTATGTCAAAATAAATGAAGAATAAAATTTGATTCCTCAGATTGCATTGACCATTTTGACATGTGCCAAGAATTAAAGTTAGATGAATATTAACTAGAATTTTAACAATTCATCATCAAAATATTAATATTTCTAAAGTCAGATATAACTTTTTTCAAAATCTCATTACATTTAAGGAAGAATGAACATCAATTCATTGATAAGAATGATTACATTCCTTTATTAAAATATTAATATATTTTGTATTAAAATATATAGCCAATATAAATTCAAAATGGTCTTGATGAAATTTTTTAAAAATTTTACCTTATTTGACCAAACTTGTCACGCTGTCATGCTGAATTGATGTCATGCTGAATTGATGACTTATATAAATGTATTCAGTGTGATAATTTGTCAGAATAAGTGCTGAAAATATTTACAAATGAGGAAAATGATGAGTTATCAACACATTTAAATACTTTATTGCCTTTATTTTTCACATGATATTTTAATTCTATAACCAATAAAACATTCATAACCATTTCATTATTTGTCAATGATACTATTTCCCCAAAGACACAGGGTCAGTGTTTTGAAAAGGTGAGAGATATATACAACTAAGATGAGTCAAGAAAATCCCATTGCATTTAGTAATAATTATATTTTCTCTTAAATGACAGTCAACATTATTAGATGGAATTGTAATTGGCTATTTTAATGGCTTCATTTTTGAAGAAGCTTTGGATCATAGAAAGGTTATAACTGGGGCAGGGGAGGATCATTGTTGTGGGGTATCAGTCATGGGGGATACATGGGAGGAAGTTCACCTGGGCATTCAAATCAGGTATATAAATACATTCAACTGTTCATGGAACATTGTCACAGTGTGTGGAGACTAACACAATAACTGAGAGAATATTGAATTCCCATCCTGGAGAGCTCTGCCACATTCTTTAATGGAACAACAACAGTCCCTCAAGTGCAGGGGTAATGACTGGCATAGGAGGATGATCCACTGATGGGCCATTGATATTGACTACTATGCTTATGAGTGATATACTTAGCCTATTGTTGTGGGGTGCCTAAGATTTGCCTCCTGAGAGCCTCCTTTCTGCTCAAATATGGCCTCTTTCTAAGCCAAACTCAGCATATGAATGGATTACCTCTCCCTCAGTGTGGGACATGACTCCCGGGGATGAGTCCCTCTGGCACCGAGGGATTACTACCAAGCACCACCTAGCAATGCAAGTGGAAAAAGACCTCGAATAAAAGGGGGAAAAAGTAAAGACAAATGAGTTTATATGACTAAGAGTCTTCAAAGTGAGTTGGGAGGTCATGCCAGAGGTAACATTTATGCACATCTCAACAGTATCTCATAGACTGCCAAAGTGGATACTACCTCCAAATAGTAGCCCTCCTGAGGTCTCTGGAGACACCCAGGTCCTATGGTTAGTGCAAATAGCTCTGGAGTTTGGTGCCTTGCCAGTGGGCCCTACTTTGGAGTTTGTGCTCCTGAGAGTGGCAGAGTTTTACTCAATTTTGGCTTTTGTATACATGGCTCATCAGTCCCTTCTTATTTAAAATTATACTTTGTGCTGAGTCTATAGGTGTATGTCCAAGAGACTAGAGTCTTTGGGCTGTCCATGTGCGAGCTGTGCCCAGAACCTCAGTAGAGTTGTAACACCTATTCTACAGCTCATTGGACTAACACAGGACAACTAACAAGGAAATGATCATAGACAATGACCATCCCAGGGAACAGAAAGTATCTGCAATTGCAAGCAAGATAGTCCCATCTATCTTACCCATGGGATATAAGCCACCTCTCACTTAAAGATGGAGTGAACATCACCATTCCAGAATCCTCAGGATTGGGGAATGAACTATGGACTAGCATGGACTTACTGGTATTCTCTATACAGTTATTGTGATTCTAGCAATAAAAGAGCTTATATCATTGAAGTGGAAGATGTGGCCACTGGAGTTTATGAGGTTAGGGAGAGGGAAAACAGGTGTAATATGGAAACATTTTTGGGACTTGGGAATTGTCCTGAATGACATTGCAAGGACAAATATAGGCCATTATATATCTCCCCATACTCTACAGAATTGTGTGGGAGAGAATGTAACTACAATGTAAAGTATAATCCACTCTTAGTGGCAATGCTCCAAAATGTGTTCATCAATTGCAATGAATTTACTTCACTAATGAAGGATGTTGTTAATATGGGTAAATGTGGGTGGTATGGGGAGTGGGGCGTACTGGAATTCCCTATAGTTTCTATGTAATATTTATGTAAAAAAAATAATAATTAAAAAAAATAATATCAGCTTTGATATTTTGATTAAAACATGAAGACAGGATATCAAAATTTTGGAATCTTGTTCTTTTCCAATATGGCTGATTCAACACTTTCTTATTTCTTGTTATCACCATCCTCTTTTCAGTGGCTCTGATAGTACTAACAAATTTATTCAAACCATCTGAATAAATATCAGATGGAAAAAACTACAATGTACTTTCTACTCATTCAACCCTCACTGACTGACATCATGGACATAATTATTTTTTTTCCGGATTTAAAAAAATTTTTTTTTCTGTTTTTTATTGTGGGTAAAAATGAAATTTTTCACAATACGTATCAATATTTGTCAAATGATATATAAATATATATGTATATATGTGCATTTGCTTACAAAAATATTATATATATATAACATTTTGCTTACAAAAATGTTATATATATATATATATATATATATATATATATTATGGTCTGTGCTGATTTAAAATGGCCTACATCCATTGCCACAACGGCACTCAGGACAAACTCCAAGTCCCAAAAAAGCCCTGTATTTCAACTTCATATCCCCTCCCTTCCCCAAAAGTGTCCAGTGGCCAATGGCTCCACCTCACTGTTATTTCTTCCATTGCTAGAATCACGATATGTGTACAACAGAATACCATTAAGTCCACTCTAGTCCATAGTTCTTCCCCCAAACCTGAAGGGACTGGGATGGTGATGTCTACTCCACCTCCAAGTGAGAGAGGGCTTATATCCCGTGGATATGGTGGGTGGGATGATCCTGCCTGCAGATGCAGGCCCTCTCCATTCCCTGGGATGGCTGTTGCCCATCGTTATCTCCTCGCCAGGTGACTTGGATGAGTCCATTGAGCTGTAGGGTAGGAGTTGCAGCTCCACTGAGATTCCATGCACACCTGGCACATAGGTAGGCCAGAGGCTCAAGTCTGAATAGAAGGGACTGATGAACGATGTGCAGGGAGGACTTATTTGAGTCTAATTCTGTCACTCTCAGGAGCACAGATTCCAAAGTAGAGTCCACTGATAAGGTGTCAGTCTCTGGGGCTATCCCCCCTGATATAGGACCTGGGTGTTGCCAGAGCTCCCAGGAGCCCCTCTGTGTGGGGTGATATGCACTTTGAGGTTCTATGAGCTCCTATTGAGGTGTGTGTAAGCGTTACCTCTGGGATGACTCCCGACTCTTTTTGAAGTCTCTTAGCCACTTGAACTCATTTGTCATTACCTTTTCCCCCTTTTATTCAAGGTCTTTTTCCAGTTGTGTTGCCAGTTGGCACTTGGTATTAACCCTTTGTTGCCAGGGAGGCTCATCCCCGGGAGTCATGCCCCACGTTGGGGGGAAGGTAATGCATTCATATGCTGAGTTTGGCTTAGAGAGAGGCCACATTTGAGCAACAAGGAGGCTCTCAGGTGGCAACCCTTAGGCACCTCATAACAGTAAGCTCAGTTTCAGTTACAAGAGCAAAGACTCATAAGGGTAGTCATCAATAACAAGAACTCATCAGTGGGCCATCCTCTTTTGACAGACATTATCCTTGCACTCAGAAGACTGTTGTGGCTCCGTTGGAGAATGTGGCAGAGCTCTCCAGGCTAGGAATTCAGATTCCCTCATTTATTGAGTGATTGTCCACCCACCGTGACCATGCCCCATTCTTTGATCTTTTGAACAATTTTGTATATCTTTCATGTATATTCAGATGAACTTACTCCCATGAATACCCCCTTCCAAGACACCCCCCACCAATAATCCCCTGCCATACCCATTGTAACCCTACTATGATCTAAATCTTCCATGAACATGTAACCCATATAAATAATCAAATACACTTAATAGGAAAGAGAAGCAACAATGATAAGCTTACATGCAAGAGACAAACATAAGGAAACTCAGGAAAAAACAAACAAACAAACATACAATCAAACAAAAAAAAACAAAACAAAATATAATTAGCTGATTGGGACATTTAAAAAACTGGGAAAAAAAAGCAAAAGAAATGCCTTTTAAAAAATAAATAAATAAATAAATAAATAAATAAATAAATAATATCCTTTTTTTCCTTTTATCACTGTGTTATCAGATGTCTGGTGTGCGTGACACCTTCCCCCTATCAATCCCCAGTGTTTCCCAAATTTTCATTTAATGTTCAAAGAAGTTTTAGGTCACAGCAAAGTCACACACGGAATACCAGAGGCTCACATATACAAAACCACCCCCCCTTCCCCACCCCATATTAAAACCCCCTCTTCATTTTTTGGATGTTAGCATTGTTATAACTGTTATACAGATAGCAAAATATAGCAACTAAACATTGTCGATTTACAGTATAGTTTACAATTTAGATGACACAGTTTAATAAGTTTTGATGATATTTACCATGTCCTGTGTCCATTACTGTAAGGTAACGAAAAACTTTTCCCATGACCACAAAATACCCCATTAGATCTTAACTGTTCCTTCCTCCCCACACCCCTGGGACATATGACACTCCACTGTCTTGATTCATGGAATGTCAAGATTCATAGTTACATGCCCTGGGCATTTGAACCTGCCCTTCCTAATCTACCCACCTGTCAATGCTGCACCACCAAACCCAGTGATATCACTACCCATCTGTCCTATCCTTCAATATGCAACTATACTCTATCCTTTACCATAGATTATGTCCATATGGGTGATGGCTCAAAGCCTGCTCTTCTCTTTCTCTCCCTTGTTAACCTATCTTTCAGACTATGGTTCTCAGAGACTGCTCACTTTCCTCAGTTCAAACCAGTGAGGTCATATACTGTTCATCCTTCAGTGCCTGGCTTGCTTCACTCAACATAATGTCTTCAAGATTCATCCACGTTATTCCTGTGTTAGCACTTTATTCCTTCTTACAGCTGAGTAATATTCCATTGTATGTATGTGCCACATTTTGCTTATCCATTCATCTGTTGATGGGCACCGGGGCTGATTCCAACTTTTGGCAACGGTGAACATTGGTGTGCATATATCAGTTTGTGTTTTTGTTTTCAGTTCTTCTGGGTATATACCCAGCAGTGGAATTGCTGGATCATGCAAAAGATCTATTGTTAGTTTTCTGAGGAACCGACAAACTGTACCTTGACAGTGGCTGGACCATACCATAGTCCCACCAGCAGTGGATGAGGGTTCCTATTCCTCCACATCCTCTCCAACATTTAGTGTCTGCTGTTTTTTAATAGCTGCCATTCTGATGGGTGTAAGATGGTATCCCATTGTAGTTTTGATATGCATTTCCCTGATAGCAAGTGATTTTGAGCATTTTTTCATGTGCTTTTTAGCCATTTGTATTTCTACCTTGGAGAAATATCTTTTCAGGTCACTTGCCCATTTTTTAAATGGGTTGTTTGTCTTTTTATTTTTAGGGTGTAGGATTTCTTCATATATGGAGGCTATTAGGCTCCTATCAGATATATGGTTGTCAAATATTTTCTCCCATTGGGTAGGCTGCCTTTTTATTTTCTTAATAACATCCTTTGAGGTGCAGAAGTTTTTAGTTTTGAAGAGATCCCATTTATCTATTTTTTCTCTTGCTGCTCATGCTTTGGCTGTGAAGTTCAAGAAAACATTTCCTATTACAAGGTCCTTTAGATTCTTCCCTACATTATCTTCCAAGGTCTTTATGGTTTGGGGTCTTATTTTTAGATCTTTGATCCATCTTCAGTTGATATTTATGTTGTGAGATGGTATTCTTCTCTCATTCTTTTGGATATGGATATCCAGTTCTCCAAGCACCACTTGTTAAAGAGGCCATTCTCTCCCAACTGAGTGGGTTTCTGGCCTTGTCAAATATCAGATAACTGTATATGTGAGGGTCTATAATAGAACTCTCAATTCGGTTCCATTGGTCAGTAGGTCTATCCTTGTGCCAATACCACGCAGTTTTGATCTCTGTAGCTTTGTAGTATGTTTTAAAGTCAGGTAGTGTGATACCTCCAACTTCATTTTTCTTTTTCTATATGTCTTTGGCAATTCGGGGCCTCTTGCCTCTCCAAATATATTTTGTGGTTAGTTTTTCCAGTTCCTTAAAAATACAGTGTTGACTTTTATTGGGATTGCATTAAATCTGTAGATTAGTTTGGGTAGGATAGACATCTTGATGATGTTTACTCTTCCTATCCATGAACAGGGAATATATTTCCATTTATTTAAGTCTTCTTTGATTTCCTTTAATAGTGTTGTGTAGTTTTCTGTATATAAGTCCTTTACATCTTTAGTTAAATATATTCCTAGGTATTTGATTCTTTTAGTTACTATTGTAACTGGTATTTTTTCCTGATTTCCTCCTCAGTTTGCTCATTATTGGTGTACAGAAAAGCTACTGATTTTTGAGCATTGATCTTATAGCCTGCAACATTACTGAACTCGTTTATAAGTTCTAGAAGCCTTGTAGATTACTCAGGGCTTTCTATGTATAGGATCATGTCATCTGCAAATAATGAAATTTTTGCTTCTTCTTTTCCAATCTGGATGCCTTTTATGTACTTTTCTTGTCTCAGTGCTTGCACAAGCACTTCTAAGACAATGTTAAATACAAGTGGTGATAGTGGGCATACTTGTCTAGTTCCCGATCTCAGAGGGAAGGCTTTTAGTAGTTCACCATTGAAAATGATGTTAGCTTTGGGTTTTTCATATAAACCTTTTATCATATTCAGAAACCATCTATTACTATTTTTTGTAGTGTTTTTATGAGGAAAGCAAGCTCTATTTTGTCAAATGCATTTTCTGCATCTATAGAGATGATCATGTGATTTTTTTTTCTTTCAATCTCTTTATGTGGTGTATTACATTGATTGATTTTCTTATATTGAACCATCCTTGCATACCCGGGATAAAACCCACTTGGTCATGGTGTATAATCCTTTTGATATGTTGTTGAATGCGATTAGCATGTATTTTGTTGAGGATTTTAGCATCTAGGTTCATTAGAGAAATTGGTCTGTAATATTCCTTTCTTGTGGTATCTTTATTTAGTTTTGGTATTAGGGTAATGTTGGCATCATAGAATGAGTTAGGTAATATTCCTTCTACCTCTATTTTTTGGAAGAGCTTAAGTAGAATTGGTGTTAGCTCTTTCTGGAATGTTTGGTAGAATTCAGCTTTGAAGCCATCTGGTCCTGGGCACTTCTTAGTTGGAAGATTTTTCATGACTGAGTCTATCTCTTTACTTGTAAAAGGACTGTTGAGTTCATCTATTTCTTCTTTCATCAATGTAGGCTGTTTGTGGCTTTCTAGAAACTTGTCCATTTCCTTTAAATTATCATTCTTTTTGGCATATAATTTTTCAAAGTATACTCTTATGTTACTCTTTATTTCTGTGGGGTCAGTAGTGATATCCCCTTGCTCATTCCTTATTTTATATATTTGCATCTGTTCTCTCTTTTTTTTTGATAATCTGGCTAAGGGTTTGTGAATTTTATTGATATGCTAGAAGAACCAGATTTTGGTTTTGTTTTATTTTTTTTCCAGTGCTTTCTTATTCTCTATTTCATTTAGTTCTGCTCTAATCTTGGTTATTTCCTTCTTTCTACTTCCTTTAGTTTTAGTTTTTTTATGTTTTTCCAATTCCTCCAAGTTTGCAGTTAGGTCTTCAATTTTAGCTCTTTTTTCTTTTTTAATATATGAATTTATGGCTATGAACTTCCCTCTCAAGACTGCTTTCGCTGTATCCCATAGATTTTGATATGTTTTGTTTTCATTTTCATTAGTTTCAAGGTTGTTACTGATTTCTTTTGAGATTTCCTCTTTGACCCACTGTTTGTTTAAGAGTGTGTTGTTTAACTTACATATCCTTGTGCCTAACCTGTTTCTCTGGCCCTTAGTGATTTCCAATTTCATTCCATTGTGTTCAGAGAAATTACTTTGTATAATCTCAATCTTTCTGAATTCATTGAGAGTTGTTCTGTGGCCTAGCATGTGGTCTATTTTGGAGTATGTTCCATGTGCACTCGAGAAGAATGTAAATCCTGCTGTATTTGGGTGTAGTGTTCTGTATATGTCTATTAAGTCCAGGTCTTCTAATGTATTGTTGAGTACCTTTGTTTCTTTATTGATTCTCCATCTAGATGTTCTGTCTAATGATGGTAGTGGTGTCTTGAAGTCCCCTGCTGTAATTGTAGAGGCATTTTTTTCTCCTCTTTGATTTTCCAGAGTTTGCCACACATATTTTGAGGCCCCCCAATTAGTTGCGTAAATGTTGATGATTGTTCTCTTTTCTTGAGAGATTACTCCTTTTACTGATATGTAGTGTTCATCTTTGTCTCTTACAATAGTCTTGCATTTAAAGTCTATTTTGTCTGATATTAGAATAGCTACTGCTGCCCTTTTTTGGCTATTGTTAGATTGTAAAATGGTTTTCCAGACATTCACTTTCAGCCTCCTTGAATCACTGGGTCGAAGGTGGGTTTCTTGTAGACAGCATATAGATGGATCATATTTTCTTATCCATTCTGCCAATCTATGTCTCTTCATTGGTGAATTTAATCGATTAACATTCAGTGTTATTACTCGTAATGAATTTCTTACTTCAGCCATTTTTTCTTTGGGTTAATGTATGTCATATGTTGTTTTGTTTCTCTTTTTGTCTTTTCAGTTGTTTTTAAACTCTCCTCCAACTCTCTCTCCCTTGTTTTTTCCTTTCAACTTGTAGAGATTCCTTTAATATTTCTTGAAGTGCTGGTTTCTTATTGACATACTCTCTTAATTAATGCTTATCTGTGAATATTTTGAACTCTCCATCATTTTTGAATGCCAGTTTTGCTGGATAGAGTATTCGTGGCTGGAAGTTTTTTTCTTTTAGTGTTTTGACTATGTCATACCTCTGTATTCTTGCCTCCATGGTTTCAGTTGAGAAATCAGCACTCAATCTTATTGTGATTCCCTTGTATGTGATGGTTCTCTTTTCTCTTGTTGCCTTGAGTATTTTCTCTTTGTCTTGAGCATTGGACAATTTGACAAGTATATATCTTGGAGTTGGCCTGTTGGGATTCATACTATTTGGGGTGCGCTGTGCTTCCTGGATCTGCACATCCATCTCTCTCAATAGAGTTGGGAAGTTTTCAGCCATAACTTCCTTCAACACTCCTTCTGTTCCCTTTCCCTTCTCTTCTCCTTCTGGGATGCCCATAATGCGTATGTTTGTGTGTTTTGTGTTATTGATTAATTCCCTTAGTCCATGCTGGATTTTTTCTATCTTTTTGTCTATCTGTTCTACTATCTCTTTGATTTCAGCTATATTGTCTTCCATATCACTAATTCTCTCCTCTGCCTGTTCAAATCTGCTATTATGTGAATCCAGCCTCTTTTTGATTTCTTGGATTGTACCATTGTTCACCATCATATCCATTATCTTTTTAGGCATGTTTGCAATTTCTTCAGTATGTTCTCCCAGTGTCTTGTTTATATCCTTAATCTCTTTCTTCACTTCTTTAAGTTGGTTCATGATATTTGTTTGGATAGCTTTGATTAGTTTTTCTATGTTCTGCATCACTTCCTGGTTTTTAATTTGTTCATTGGACTGGTCCATGTTTTCCTGTTTCTCAGAGTCATGTGTATTTTTTTGTTGCCCTCTGGTCATCATATTATCTTGATGGGTTTGTTCAGTTGGTTAGCTTTTCTCTATGCTCTATAGTTTTATTTAGTTGATGGTTCTGCGTGTATGTTATGTTTTCTCTTTGGCACTTTTTCTTCTTATTTTATTTCCTTGTTTCTTTCTATGTTCCCTTGAAGGCAAAAGATTAGGGCCAGAGGAATCAAAAGATGTAAGGAAGGCAGAAAGATAATAGTAATATTGATAAAAGTTAGAAAAGGGGCCAAATGACACTTAATCAGATGAATATTTAACTTGTGTAGGCAGTGCAGAATAATAGGAAAAAAAGTGGAGTTCCTACAATGGACTGGGAAAACAAATGGAGGAATATATATATAGTGATTTAGAAGGCTAAAATTATGAGGAGGGAGAGAAATAGTAAAGAAATGTCTGAAAGGAAAAAGTTAATACTAATAAAAAAAAGAATAAGGAAACAAAATAGATGGAATAGAAATAGACACCCTTAAGTTGTGTGTCTTTGACAAAAATGTTATATCTAGGAGCCACAACAGAAAGCTGAAGGCAGAAAGATGAAAGAAGGATAACGATAGTTTGGAGTACAAAATCAATATAGACAGCGAGTGGGAAATTACTGAAGAAGAAGCACAGCAAAGAAGTGACAAGCTAGCAGCACCTAATTTTAAAAAATGAAAGAAAAAAGAAAGGGAGAGGAAAGAGGAAAGAAAAGCAAGACAACAGAAATAAACAGAGAAAAATCAAAGATCCACACAGGCAAGCAGTCAAACAGAGCTAAAGAGGGTCAATGATTCCCCTAGGGTCCCCGTGGATCCTCTCTGCCTGCTTGTGTTTATCAATCAATTTCTCCACAGGGTTCTATATGCAGGTCCTGAAACAGCTTTTAGCTATTGAACTAAATTAAAAAGAATTTATTTTTCATTTATTGAAGTGACTTTCTCACTTTTTTTTTTTTTTTTTGGCAAAATACAGGACCCAAAATAATTCCTCCTCTAGACTAACCCCCTTATGGAGGGGACCCTGTGGAAATGAATTAAGCATGTCCCACTTCCTGAACTCCCCAGGGTAGCTGTAGCTCTGATGTTAGTCAGTGCAGAGTGCTAAAGATGGCCAACTCTGCCCCTTTGGAGCCGAGCACCAGTGTCACCAGGTTGCTGTGTAAATCAGTTTGACTCTGCAGATTCACCTCTCCTCTCAACCTGATGCTGTTTCAGGTCAGCTTATCTGCTCCCCAAAGCTATGGGGCAGCCCAGGCAGCCAGATAAATGGCAACAAATAAAGATAAAATTTTCCCTTCCTGTCCTCCAACAGAACCCTCCCTCTTTTGTAGAGTGTCCCCTCTTCCTGGCTCCACAGTGGCCTGGGGCTTATCCCCAGGCAACTAGGCAAATCAACTCCCTCCCTGAACAGAATCACCCCTCCCCTCCACCGGGTGCCAATTCGCTCTGGCTTTTCTGTTCACCCAAGTTCCAAGGGTCTCCAGGCAGCCAAATCCCCAGAAAATAAAACTCTCTCACTCTTTTACCAGAGCGCTCCCTCAGAGAGTGCCCACTCCCACTATGCCCTGACTCCTGGTTGCTGAGCCCTGCTCACGGCTCCAACCAGCCATTTTATTTATTTTTTCTCCCTAACAGTGGGGCTCAGCCATGCCACCACCGGCAGGCTTAAAACTCACAAATCTCTACCATTCCGTCCATGCCGTTGATCTGCGCAGATAGCTGTCCCAAGCTTCTCATTCCATGCGCGCACAACACAGACCCCCAGGCAGGCCCCGTCCACAATCCGCCTTGCTCTGAGAGCTTGCAGTGTGTGCCGTCCTACACTAACGCCATCTTGGTGCCCCTCTCCACTCCATTAGATTTTAAAGTCTGAGAGTCATCTATAGAATGATCCATGTACATAATTCTAACTACCACATTCCACCCACTGAACCCCAAAGCAGATCATTTCCATATGCAAAATATATTCATTCTGGGGAGCAGGGATAGGTCAGTGGTTTCAGTGCCTGTTTCCCATGTACCTTGTCCCAGGTTCAATCCCCAATACCCCCAGGAAACAACAATAACAAAACATAATCCTTGGGGAGTACTTGTAGCTCAATTATTGAGCACACACTTCCTACATATGAGGTCCTGGGTTCCATCCCCGGTACCTCCAAAATATATATATTAACTCCATACAACATTTCAGAAAGCCTTAAATCATTTCAGTAACAGTGTCAAGTAAAAGTCTCATAAAAATCATTTCTAGGCATGTAGTCTTTTCTGGGGCAAAATTTCCCTAAGCTGTGGATTTGTAAAAGTGAGATCAAGTTACCTGCTTCCAATTTTTAAAGGAGGGACAGTCATGGAATGAATATTCCCATTAATATAGGAAGAAGATGGAAGGAAAAGTGAAGTCATGGTTCCCAATCAGTTCTAAAAACCTGCAGGGCATACTCCATTAGATTTCAAATGATGAGAGTCAGCTATAGAACAAAGTCTTGTCCTCTGGGACCAAGGGTAAAGCATCCCCACCCTTTCCAAGGGCTTCCCAGCAACAATGTTCTCATCAAACATCACAGTGGTGGCAGAACCCCAGGCCCCACCCTATTAAAACACTGGGGTGAAGGCCAGACTCTCCCTAATCTCAAAGGCAGAGGCCCAACCCCATCAGAATAGTTGGGTGGAGACCAAACTCTCCCCAATCCCTGGGGATTTTCCTCCACCCGCTTTGTAACCTTTTACCACCCCCCTGATCAACAGGCTGGAAAGCTCACTCTTTTCGAGGGCCTGGGCATATTAACCCTTTCCACACATATATGTGGGTTCACTTTCTGGGCCCAAGAAGATGTCTTCGGTCCAGACCTCAGCTTTCATAGTCCTGCCATTGAATTGAGTTTTTACTTTAAACTGTCCCTTTTAGTACAGGCTGGCAGTGATTCTGTTCATACATAGCTTGAAAAACTTGCTAGTTTCACATGCAGAAAACAGGAGTCCAAGCCATCAGACAGTAAGACTTTCCACCAACCCTTTATGGACAACTGCATTTCCAATCCTGAATTATACTTAAAAGTGCCTGTTTTCGTGTTCAGTTAAGTTCTCACATGGGGCACTATTTTCAGGGGATTTGTTTTACCAAAGCTCAAAATTTCCAAACCATCAATATTGGGTTTCTTTGTTCTCAGGGGTTCAGATCTCAGCTTATCCCTTTAATCTGACCTTTTACTATAATTTCTAAGGAGAAGACAGGCTGCACTTTCCACATTTGGTTTGGAAATCTCCTTAGCTAAATATCCAAGCTCGTCACTTTAAAATTCTGCCTTCCATCTCACATCAAGAGTTAATTCTGCCAAATTTTCTGCCACTTTAAAACAAAGGTGGCATTTTTTTCCAATTTGCAATGACACATTCATCATTTTTAAGAATCTTTAGGGTCAATATTTTTACTCCCAGTCACTTCAGTTAATGTAAGCATTTCTTACGAAGTATCTCACAATTTACCCAGAATCTTGCCCTTACCCACTGTGATGGTTAGTCTAATTTCTCAGGTCAGCCAGATAATTGTGTCCAGTTGTTTGGTCAAGCAGGTACTGGGCTAATTGTAGTACGAAGACATTTATGTGAGTGAGTTTACATCCCGGACGACTCCCAGCAATGAGTGATGCTTTATCCAATCAGTTGAAGGCCTTAAAAGGGGAAGTGATTTCAGCATTGAGAGAATTTCCCAGTTTGTCTTTGGACATCCATCTCTCAGAAACTCAACAAGGACTTTCACTGGGCTTTCATAAGAACCCCTTGTTTGCAGCTTTCCTGTGGAACCTCACCTTGTGCATCCCCATGTCATGTGAGAGAATCTTATACATCTCCTATTATTTACAGATGTGTCCTGTTGATTCTGTTTCCCAAAAGGACCCTAACTAATATACACATTTTAAAAGCCTTTTTAAAACATTTTCACTATTTGCTTAGCAGCATCCCACTCATCATTTGCTTAAGGCCACCAAGACAATATAACAGAAATGGGTTGGGTTTTACTATTGGAATTTATTAACTTATAAGCTTAGAGTTCCAAAGCTGAGAAAATGTCCAAATCAAGGCACCAATAGGAGATGCTTTTTCCCCAAGATACAGCTCTCAGAAATCAGGCACATAGCAGAATAACTTCTTTCATCCTTTCACCTTCATCCTATTTGTGTCTTTGGGTCTCAGGTGAGTCTCTTGTAAACTACATATGTTTGTATCAAGCTTTTTTTTTATCCATTTTACTAGCCTGTGTCATTTGATTGGGGAGTTTAATCCATTAAACTATCAGTCCTATAAAGGCAGTACTAACTTCAGCCACTTTTTCCTTTGGTTTTCAGATATCTTTTTGTCTCTCTTTCCCTTTTTTGCAACCTCCTTTATTACAGTGCTGATGTATCTGATTGATCCCTTTCTCATTTCTCTTTATATTTTTAAAACACATTTTTTTGTGGTTACCCTGGGGTTTATATTACACAACCTACATCTATAACTTAGTAATTAGAAAATATACCAACTTTGCTTCAAGAACATATGTATTCTTTGCTCCCATATCCCTCTGTTTCCCTGTATATTTTGTTTTTGTCTGACTTTACCACTTTATATTTTGCCCATCCATTGTCAGAAAATATGTCATTTTCTTGTTCAATTTTATTCTGATTTTATTATGAATTAAAGAGTACAGTTGTATATTAAGGATACAGTACTGTTGGGTTTAAAAATTTAGCCTTTTAGCCACCCTTACAGATGATTTGCATTTCTTGAAATGACATCAAGCTCATCTTCCTTGTCTTTTTCTTTCAACCTCAGCACTCCCCTTGATAATTATTGTAGTACAAGTCTTTTGTTGATAAACTCTTTCACTTTATATTTATCTATGAATATATTAAATTCACCCTTAATTTTGAAGGACAATTTTTTCAGATAAAGAATTTTGGGCTGGCAGATATTCTTTTTCAGTAACTTAAATATATCATTCCACTACATTCTCTCCTACGTGGTTTCTGATATGAATTTGTCACTTCATCTTATTGAAGATACCTTTTATGTGATAAATAGCTTTGCTCTTGCTGCTTTCAGAATTCTCTCTTTAGCTTTGGTATAATGATTAGTATGTGTCTTAGAGTTGGTCTATTATGTTTTATTCTTTTGGAAGTCTGTTGTTGTTCTTGGATATTTGTATTTAAGTCTTTCTTAATAATTGGGAAATTTCTGGCCATTATTTCATAAAGTATTCTTTCTTCCCCCTTTCCCTTCTCTTCTCCTTCTGGAACACCCATGGCACATATGCTTGTGATCTTTGTGGTATCACATAAATCCTTGAAACTTTTTTCAATTTTTCTATGCTTCTCTCTTTTTTTCTTACTGTATGATTTTGATTGTCCCATATTCTAAGTCACTGATTTTCTTTCTTTTTTCTTCAAATGTGCTGTTATATGGCTTCTAGTTAATCTTTACTAATGTGCCTTTAATCCCCATAATTTCTGTTATGTTTCCTTTTATACTTTCAATTTCTTCTTTATGCTCACTCTTTGTCTCCTTAATATCTTTTACTTACTTATGCATATTTTCTGCTATCTTTTTAAATTAATTTGATTTGTTTGAACTTCTTTGATTAGTTATTCCATCTTTGGAGTCTCCTCTGAAATTTTAATTTGTTCCTTTGACTTTACCATATCTTTCCATTTCTTAGTTTGACTTGCAAATTTTGTTGATGTCTAGACATCTGATTATATTTATGAGTTAACTCTGAAAGTCCATTTCACCTTTTTGGCTAGGGTTTTATTGTTGATTGACTTTGTATTGAGACTTTTCTTTAATGCTTTGTCTAACTTATTGTAGATCTTTACAACAACCTGTACTTTACTGTTCAGATTTAATCAGCTCTTTTTCAGCTGATTCTTGCCCTTGATATACAGAGCAATTTTTTTTTGATGTACTGGGTATTGAATCTGGGACCTTGTATGTGAGAAGCTGGCACACAACCACTGAGCCAAATTATATTTCCTGAGTTGGTTGATTTTTGTTTGTTTTGCTGGTTGTTTGTTTTTATTTTTTTCAAGAGGCACTGGCAACCAAACTCAGGACCTCCCATCTGTGAGGCAAACACTCAACTGCTTGAGTCATATTGGCTCCCAACAAAGCAATTTTTATTTATTTGTTTAAAGAAACTTGAGATTACATAAATGTAACATAAAACCATTGGGGATTCCCGTATGCCTCATTCCCTCTCCCGCCAAACGTTTCCCACATTAACAATATCCTTCATTAGTGTATTACATTTGTTACAATTGATGAACATATATTGGAGCACTGAAACTAGCCATGGATTATAGATTACATTATAGATTACATTCTGTCCTACACAAGTTTGTAAGTTATGAAAAAATATATAATGGTCTGTATCCATCTTTGCACCATCATGCAGGGCAATTCCAATATCCCAAAAATGCCCTCTCAGTACACATATGTTTCCCTCTTCCTTCCTTCAATACCTCCAGTGGCCACTGCCTCCACATGAGTGATAAAATTTCTCCAACTGTTAGAATAAAAATAAGTTTATAGTAGTATAACAGTAAATCTAAATTAGTCCACTGCTTATTCCTCAATCTTGAGAATTTTGGGATGGTAATGCCACTTTACCTTTATTAAGATGGGGCTTAGATCCCATAGGGCATATGAATAGAAATATTTTGCTTGCAGTTGTAAGCTCTCTCTGTTCCTTGGGATGGGCATTGCCCATCATCATCAACTTGTTGGTTGTCTTGGGTGAATCCAATGAACTGGAGACTAGGTGTTGCAACTCTCCTGAGATTCAAGACCCAACTGTCACCTAGACAGACCAAATATTTAAGTCTCATAGACATATATCTATCAAGTATTGTACTAATTATAGGTTAAAATAGAAGAGGCAGAAAAGCCAGGTGTAGGGAAACCACAAATGATTCCAGCTCTGTCATACTGGTAAGCATAAATTCCAAGGTAAGCCACTAGCAGGGTGCCAAGCTCCTGAACTGTCTGCACTGCATATAGTATCTGGATGTCT
Source organism: Tolypeutes matacus (assembly GCA_026826555.1). Taxonomy (NCBI): domain Eukaryota; kingdom Metazoa; phylum Chordata; class Mammalia; order Cingulata; family Chlamyphoridae; genus Tolypeutes; species Tolypeutes matacus. Next base: position 3,952,683 of record JAKSZT010029954.1, on the reverse strand, counting down.
CTAGAGCCTTCAGGAGCCCTTCTATTTGTGGCTTATTTACCATAGAAGTCTTTGAGATCTTGCTGAGTCTTGCATAAGTGTAATTTCTGGAATGACCTCCCAACTCGCCTTGAAATTTCTTAGTGAAGTCATTTAATCTCTTTTGTATTTAACATTTCCTCCTCATGGTCTAGGTCTTTTTCCATGTGCATTTGTAGTTGGTGTTTGGTAATAATCCTTCAGTGGTGGGGAAGATTATCACTGGTAGTCATGTCCCATACATGGGGGAATGTAGTGCATTTACATGCTGAGTTTGGCATAGGGAGAGGTCACATTTGAGCAACAAGGAGGCCCTCAGGAGGTAACTCATTGGCTACATATAATAGTGGGCTAAGTTTCAATTTGGAAAGAAAAGATTCAACAGTAATAATCATCAATATCAAGGGTCTGGTGCAATGGTCCATACTTTTTCACTAGGCACCACCCATGTACTCAGGGAATTCTTGCTCTCCCACTATAGAATGCAACAGAACCCCCCAGGATGGGAATTTGATATTCTTTTAGTTATTGTGTGGATATCCACCCACCATGACAATGCCCCATGAACACTTGAACACATTCATATGCCTTAGAATCAAGCCCCATATGAATCACTTCCCATGCATCCCCATCACTGACACCCCACACTAATGATTTTCCTCTGCCATAGTTGTGATGATTCTGTTATTGCAAAACCTCTCCAAAGATGAAGCCAGGAAAATAACCAAATAGAAATAATAAGAAAATGAAATAATAATGTTTTAAAAATAACAAATAAAATACAAAAAAATTTTTTTAATTAATTTTTTTTAATTAAAAAATGTTTTAAATAAAAAATTAGACATTATGTCTTTCATCACTGGAAGATCTATTGTCTTGAATGTACAATGACTTTTACTTCTATATATTCCCCCAGGGTATTTTTTTTTTTTTAATCTTCAAATAAGCTTTAGGTTACAGAAAAGTCATGTGAGAATATAGGGGATTCCCATATATCCAATTCCCTCCCTCTTTTCCCCTCTCCCCTATTAATAACATTTTACATGTGGATGGTACATTTGTTACAGTTGGTGTATAAATATTGAAGCATTGCTACTAACTATGGTCAATGGTTTACATTATGATTTACATTTTGGACCTTACACTTTTATAAATTTAGTGGCTTATGGGTTCAGAGATTAGAAGGCTTGCTTCTTCAGAGGGTTACAGCATATTGGCTTACCTCAAAATGGCAATGACTACTCCTTTCTTTTCCAAGACCTGCTGACTTCCATCATGTCTACCCCAAGTTGCACTCTTTATGAAGTCTCATTTAATTGGGCCACAGCTTAACAACAAATAATATTTTCTAATGATCTTATTTACATACCCTGGGGAATGGACTAACATTAAGAACGTGTTTTTGTTTGTTTGTTTACTTTTTCTGAGATACACAACTCATTGTACCACAGTTCACTCTCTGGGGCCAAAAAAGATATGTTTTTCCCACATTCAAAACATTCAATCCATCATATCTCAAAAGCACTAATTCATTTTATTAACAACTCTCATTAAAATCAGTTAGAGGTATTATTTGTCTTGGGCCAAAATTCCACTCTGTAGGATGGACCTGTGAAACCTAAAACAAGTTATTTGTTTCCAAAATACAATGATTGGACAGGCATAAGATAAACAATCCCATTTCAGGACCCAGATATTGGAAGGGAGACAGCAATCATGGGTTCTAAGCAAGCATGAAACATCACAGGACAACCTCCATTAGAATGCAGGGTCTGAGAGTTATCTGTTGAACAATGCCCTATCCTCTGGCCTCATGCAACATGCCATAGCAACCCCATGCCTTTCAAGTGCTCAGGCAATGGTCATGCTTTCCCAGGACAGAGTATTGACAGCACTCTCTCTGATCTTTAGAATGGAAGTCACTCTCTGTCTGAATGCAGGTATATAAGGCCATCATATCTCAGTATTGAGATGTTGGCACTCTCCCTAAATATTGGGGCTCAATTTCTCCCCAATTCACATGCTGGTGTTATTGGTCTGACCTTTTCAAGAACACCTGACCTTTCCACAATTGGAGATGAGTGTGCTCCTTTGGCTTGAAGAGATTTTCTTGGTCCAGACCTCTGAATCCACATTCCTTTCCTTGAAGTCTTCTGCCTTCACTTTAACCCTACTCTGTCCCTTTTAGTCAAGGTTGGTAGTGTTTCTGTTCATACCAATTTTGCAAAAAGTTTCAGCACTGCCTGCAGTTCAAGGTTGCCCAAACATCATATGAAAAGAATTTCTACAATTCTTTCCTGGATAACTACATTTAAAATCCTGACTATCAGTAAAATGGCTGGCTGGATCCATATACAGCCACAATTTCTTTAACAAATGTTTGTCTAGTTAAACTCTCATATGGATTCCAGTTCTCATGGGTGTCAAATCATGAATGTTCAGGGAGGTACCTATTAGGGACACTTCTGGCAAGAAACTCAGAGCACATTATCTGAATTGCATGAGCATTTTCAAAATCAACAATTTCTGTTTTCTTTGGGCTTAATAGTTCAATACTTTCTACTGGTATTTTTCTGTAAACCACAATGAGAAATCAGGCTCTCCCTTCCACAAACCTTGACACTAGAACTTCTTATCAAGGTGTTGACTGAACCATGCAATTTCTGAAGATCATGGGTTCTGGCAGTGGCAGTTCATGTGTTCATCAGTCTCTGCCTCTGATATGTGGCTTTTGCTCTCCCACTCTCTCTCTCAGTGTCTGAATTTATTCCCTTTATAAGAATGGCAATCATATTGCTCATCCTTCCCATTTTGGCCTCATCATTACTAATGATATATTTAAAGATACTATTTCCAAGTAAGATCACACTGTGATTAGTACTTGAACATATACTACTGAGGGACAAATTTCAAACTATATTGGTTATATAATTTAGAGTCATGTGCATGTTAGCATTAAGAAGTTAAACTTCATGAATTATTCTTCAAGAAATAGTGGAGCTATTATTCTAAAATGCATAGGAAACATATTGTCCATAGAGTATTCATTAATGATAGATGTGGACAAAAAGTGTGAATTGAAAATGGTGGCAAAAGATTGGAATCCTCTCATGCACGAGGAACATGTGTCTTCTAATCTCCACCTGATAGTTTCATTGCCAGATGCAGGCTCATTTTTGTGACATCTTGGGATTTTTCTATTATAAATTTATATTTTTATGTGACAACTGCTACTCTTATATATTGGTTCAGTTGGTATTCAAACAATTTGAATGGCTAATGAAAGTATTTTACAAGTTAAAAATTTCCCTTGGAAGAGAATGTTGGGACCTCATGATTTGCCAATAGTTTAAAATATAAAAATCCCAGCAAAAGGAACATTTTATCCTGACTTGAAAACATGTTCATTCCTAAATCAGTAATTATGGCTTGAGAGAGGGAGTATATGGTTGGCTTGTCCCAGATAGCATACTGCATTTTATTATGGGTTAGGATTCTGTTCCTGACACACTTGCCAAAACCAACATGATGGAAAGTGAGGAAAGTCAGTTTTTGAATAAGGTGTTGTATAGTTAGCAGAGATACAACAATGGGCAGACTTATGTTCAAATATGCCCAATGAGTCCCTTTCACTGCACTCAATTAGAGGATGCAGACCCTCTGTAGGGTGGATTAAAGATTTGTCTATGTAGTGACTGAAAGAAGAAATTGAGCTATTTAATCTACATCATTCTATTGAATTTTTGGCTATTGCTACTTTAATCATATTACAGTACTAATATATTGGCTCTCTGCTGAATGAGAGGAAAGTGAAATAATAATCTGAAGAAAGAGCTGTAAGAGGCAAAAATATTTTGCCAGAAAACTTATTTATACATATTTCCATTTATTTTATCTCATAAATATTAAAAACTACACCTATCAGAGTTAGGCATTGCAGGATCATTCCTCAACAAAATTCCAATAGGAATTTGCCAACTATCCTGCAATTAATGAGCTGTGGGATATGTTTTTTAACATATAGAAGCAAAGATAAGCAATACCTATTATCAGTAAAATAATTAAAACTTAAAAATAAGAAAGAAGGGGCCAAGATGGCGTTAGTGTAGGAGGGCGTACACTGCAAGCTCCCAGAGCAAGGCGGATTGTGGACGGGGTCCTGCCCTGGGGTCTGTGCTGTGCATGCCTGGAGTGAGAAGCCAGGGACATCTATCTGCACGGATCGGCGGCGTGGACCAAACGGTGGAGATTCGTGAGTTTTGAGGCTGCCGGTGGAGGTTGGCACAGGCGGCTGAGCCCCACGGTTAGGGGAAAAAAAATAAAATTAAATGAAACGGCTATTTGGAGCTGCGGGCGGGGCGAAAAAGTTTTATTTTCTGGGGATCTGGCTGCCTGGCACCCCTTGGACCTTGTGTGAACAGAGCAAATGAGCTAATCAGCACCCAGTGAACCGGAGGGGTGATTTTGGTCGGGAAATGCAGCTGATTTCCCTAGCCACCCAGGGACAAGACCCGGGCTGCTGCGGAGCCAGGAGGAAGGGACACTTACCAAAAAAGGGAGGGTTCTGTTGGAAGACAGGGAAGGGTATTTTATATTTTTAGACATCGATCTGGCTGCCTGCACTGCCCCATAGCTTTGGGGAGCAGATAAGCCTACCTGAAGCAACATTAGGCTGAGAGCAGATGCGAATCTGCACTCAAACAGATTTACTGAGCAGCCCGGTGACGCTAGAGCTCAGTGCCAGAAGGGGCAGAATCCACTGTCTTTAGCACTCCTCACTGACTAACATCAGAGCTTCAGCTAACCTGGGGAGTCCGGAAAGTGGGACGTGCTTGATTAATCTCCACGGGCCCAACTAGGGTCTCTTCCGTAAGGGGGTTGATCTAGAGGAGGAATTATTTTGGGTCCTGCATTTGGCTAAAAAAATAAAAATTAAAAAAAAAAAAAAGCGAGGTCACCTCAACAAATGAAAAATAAGTTCTTTTTAATTTAGTTTAATATCTAAAAGCTGCTTCAAGACCTGCATACAGAACCCTGTGGGGAAATTCATTGATAAACACAAGTAGGCAGGAAGGATCCACGTGGACCCTAGGGGAATCATTGACCCCCCTTAGCTCTGTTTGACTGCTTGCCAGTGTGGATCTTTGGATTCTCTCTGTTACTTTCTGGTCTATTGCTATTATTTACTTTTTCCTCCCCCTTTCCTTTTTCCTTCTATTTTTTTAATTTTAAATAGGTACTGCCAGCTTGTCGCTTCTTTGCTGGGCTTCTTATTCAGTAATTCCCCACTCGCTGTATATATTGATTCTGTATTACAAACTATCACTTAACCTTCCTGAATTTTTCTGCCTTCTGTTTTCTGTTGTGGCTCTTATAGACAACATTTTTTCATAGGCCCACAAATTAAGGGTGACAATTTCTATCCCATCTATTTTGTTTTCTTCTTCTTCTTTTTTCTTTTTTTTTATTAGTATTAACTTTTTCCTTTCAGACCTTTCTTTACTATTTCTCTCCCTCCTCATAATGCTAGCCTTCTAAATCACTATATATATATTCCTCCATTTGTTTTCTCAGTCCATTATAGGAACTCCATATTTTTTCCTAGTATTCTACACTGCCTACACAAGTTATATATTCATCTCATTAAGTCTCATTTTGCCCCTCTTCTAACTTTTATCAATATTTCTTTTATCCTTCTGCCTTCATTACATCTTTTGATTCCTCTGGCCCTAACTTTTGCCTTCAAGGGAACATAGAAAGAAGAAAGGAAATAAAATAAGGAGAAAAAGTGCCAAAGAGAAAACTTAACTCACATGCAGAACCAAAAGCTAAATAAAATTCTAGAGCATAGAGAAAAGCTAATCAACTGAACAAACCCATCAAGATAATATGATGACCAGAGGGCAACAGAAAAATACAAATGACCCTGAGAAACTGGAAAACATGGACCAGTCCAATGCACAAAATAAAAACCAGGAAGCAATGCAGAACATCGAACAACTAATCAAAGCTATCCAAACAAATATCATGGACCAACTTAAAGAAGTGAAGGAAGAGATTGAGGATATAAAGAAGACACTGGGAGAACATACTGAAGAAATAGCTAACACACCTAAAAAGGTAATGGATATGATGGCAAACAAAGACACAAGTCAAGAAATGAAAAAGTTGCTGGACTCACATGGCAGCAGATTTGAACAGGCAGAGGAAAGAATTAGTGATATGGAGACAATACAGTTGAAATCAAAGATATTGTAGAAAAGATAGACAGAAAGATAGAAAAAATCCAGTATGGTCTCAGGGAATTTACCAATAATGCAAGATGCACAAACATACGCATTATGGGCATCCCAGAAGGAGAAGAGAAGGGAAAGGGAACAGAAGGAGTGTTGAAGGAAGTTATGGCTGAAAACTTCCCAACTCTATTGAGAGAGATGGATGTGCAGATCCAGGAAGCACAGCGCACCCCAAATAGTATGAATCCCAACAGGCCAACTCCGAGACATATACTTGTCAAATTGTCCAATGCTCAAGACAAAGAGAAAATACTCAAGGCAACAAGAGAAAAGAGAACCATCACATACAAGGGAATCACAATAAGATTGAGTGCTGATTTCTCAACTGAAACCATGGAGGCAAGAATACAGAGGTATGATATAGTCAAAACACTAAAAGAAAAAAACTTCAAGCCTGCAAACTCTCTATCCAGCAAAATTGGCATTCAAAAATGATGGAGTGTTCAAAATATTCACAGATAAACAGCAATTAAGAGAGTATGTCAAGAAGAAACCAGCACTTCAAGAAATACTAAAGGAATCTCTACAAGTTTAAAGGAAAAAACAAAGGAGAGAGAGTTGGAGGAGAGTTTAAAAACAACTGAAAAGTCAAAAAGAGAAACAAAACAACATATGACATACATTAACCCAAAGAAAAAATGACTGAAGTAAGAAATTCGTTACGAGTAATAACATTGAATGTTAATGGATTAAATTCACCAATCAAAAGACACAGATTGGCAGAATGGATAAGAAAATATGATCCATCTATATGCTGTCTACAAGAAATCCACCTTCGGTCCAGGGATTCACGGAGGCTGAAAGTGAATGGCTGGAAAACCATTTTACAAGCTAACAATAACCAAAAAAGGGTAGGAGTAGCTATTCTAACATCAGACAAAATAGACTTTAAATGCAAAACTATTGTAAGAGACAAAGATGGACACTACATATTAGTAAAAGGAGTAATCTCTCAAAAAGACAGAACAATCATCAACATTTACGCACCTAATCGAGGTGCCTCAAAATACATGTGGCAAACTCTGGAAAAACTAAGAGGAGAAATAAATTCCTCTACAATTATAGCAGGGGACTTCAACACACCACTATCATCATTAGACAGAACATCTAGGCAGAGAATCAATAAAGAAACGAAGGCACTCAACAATACATTAGAAGATTTGGACTTAATAGACATATACAGAACACTACACCCAAATACAGCGGGATTTACATTCTTCTCCAGTGCACATGGAACATACTCCAAAATAGACCACATGCTAGGCCCCAAAACAACACTCAATGAATTCAGAAAGATTGAGATTATACAAAGTAATTTCTCTGACCACAACGGAATGAAGTTGGAAATCAATAAGGGCCAGAGAAACAGGTTAGGCACAAGGATATGGAAGTTAAACAACACACTCTTAGACAAACAGTGGGTCAAAGAGGAAATTTCAAAAGAAATCAGTAACTACCTTGAAACTAATGAAAACAACAACACAACATATCAGACCCTATGGGATGCAGCGAAAGCAGTCCTGAGAGGGAAGTTCATAGCCATAATTCATATATTAAAAAAGAAGAAAGAGCTAAAATTGAAGACCTAACTGCACACTTGGAGGAATTGGAAAAACAACAACAAACTAAACCTAAAGGAAGTAGAAAGCAGGAAATAACCAAGATTAGAGCAGAACTAAATGAAATAGAGAATAAGAAAGCACTGGAAACAATAAACAAAACCAAAAGCTGGTTCTTCGAGAATATCAAAAAAATTGACAAACCCTTAGCCAGACTAACAAAGAAAAAGAGAGAACAGATGCAAATACATAAAATAAGGAATGAGCAAGGTGATATCACTACTGACCCCACAGAAATAAAGAGTATCATAAGAGGATACTTTGAAAAATTATATGCCAACAAGAATGACAATTTAGAGGAAGTGGACAAGTTTCTAGAAACCCACAAACAGCCGACATTGATGAAAGAAGAAATAGATGAACTCAACAGTCCAATTACAAGTAAAGAGATAGACTCAGTCATTAAAAAGCTCCCAACTAAGAAGGGTCCAGGACCAGATGGCTTCACAGGTGAATTCTACCAAACATTCCGGAAAGAGCTAACACCAATTCTACTTAAGCTCTTCCAAAAAATAGAAGTAGAAGGAATATTACCTAACTCATTCTATGATGCCAACATTACCCTAATACCAAAACCAAATAAAGATACCACAAGAAAGGAAAATTACAGACCAATTTCTCGAATGAACCTACATGCTAACATCCTTAACAAAATACTTACTAATCACATTCAACAACATATCAAAAGGATTATACAACATGACCAAGTGGGTTTCATCCTGGGTATGCAAGGATGGTTCAATATAAGAAAATCAATCAATGTAATACACCACATAAGCAAACTGAAAGAAAAAAAATCACATGATCATCTCTATAGATGCAGAAAATGCATTCGACAAAATACAGCACTCTTTCCTCATAAAAAACACTACAAAAGATAGGAATAGATGGAAACTTTCTGAAAATGATAAAGGGTATATATGAAAAACCCAAAGCTAACATCATTTTCAACGGTGAAAACCTAAAAGCCTTCCCTCTGAGATAAGGAAGAAGACAAGGATGCCCACTATCACCACTCTTATTTAACATTGTCTTAGAAGTACTTGCATGAACACTGAGACAAGAAAAGGACATAAAAGGCATCCAGATTGGAAAAGAAGAAGTAAAAATTTCATTATTTGCAGATGACATGATCCTATACATAGAAAGCCCTGAGAAATGGACAACAAGGCTTCTACAACTTATAAAGGAGTTCAGTAATGTTGCAGGCTATATGATCAACGCTCAAAAATCAGTAGCATTTCTGTACACCAATAACCAGCAAACTGAGGAGGAAATCAGGAAAAAAATACCATTTACTATAGTAAACAAAAGAATCAAATACCTAGGAATAAATTTAACTAAAGGTGCAAAGGACTTATATACAGAAAACTACACAACACTGTTAAAGGAAATCAAAGAAGACTTAAATAAATGGAAAAATATTCCCTGTTCATGGATGGGAAGACTAAACATAATCAAGATGTCTATCCTACCCAAACTAATCTACAGATTTAATACAATCCCAATAAAAGTCAACACTATATTTTTTAAGGAACTGGAAAAACTTATGACAAAATATATTTGGAGAGTCAAGAGGCCCCGAATCACCAAAGATATATTGAAAAAGAAAAATGAAGTTGGAAGTATCACATTACCTGACTTTAAAACATACTACAAAGCTACAGTGATCAAAACTGCGTGGTATTGGCCCAAGATAGACCTACTGACCAACGGAACCGGAATGAGAGTTCTGATATAGATCCTCGCATATACAGTCATCTGATATTTGACAAGGCTACGAAGCCCACTCAGTTGGGAGACAGTGGCCTCTTTAACAAGTGGTGCTTGGAGAACTGGATATCCATATCCAAAAGAATGAGAGAAGGATACCATCTAACACCTTATACAAAAATCAACTCAAGATGGATCAAAGATCTAAATATAAGAGCCAAAACCATAAAAACCTTGGAAGATAAGGTACGGAAGCATCCTACCTTGTAATAGGAAATGGTTTCATGAACTTCACAGCCAAAGCACGAGCAGCAAGAGAAAAAATTGATAAATGGGATCTCCTCAAAATTAAAAACTTCTGCACCTCTAAGGATGTTATTAAGAAAATAAAAAGGCAGCCTACCCAATGGGAAAAAATATTCGGTAACCATATATCTGATAGGAGCCTAATATCCTGCATATATAAAGAAATCCTACACCTTGAAAATAAAAGGACAAACAATCCATATAAAAAATGGGCGAGTGACCTGAAAAGACACTTCTCCAAGGAAGAAATACAAATGGCTAAAAAGCACATGAAAAAATTTTCAACATCACTTGTTATCAGGGAAATGCAAATCAAAACTACAATGAGATACCATCTTACACCCATCAGAATGGCAGCTATTAAAAAAACAGGAGACACTAAATGTTGGAGAGGATGTGGAGGAATAGGAACTCTCATCCATTGCTGGTGGGACTGCGGTATGGTCCAGCCACTGTGGAGGACAGTTTGGCGGTTCCTCAGAAAACTAGCAATAGATCTTTCGTATGATCCAGCAATTCCACTGCTGGGTATATACCCAGAAGAACTGAAAACAAAAATACAAACAGATATATGCACACCAATGTCCATAGCAGCATTGTTCACCATTGCCAAAAGTTGGAATCAGCCCCGGTGCCCATCAACAGACGAATGGATAAGCAAAATGTGGTACATACATACAATGGAATATTACTCAACTGTAAGAAGGAACAAAGTGCTAACACATGGAATAACGTGGATGAATCTTGAAGACCTTATGTTGAGTGAAGCAAGCCAGGCACTGAAGGATGAACAGTATATGTCCTCACTGATCTGAACTGAGGAAAGTGAGCAATCTCTGAGAACCATTGTCTGAAAGATAGGTTAACAAAGGAGAGTAAGAGAAGAGCAGGCTTTGAGCCATCACCCATATGGACATATTCTATGGTAAATGGATAGAGTGTGGTTGCATGTTGGGGGATGGGGCAGATGAGTGTTGGTGTTCCTGGGTTTGGTGGTGCAGCACTGGGGGGTGGGTGGATTAGGAAGTGCTGGTTCAAATGCCCAGGGCATGTAACTGTGAATCTTGACATTCCATGGGTTGGGTGAGAGGTGTATCACGGGCCCTGGGGGGCTGGGGAGAAGGGAACAGCCAAGATCTAATGGGTTGTTTGGTGGTCATGGGGAAGGTTTTTCATTACCTTACAGTAATGGACACAGGACATGGTAAATATCGTCAAAATTATTAAACTGTATCATCTAAATTTTAAACTATACTGTAAATCACTAACAATGTTTAGTTGCTATATTTTGCTATCTGCATAACAGTTATAACAATGCTAAAAACCAAAAAAAAAGGGGGGGAGTCAATATGGGGTAGGGAAGGGGGGTGGTTTGGTATATGGGAGTCTCTGGCACTCCGTGTGTGATTTTCCTGTGACCTAAAACTTCTTTGAATATTAAATGAAAAATTGGGAGACAATGGGGATTGAGAGGAGGAAGGTGTCATGGCACACCAGAATCTGATAACACATTGTTAAAGGGAAGGGAAAAAAAGGAAAAAAGAAAAGAGAAAGGAAAAAAAAATGAATATATATATATATTAAAGGCATTTCCTTTGCTTTTATGCCCATTTTTTATATGTCCCAATCCACTAATTATATTTTACTTTGTTTTGTGTTTTGTTTGATTATTTGGTTTTTTCCTTCTCTTTTTTTTTTCCCCCTGAGTTTCCTTATGTTTATCTCTTGCATGTAAGCTTATCACACTTGTTTCTTTTTCCTAGTAAGTGTATTTGATTATTTTATGGACTAAATGTTCATGGAGGATTTGGATCACAGAAGGGTTACAATGGGTACTGCGGGGGATTATTGGGGGGGTGTCTGGGTGGGGTTCATGGGGATTGGTTCATCCGAATATACATGAAAGATATACAAAATCATTCAAAAGATCGGGGGATGGGGCATGGTCACGATGGGTGGATAATCACACAATAAATGAGGGAATCTGAATTCCTAGCCTGGAAAGCTCTGCCACAGTCTCCAAGGGAGCAGCAATAGTCCTCTGAGTGTAAGGACAGTGCCTGTCAAAATAGGATGACCCACTGATGTGTTTTTTTTTTTTTTTATTGATGACTACCCTTGTGAGTCTTTGCTCTTGTAAATGAGACTTAGCCTGCAGTTGTGGGGTGCCTAAAGGTTGCCACCTGAGAGCCTCCTTCTTGCTCAAATGTGACCTCTCTCCAAGCCAAACTCAGCATATGATTGCATTACCTTCCCCCCAACGTGGGACATGACTCCCGGGGATGAGCCTCACTGGCAACGAGGGATTAATACCAAGTGCCAACTGGCAACACAACAGGAAAAAGACCTTGAATAAAAGGGGGAAATGGTAAAGACAAATGAGTTCAAGTGGCTAAGAGACTTCAAAGAGAGTCGGGAGGTCATCCAAGAGGTAACTCTTACGCACACCTCAGTAGGAGCTCATAGAACATCTAAGGGCCTATCACCCCACTCAGAGAGGTTCCTGAGAGCTCTGGAGACACCCTGGTCCTATATAAGGGGGGATAGCCCCAGAGACTGATGCCTTATCAGTGGGTTCTATTTTGGAATCTGTGCTCCTGAGAGTGACAGAATTAGACTCAAATAAGTGCTCCCTGCACATGATTCACCAGTCCCTTTTATTCAAACCTATATGTGATGCTGGATCTTTTAGGTATACTTCCAGAGACTGGAGCCTCCCGCCTACCTATGTGCCAGGTGTGCATGAAATCTAGGTGGAGCTGCAACTCCTACCCTACAGCTCAATGGACTCATCCAAGTCACCTGGTGAGGAGACAACGATGGGAAATGGCCATCCCAGGGAATGGAGAGGGCCTGCATCTGCAGGCAGGATCATCCCACCCACCATATCCGTGGGATATAAGCCCTCTCTCACTTGGAGTTGGAGTGGACATCACCATCCCAGTCTCCTCAGGATTGGGGGAAGAACTATGGACTAGAGTGGACTTGATGGTATTCTCTTGTTCACATATGGTGATTCTAGCAATGCAAGAAATTATAACAATGAGGTGGAGCCAGTGGCCACTTGACACTTTTGGGGTAGGGAGGGGATGAGCAGTTGAAATACAGGGGCTTCTTTGGGAGTTGGAGGTTGTCCTGAGTACTGTTGTTGCAATGGATGTAGGCCATTTTAAATCAGCACACACCACTCAGAACTGAGTGGGAGAGTGTGTGGTCTACGGTGTGAACTGTGGTCTATGGTTGGTGGCAAGGCTCCAGGATGTGTAAGTTCATTGAGGGTGGTGGGCCACACTTGTGGGAGATGTTTGTGTGGAATGTGGTAGGAGGTGTGGGAGGTGGGCATCCTGGGAATCCCAGTGGCTTCCATGTAATATTTTGGGTAATCTAAGCACCTCTTAAAATATATGTATATATATATATAAATAACATTTTTGTAAGCAAATACACATATATGCATATATATTTATATATCATTTTCCAAATGTTTGTATGTATTGTGAGAATTTTGTTTTTTTACCCACAATAAAAATAAATTTAAAAAAAATACATCCTTTCCCCCTCTCAATTAGAGGTGGAGTGGGCTTCACCACCCAAGATTCCTGAAGATTTGGGAATAAAATATGGACTAGATTGGACTTATTGGTATTCTCCTATAGAGTTATTGTGATTCTAGCAATGGAAGAAATCTTATCATTGATATGGAGGCAGGGGCCACTGGAGGTGCTGAAGTCAGGGAGAGGGAAAAAGCGGTGTAATATGGGGGCATTTTCAGGACTTGGAATTGTCCTGAATGACACTGCAATGACAGATGCAGGCCATTATATTTCTTGCCATAACCTACAGAATTGAGTGGGAGAGAGTGTAAACTACAATGTAAACTAAAATCCATGCTTAGTAGCAATGCTCCAAAATGTGTTCATCAATTACAATGAATGCATCACACTAATGAAAGAAGTTGTTAATGTGGGAAAAAGTGGGAGATGTGGGGAATGGAGCATATAGGAATCCGTTATATTTTTTTATGTAACATTTTATGTATCTAAGTATCATTTAAAAATAAATAAAAATATATTTTCAAAAAAAATAAGAAAGAGTTGGCATTTCTGAACTGTATTTCTATAATTATTTTATACTGCACTTGTGAATTATTTCTATGCAGCCAATTATTTTTTGAAAATTAGAGTGATTTACTGATTAATAAATTCAAGTTGCAAAACAAGGAGATAGATATTTAGGTATAGATTTGCATAGCGTAGAGCATGCTGAAGGTGGAATTGTAAAGTTAAAATTAAAAGAAAAGACAAAAACAGTGCAAAGAAATAGTAGAAATATAACATAATAATGTGGAATGATGAGACATACTTATACCTAAATGATACTTATATAAATCAGATATTTAACTTATGATAACAGTATATTAAAAGATTGATAATGGAATGATGATTTTTTCATTAATAATAAATAAAAACAAGTCAGTCAAATTCACATGAAAATCTGAAGACTGAAACTAATACATGCATAAAAGTTATTTTGTAAAGAGTCCCAAAGAAGAATGTTAATAGGCACACAATTCCAATGGTATGTAACTAACTAAGCAAACATTTATTACAGTTTCAGTGAGGTCCCTTTTTCACTTAAAAAATTAATTTAAAAAATTATAAATATAAAACTATATGTCTAAAATTTTGTTGTGAACTGGATTTTCACACATAGTCTTAAATAAACATATATTCTTATATGCATTAATTGATTTTTGCCTTAATAGTGTATCACTCATAAAATTTAATTGAGAAATATACATCAGGAAAAATAGTGATATCACTGGATTCATTATTTTCATTTTGAATATTTATAAGGGAAAACTTTCGCTAAAAAACGGGAGTGATACTCATATATATGCATATATATATTTATAAATATGTGTATAAAGCAAATGTAAAGATATACATGTACATCTGAAAACATTTATATATACATGTGCTTGTGTATATTTAATAGTATGTGTGTGTATGTATATATATATATAAATTAGAATGGACCTGAATAATGAATAAGATAATATTTTAAATTCATTACTAATTTAATTAGGAGAATTTGTTGTACGTGAATAGTTGAATATTCCTAAATAATACAAGAATATGTGTGTTTCTAAAAATTAGGAGAAACAGCATAATATCACTTCCAAAATAAAGTGGTGTGAATGGAAGAAGACTGTATGTTTTTGAGCAGCCCTCAAATAATATATTCAGAATTAAATTTTACTTTGATGGCTGTGAAACTTATGTTACAAGCAATTTATTACTAATATGTATATTTAGAAGATATTACAATATTGTAATACTGTTATTTATGGAAAATAAGTGTGATTCAGAATACAGTCAATATTGCCTAGGTTGTGCATTTTACACTTGTCTAATATCAATCAATAGACAAATGTGCTCCCTATTGTTTGCTAGCACCTGAAATTTTGATTATTATTCTGAAATAGAGCATTCCATTCAATAATTCTGTGGAGCAAAATTGAATTTGAGCAGGAAGTAGTTATCTGATCCATTATTTTACTAGGAGTAAGCCAAAGATATTTATCCATGATTTGTCTTCAGAAAAGTAGTAGATTAGTTTTTGTATGGTGATAATCTCTGTGATAGTAATACTATTCTGAAAATGAGGTCAGTTTTTTCATGTCTTATTCATAATTTATCAATATTTTAAGGAAGTTTACCTTCCCAGAACTTTCCTGAATGCTCCAGCCACATTTTTGTTTCGAAGACTGTAGATGAGGGGGTTGAGCATAGCAGTGAATATAGTGTAGAAGACAGACACTACTTCATCCTGCTCTGCAGTATGATAGGCTTTGGGGAGAAAGTACTTGATGATGGCTGTTCCATAGAAGAGACACACTACAATTATATGGGAGGAACAGGTTGCCAAAGCATTTTGCATCCCTACATTTGATCTTTTTATTTATTTATTTATTTATTTATTTATTTATTTATTTATTTATTATTTTTTTTAAATTATGGGTAAAAATCAAAATTCTCACAATACATACAAACATTTGCAAAATGATATATAAATATATATGCATATATGTGTATTTGCTTACAAAAATGTTATTTATATATATATATATACATATATTTTAAGAGGTGCTTAGATTACCTAAAATATTACACGGAACCCACTGGGATTCCCATGTTGCCCACCTCCCACACCTCCCACCACATCCAACACATTTGATCTTAATCTCAAAATAGTAGAGACTATCTTCCCATATTAGGCCATAATTGCAGATATTGGAATGAGGAGGAACACAGCCCCAGTGAAAGAAAGGCCATTTTCATAAAGAATGTATCAGCACAAACAAGTTTCAGGAGAGCTGGGATCTCACAAAAGAAGTGATGGATTTCCCTGGAGGCACAGAAAGGGAGATTCAGAGAATATATTACATGGAATAAAGCATTGAACAGAGCACCCAGCCAAGTACCAGCACCATGGAGGCACAGATTGTAGGGTGCATTAGAACTGAATAATAGAGAGGGTGGCATATAGCTACATAGTGGTCATAAGCCATGGCTGCCAGGAGTAGGCACTCTGCTCCCACAAGGGTCATTAAAAGGAAAAGGTGAATTCCACAGTTAATATAGAGGAAATGGTATTCTTGCCTGACAGGAAATTAATGGCTATCTTGAGGACAAAACTGGAACTATGCAAGAGGTCCATGATGGAAAGTTGGCTGAGAAGGCAGTATATAGGGGTATGAAGTCATGAGTCCAGCCAAATGAGAATTAACATCATACTATTGCCAACAAGTGTCACAAGAAACACCAGAAATATGAAAGAGAAGAAGAGATTGGAGGCTTGAATGTGGTGAAATAGCCCTAGGAGAACAAAGTCAGCTCCAGTTGTCTGATTGCTCCATCTCCCATTCTCTCCTTCCCACTTCATTATCCTGGATAGATCAGACAAAAACATTTAGTCCCCTCACAAATTGGCCTCATCCCCATTTTACAATGTGCCAGCTTCATTCTCTTCCCTAGTCTTATCATAATATTTATTATATGTTTGAACTATTTACAACTCTATTTCTATCACACAATTATTCTATTTCCATTCCACTGTCACTGCATGTCAATTTAAAACAAAGCCATATTTTACCACTTTACTATTTTCTGAGAATTTTAAGGAAATTCACTTAAATTCCTTGAAATTTTGGTAATGCTTAAAAGTAGCATTCAATTAAAAATAAAAATTCATTCATTTCTTTATAATCTCTCTCACTCTATTTTCTATCTCTCAAGCTCTAAATCTCAATACTATTTACACCTCTAAATCTTTTAATTTCCACATCTATATTAATTTAAATATCTATATCTCAAATATATATTTCTATCCCAAACTAATATTTGAAGATATTCTCTGATTTTGCAAACTCCTGATTTGCAAATGCTACAGCCTGCATAAATACGATACCATTCATACAAAATCTTCTACACAATTATGTGAAATATGTTATTTTATACCTGCCATTTTCCCTTTACAACAGGTCTTTAAGGAATTACTTTCCTTCTTTTGAAAAGGCAAGCTTGCATGATACTGCAATGATGGATACAGGCCATTATACATTTTTTTAAAACCTATAAAATTGTACAGTGCAAAGTGTAAACCATAATGTAAACTATAAACCATGGTTAGTAGCAATGCTTCAGTATATCTTCATCAATTGTAAAAATTTTACCTCTCTAAAGATGTTGTTAATGGGGGGAAATGTGGGAGGGAGAAGGAGTGGGCTATATATGACTTCCCTATATTTTCAGTGTAACATTTGTGTAGTCTAAAGTTTCTTTAAAACTATAATATTCATGAAGTATAAAAAATACAACTATGATTTTAGAGAGATCAAATAATTTCATGTATTTATTTAGTCAGCAGTTAAAAGACCAGGGCCCTAATCACATCTAAATATTTCCAAGACCCTTGTTTCTTTGCCTCAGCATGACACCTAATGTGCCCTCCAATAGAGAACTCTTGTTTATGTGTTCTGCATTTTGAAACCCAGATGGGAAGTTTGTCTTTACTTTTTTGTAATTTGACAACTGAAAACAAAAGACCATCCAAAGAGGGCAAGAAGAAGCTAAGTATCAAATGAGATGCGTGCTGGGTGAGACTGAGGAACTTGGTTCTACATACTTAAAGTATTGTTAGTGATATTAAAAACTATACACCACAAATGGAAAACAATTTAACTAGAAGAAACTTCTCTTAAGGATATAGTTTGGCCAGTGTAATGGGTGATGTACTTCATCTGTGCTTAATCCAATAGAGCTCTGTGTGAAAGGACATTAATTGTATCTAGACTAATGGGACAGTAACCTATTCTGAAGGGAGCTAAATGTAGAGAACTTTGGCTGACTCATATGCTAATTTGTGCAAATTGTGTAAATAAGAATGAAGTGAGTAGATTGGTCAAATTTGTTAATATACAAGCATTATATTTTTCAAGATATTCCTCAAAAGTAGGAACATGTAAGCACAACATCTATGACTACATCAATTCCACTCAACATAGCAAAAAGTTAACCTGTCTCTGGAAAAAGTGTTATGCTCACCATTTCACACAAAATGTAGTTACTTCTTTCTTATGGGTGGAGGCATGCACATCTATTATGATGTTCTAATTAGGAAATTCCACATACTTCCATATAATTGACAGTGACCCCTTAGCAAAAATGAATTTTTGTAATAGTACTGCTTTATACTCATTAAGTTTATTTCTGGGAGGGTAATCCTATAAAGCAACAACTTGTATTCTAACAAATATGGAAAGAAATAAAAAATAGTAGAATGTAGTTTAAAACTTTGTGGACTCATTATTTTGGCTTAAACTTGGGGAAGCTTTTCTTTGCTAAAAATAAATGATTTTTTGAATTATATCTCAATAATGTAATTTTTTAATTTCAAAATTGGGTTTGATCAATTCATAATAAAAGACTTTAAAATAAGGACAATTAAAATATAAAATATATAGTATATGTAAACAGTATGAATGATATTTGTTCCAGAATTTTTTTTGAAAGATTGTTTAGAAATTGAATATTTAAGCAATTGTAGCATTTTCTTCAAACAAGTAACTCAAAGGAAAAAAAATCATTTTCTTGAGATTGCTTTGAAATTTATTCTTATATTGTGTCTTCACTGCCAGTGTTTGCAAAAATGCATGCCTTTGGTCTCAAAGTAAAGGATGGAGAAATTCAGAACAATAGACACACAAAGCAGTTGGTTTCCTGAGAGTGAATTAATTTCATTGTCTTTAAATTCAATTGCTTTATTGAGTACTATATATATATAGAGAGAATTATATATATATAGTATATATTTGGTCATTCTAAATCAGTGGGAAATATGCCAACTCAAGAAATGTAGATGAAAACTAGATAAGCTATAAGGAATATAAAATAGTTCATTGTTAAAGACTCTTTTACTGTATCATAAATCATTTCCAAGTTTGATGTTCTCCTTCCTACAAAATGTTTTTTCAGAACCATTGAGAGATTTTTGGCTGTTAATATTAACTTTAGAGTTTTGATTGCCTATTCTTCCTTTTTCATCAACACATAACTAATAACTTGATATATGATTTTCTAGAATGGAAAGTATTCAGGAAAAGAACATTTTGTTCTTGTCATTGATTGTAAAGTACAAATCCATATGTAACGAGTTAGACATAACCACATTCAGCAGTTACAGTTTTAACCTAAAATGTTATCGTGCATTGTTCCAGTGATTTTAACAAATTTTATTTCATACTTCCTGTAATTTGGTGAAAAAGTTATTTTTCTCACCATTATATTGGTAGGTATTTAGTACATTTTAATATTGTTTAAAAAGAAGTATGTATTAATCTGAAAAGTCAATTCATTCATTTGAAGTAACTAGTAGGATCTTAGCATATAAGGCCCGTTATCTTTATCTCAAAAGGTTAACTTGTACATTTTTACATCCCATGTATAATAAAAATATTAAATGTACCTTAATTTATACTTAAACAATGTAGGGGTAGAAGGATCTATTTACATGTAATATGTTTCTTTCCCATGTGAATATATCAAATTATTTTACATTTTTAAAATTTAATTGTCAAAATTCTTGCCTTTAAAACTTTGAAAATTTTTTTTTCTAATTTGAATCCAGGCAGGACAATAAATAAATAAATACATAAATATATAAATAAACAAATAAATAAATAACAAATCTCTTCAACTGTCCATTTTGAAAGTTATTCAATAACTATACATTAATGATATATTTTTTGTTATTCAAATATCATTTAAGATAATGTTTTTTCTTTTGTTAGTGAAGAATCTCTGATGGATGTATGATATCAGACATATGAGATAACTTGAAAATGCTGGTATTAAAGAGCTGCTCAATTTTGTTATATTAATAGTGACTCAAACATTACAATAGATTATTTTAGAATATTATTTTTAGCTGTGCTGTAAAAACAAGGCTGATAATGTTGAATAAAATAACTACTCATATAACAATAATATTATCATCATAGCCATTATGCAATTGAAATTTTTTGGCTTAAAAGTAGACCCTATTTTCTTTTAAAAAATGCAAGCTATAGATTAACTTACCTTTTATATTATACCTTAAGACACTGCAAGAAATGTATTTACCTAAAAGGGAGTGTTGCACAGAAAAGTATCCAGAGAGATTCCTCTTACTTTGCATCATGGCCATACATAACTATTGAACTAAGAAGGTTAAATTCAGCATGTAGTTCTCTACCACACAGCTTTGATTCAATTTGTCATTCTATCTGCAGTGTCCTAAGAGAAAATGTCCACATCTGCTCCTTAGTTCCCTTACAATGAAAATTATTCCATTGTCCTTCAAATGCCCAAATTAATCAAGTCTGTTCTCTTGGAAACAAGCAAGCAAAAATATCAGTTACATAATCATTCATCAGTCCCAGCTAACTCCATCTGAGAACTCAAAAATCACCATAGTGAAATACCAGTGCAGAAATTAACAGCTTCTTTCTTGGATCCAGAGTGAGAGGGTTTCCTTCCTCATTTCATAACTTATTAGTGACCTCAGATAAGTTATTTAACTTCTATTTTAACTTATATTCCATTAACAATACAAGAATGATAAGAGCATGCATATTATATGTTTTTGATTAATGCAATTCTCATCAAACAGTGCCAGGGGAATGGAAAAATGAAATGATCCCAATATGTGGATGAGTTTCTGAATATTATGGATTGGTATAATGAGGAGAGTGAATCAATCCATAATGTATACTTATGATCCAAATGATGCAAAATGTATATATTATTCCTGCTGGCATCATCAAACAGACAAATTAGAAAATTGTATAAGGAGCAACATATTTTATTTAATTAACTATAGGTGTGACTCCACCAATTTATTAACTACCAGGCCTCTTATTTAAAAATAAACAATCAATATACCTGTACATATATTATGTATATATAAACACAGATACACACACTACATATGCTCTCTCTCTCTCTATATATATATATATATATAGATATACATATATGTATATTTATGTATATTAAGAAGGTTCTTTGGTATTTTTATTTTGAAATATTCATCACCATTGATATTTGTTTATATATTTATGCAATTGTACACATTTGGTTAAAGGTGTCCTCTGAACATTCTAATCCTAAAATGATCCCTAAGTGAGAGATTTTTACCAATCCTAAGAACTGAGTTTGGTTACAGTATTAAGTTTTTGGCTGTATATGGTATACTTAAGAGATTATTTCAGGGCAGCTCTGATTTTAAGGTCCTTATGAGTAAATGATATTAAATTAATTTTAGTTTTCTATGAGTGATTCTCATATGCAATGCAGAAATATAAGAAATTAATGTACATAGTACATCTTCAGACTTCCCATTGTTCCTCTTAGGAAAGCACTATGGGTAATACCTCCATTTCTCCAGTAAAGAATTTACAGAATTTCACACAGAAAGCCAGTAGTGGTGTCAAAATTTGTTTACATATATCCCACTACA
This sequence comes from Tolypeutes matacus, assembly GCA_026826555.1. Lineage (NCBI taxonomy): Eukaryota > Metazoa > Chordata > Mammalia > Cingulata > Chlamyphoridae > Tolypeutes > Tolypeutes matacus. The sequence goes on along the minus strand of JAKSZT010029954.1, from coordinate 3,930,668 downwards.
GGGCTTATGTTTTTGCTGGTCATGTTTTGGAGTCACACAAAATTTAATACACCTCCAAAGTTTAAGTTTAGCACTTTTGTTCTCTACTAAAAATATTTTTAAAAAATTATCTTAAAACACAAATAAAACAAGAATTAGAAATTGGAAGGTGCTTCCACACTCCCCAAGTTCATTACATCAACCAAATAATTAGAATCCAGTCCATGTGTTCTTTGCCAAGAGTTTATTGTGCAAGAACTAACAAACTATCTAAAAAGATCAAAAGTGTCGGCACTAAAGATTTTAAAGCAAAGGCAGATTATGAAAACATATTTTCAATAATTTGTTTTTCTTCACTAATACAACACTATTTATTTTGTAATTGGGCACAATTCATTTTTAAATTAATTTTATTGAAATGTATTTATAAATCATACAATTTATCTAAAGTGTAGAACGAATGGCTTTTGTTATAATCACAGAGTTGCATATTCATCAATACAATCAATATTAGAGCATTTCTTTATTTCCAAAAAAAAAAAAAAAAAAAAAACTCACTACCCCTTAGTAGTCATTTCTTGATTCCTCTGTCCATTCTCTACATACATAACTGCTAATCTGTTCCTATCTGTATAAATTTATTTGTATTTACATTTTGTATAGATAGAGTCAAACAATATGTAGCATTTTCTATCTGGCTCTTTTCATTTAGCATACTTCCTTTTATACCACTGAAGTAAGAATATTAATATATTACTATTCGCTACTGTCCATAGTTTGCTTTGCTAATATTTTTGCCCAAATATCTCCCTATTATTAACATCTTGAGCCCTTAACATACATTTGCTGTGTTTCAGAGAAAACATTCTTTTATATGCACTATTAACCATATTCATTGTCCACAAGTTGGTTTTCTATGCTATACAGCTCCATGTTTCATCTTATAACTTTACTTCTAGTGATATACAAGATCTTAAACCTTCCTTTCAACCACTATCATACTCATATATTAGAACTTCTAAATACAAATACTATAATGGGTTATCATCATTTCTATCTGTAGCAATTTGGTATTATTTATGAATTCCCAAAATAGATATTGGATTATGTTTTGTGAACTGGTCTGTTCCTCTGGACATATTAGATTTTGTATTGCATTCAGAAGTTTCACTTTTACTCAAATAATGATTAACGCTTTGATTGGCCATGTCAGTAGGACTTGTGGTCTCCCATCCCATTCATGGGCCTGGAATCACAGAGCAAAAAAACAAAGCAGAAGAATTAGTTGGAATTTTGATCCTGGAGCCTGTGAAGTAAGCACAGAGAGAAGTGTATATGTGAGCAAAGAGAAAAGGTTCCATTAGACACAGCAGAGGTTCCGGGAGGAGAGCTGAGCAATTTACCTGATAGCCTACAGCTGATGTTGTGGAGAGATGAGATCAGCTGAGTCTGGAGAGGAATGAGCCCCAGGAGAGAGACTAAATTTATCCCAGCCTACAACTGAAATCAGAAGAAGCCGGGACCAAGAAGCCTTAAAAGGAAGAGGAAGCCTAAACCCTTGCTGACAAAGCCTGAAACTTTGCTGACATTGGCAGCCATCTTGCTACAACACATGGCAACAGACTTTGCTGAGGGAAGTAACTTGCACTTTATGGCCTGGTAACTGTAAGCTCCAAACCAAATGAATACCCTTTATAAAAGCCAAATGATTTCTGGTACTTTGCATCAGTACCCCTTTGGCTGACTGATACACTATCCATTTCCAAACAGTTACCAACAACCTTTTTATCAATTCTGCAGAAATTAAGCCTCAGTGTACCATTCACTATTCTCCTTCTACCTTTTGCTGACCTATATTCTAGCTATTAATTTTATGAGTTTGTTCATTTTATTTTATTCATATTAGTGAAATCATTCAATATTTTCCCTTCGTTGCTTGACTTGCTTAACTCAGAGTAGTGTCCTCAAATTTCATCCATGTTCTCATATGCCTCAATGACCTCATTTCTTCTTACAGCAAATAATATTCCATTGCATATAAATATGAAAAGGCAGGGTTACTGGCTTAGGATGTTGGATGGGTGGGTGGGGAATTCAGGACAGGGCACACATGGAGTAGGCTTCTAGGGAGTGTGTGAGTGATCATTCTGTATTAATGTGTTGTATCAGTGGGTGGAGATCCACATAATGAGTGGGAAGGAGTTGGACTGCCATCCTTGGGAGGACCGATTTGTTCACAAAGAGACAGGTGGGAGTCTCTCGAGAGAATGGGAAGTTTGTAATAGGAGAGGCCAACCCAGTGTGTTAAGACCTCAATGTTGTTGCATGCAACTATGAATCTTGTCATCCAAGAAGTGAAGCCAGTGGGTCACCATGGGTCCTGAGGGGAGGGGGGAAGGAATAGAATAGATTGAACAGTAGGTATTTAGTGGCAGTGAAAGTGTTCTATATGATCTTACAAAGTTGGATATAGGCCATGGTAAATATCATCAAAATTTATAAAAGTGTACAGTCTAAAATTTAAACCATAATGTAAACCATTGACCATGTTTAGTAGCTATGTTTCACTATTTGTATATCAGTTATAACAAAACTACCATCCACATATAAAAAGGTATTAATATGGGGGGAGGAAAGGGGGAGGATATTGGTTATATGAGAGTCTCCTGTATTCTGTGTGCAACTTTGCTATGACCTAAAGCTTCTTTGAAAACAAAATGAAAATTAGTGAGACACCGGGGAATGAGTGGGGGAAGGTGCCAGGATATAGACAGGACACCAGATATTGCAATGATGAAAGGCAAAATGTCAAAAATATATATTTTAAATGTTTTTCATTATTTTTTAATATCCCAATCTTTTAATTTTATTTTTAGATTTTTAAATTTTTTATGTATTTTAATTCATATATTTAAACTTATCATTATTGTTTCATTTTCCTATTAATTGTACTTGGCTATTATAATAGCTTCATTTTTGAAGAAGTTTGGGATCACAGAAGAGTTAAAACTGGGGCAGGGGAGGATTGTTGGTATGAAGTGTTGGTGATAGGGAATCCATGGGAGGAAGTTCACCTGAGCATACATTTAAGGTATATAAAAATGTTCACATGTTCACAGGGCCTTGTCACAGTGGGTAGAGACTCACACAATAACTGAGAGAATATTGAATTCCCATCCTGAAGAGCTCTGCCACATTCTTTAAGGGAGCAGCAACAGTCCCCCAAGTGCAGGAGCAGTGACTGGTGAAGGAGAATGATCCATTGATGGGCCCTTGATATTGACAACAGGCTTATGAGCCTTTGGTCTTGAAATTGAAACTTAGCCTATTTTTATGGGGTGCCTACGGGTTGCCTCCTGAAAACCCCCTTGCTGCGCAAATGTGGCCTCTCTCCAAGCTAAACTCAGCATATGAGTGCATTAACTTTCCATCAGTTTTGGACATGACTCCCAGGGATGTACTTCGCTGGCACAGAGGGATTGCTACCAAGCACCAACCAGCAATGCAACTCAAAAAAGACCTAGAATAAAATGGGGAAAAGTAAAGACAAATGAGTTTATATGGCTAAGAGACTTCAAAAGTCAGTCAAGTGTTTATCCCAGAGGTAATGCTTACACACATCTCAGCAGGATCTCATAGACTGCCAAAGTGGACACTACACCAAATAGTGGGGCAACTGAGGGTTTTGGACACTGAGGTCCTATGGTCATGGCAGGTAGCTCTGGAGTTTTGTGCCTTGCCGGTGGGCCCTTACTTTGGAGTTTGTGCTCCTGAGAGTGACAGAGTTGGACTCAATTATGTCTTCTCTGCACATGGCTCATCTGTCCTTTCTATTTAAATCTATACTTGGTGCAGAAGTTTGTAGGTGTATGTCCAGAGGCTTGAGTCCTTGGGCTGTCTATGTGCCACCTGGGCCCAGATCCTTGGCAGAGTTGCAAACCTACTCTACACCTCATTGGACTCACCCAGGACAACTGGTGGGGAGGTGATGATGGACAGCAGCCATCTCAGGGAATGGAGAGTCTGCAGCTACAGGCAGGACAGTCCCATCCATCTTCCCCATGGGATATAAGCCCCCTCTCAATTGGAGGTAAAGTGGACATCACCATCCCAGAATCCTTGGGATTGGGGGAAGAGCTATGTACTAGAGTGGATTTACTGGTATACTAATGTAGACATATTGTGATTCTAGCAATGGAAATAATTAGAACATTGATGTAGAGCCAGTGGCCACTGGAGGCTCTGGTGGCAGGGAGAAGGAAAAACAGTTGTAATACCTGGGCTTTTTTGGGACTTGGGAATCATCCTGAGTGACATATTAGAAACAGATAAAGGCCATTTTATATCATCATATAACATGCAGAACTGTGTGGGAGAGAGTATAGACTACAATGTGAACTATGCTACATGCTTAATGGCAAAGTCCCAGGATGCATTTATCAATTGTGATGAAGGTGCCATATTAATGAAGGATGTCTATGTGGGAAAGTGTGGGAGCTGTGGGGAGTGGGGCATATGAGAATCTCTATATTTTGTGTGTAACATTTATGTAATCAAATTATCTTTTAAAAAATAAAACAAAATTAGAAAAAAATAATTCCGGTGCATGTATATACAACAATTTGTTTATACATTCATCACTTGATGGACACGAAGGTTGTTTTCAGAATTTGGGCAATTGTGAATAATGCAGCTATGAACATTGGTGTACAGATGTCTGTTCATATCTGTGCTGTCAATTTTTCTGGTTACATATACATAATAGTGGTATTGCTGGATCATATGGTAATCTATATTTTACTTCCATAGGTACTGCCAAACATTCTTCCACAATGGCGGTATCATTCTATGTTCCACCAAAAGTGAATAAGCATTCCTAATTCTCTACATCCTCTCCAATACCTCTGATTTTCTTGCTCATTTTTTAATAGTGTCAAATCTAATAGGTATGAAATGATGATAGTTTTTATCTTTTTATTGTTGAATTGTAGGATGTCTTTATATATCCTGGATATTAAACTCTTATCACATATGTGATCTCCAAATATTTTCTCCCATTGAGTAGGCTGCCTTTACACCCTCTTGATGAATTCCTTGGAAGTGCAAAAGTGTTCAATTTGGAGGAGGTCCCATTTCTCTATTTTCTCTTCCATTACTTATGTTTTAGGTGTAAGTTCAATGAACCCACCTCCTACCATCAATTCTTGAAGATACATTCTTACATTATTTCCTAGGAGTTATATGGTTCTCACATTTATTTTTAAGGCTTTGATTAATTTTGAGTTGATTTTTGTACAGGGAGTGTAAGAGGGGTCCTCTATTATTATTTTGGGTAGGAATATTCCATTATCCAAGCAGCAATTGTTGAATAGACTGTTCTGTTCTAGTAAATTGGGCATGGTAATATTCTCAAAAATCAGTTGACTATAGAGGTGAGGGTCTATTGCTGAACTATCTATTTGATTTCTTTTACTAATATGTCTACCTTTATGCCAATACCATTCTGTTTTGACTGCTGTAGCTTTTTAATGAATTTAAAGCCAGAAAGTGGATTCCTTAGACTTCATTCTTCAGTTTGGTTGATTGGCATTTCTATTTCTGTAAAGTAGACTGTTGGAATTTGTGTTGGTATTGTATTGACTCTATTCCTCATTTCAGTAAGAATTGGCATCTTCATGATGTTTAGTCTTCCAGTCCATGAACACGGAACATTCTGTCATTTGTTTAGGCCTTTGATTTCTTTTGGTAGTATTTTTTGTTTACTAAATACAGGTCTTTTATATCCCTGATTAATTTAATTCCAAGATATTTGATTCTTTTAGTTGCTATTGTAAATGGAATTCTTAAAATTTCCTCCTCGTGTTTTTCATTATTTGTATATAGAAATACTACTGATTCTTGCATTGTGGTCTTTCATTCTCCCCATTTGGTGAACTCATTTATTAGCTCTAGTAGCTTTGCTGTTGATATTGTCTAATTTTCTAACTATAGGATCCAGTCATCTGCTAGTAATAAGAGTTTTACTTCTTTTTTTCCAATTTGGATGACTTTTATTAATTTTACTTGCCTAATTGCTCTAGATAGAATTTCTAGCAAAATTTTGAATAACAGTGGTGACAGTGGGCATCCTTTTCTTTTATTTTCTTTTTCTAGGATTGGGGTAAGGGATTGAACCCAGGACTTTGGATGTGGGAAGCCAGTGATCAACCATTGAGTCACATCGGCTCCCCTGAGGTGTTTTTTCATTTGTTTTTCTTATTGTTTATTTTGTTTGGTTTTGTTTGGTTTTTAGGAGGCACAAGAACTAAACTCTGGACCTCCTATGTGGGAATCAGGTTCTCAACCACTTGAGCCACATCTGCTCCCTGGCATCCTTTTCTTGATTCCAATCTTAGAGGGAAAGCTTTAAGTATTTCCCCATTTAGTACAATGTTGGCATTGGGTTTTTCATATAAACGTTTTTTAATGATGAGTAATTTCTATTCCTACCTTTCGAATTGCTTTTATCGAGAAGAGATGCTGGATTAGGTCAAATCCTTTTTCTGTGTCAATTGAGACGATTATGCGATATTTCCCTTCAATTTTTTAATGTGGTATATTAGATTAATTGATTTTCCTGTGTTGAACCACCCTTGCATACCCAGAATATAACCCACTTGATAGTGGTGTAAAATTCCATTAATATGCTGTTAGATTCAATTTGCAGGTATTTTATTGAGAAGTTTTGCATCTACATTCATTATAGAGATTGGTTTGTAATTTAGTTTTCTTGCAGTACCTATATATGGATTTGTTATCAGGGAGATATGGGCTTCATGAAATGAGTTAGGTAATTTTCCATCATCTTCAATTTTTTGCAAGTGTTTGAGCAGAATTGGCAGTAATTCTTTTTGAAATGAATGGTAGAATTCACCTATGAACTCACCTGTTCCTGGACTTTTCTTGTTTTGAGAATTTTGATAAGTGATTCAATTTCTTTACTTGTGATTTGTTTGTTGAGGTCTCAGATTTCTTCTGGCATCAGTGGAGATTGTTCATGCATTTATGGTAATTTGTCCATTTCATATTGGCTGCCCGATTTGTTGGCATACAGTTTTTCATGATATCCATTTATGATCATTTTTATTCCTTTGGTGTCAATATTAATGTTCACCTCTCATTTCTGATTTATGTGCACCTTTATTCTTTTCTCATTTGTTATAACCTTGGGTTTGTCTATTTTTCAACCTTCTCAAAGTGGCAGCTTTTGTCTTTGTTGATTTTCTATATTATGTTTTTGTTGTTGTTTTCAATTTCATTTATTTCTGCTCTATTCTTTGTTATTTCTTTCCTTTTCCTTGTTTTGTGCTTAGTTTGCTCTTCATTTTATAGTTCCTTAAAGTGTTCAGCTAGGACTTTGATTTTAGCACTTTCTTCCTTTTTAATATAAAGCATTTAGGCTAAGATTTCCTTCTAAGTACTTCCTTTGATGCATCCCATTAATTTTGATAAGTTTTCTCATTTTCATTTGTCTTAAGATATTTACTAATTCCTCATGAAATTTGTTGTTTGACTCACTGATTATTTACTAATGTATTGTTTAGTATCCATGTATTTGCAAATTTTTGCTTTTACCACCTATTATTAATTTCCAGCTTTATTCCATTATGATCTGAGAAGGAGCTTTGTATAATTTCAATCATTTTAAATATATTGTATCCAATTTATTACCCAACATGTGATTTACCCAGGAGAAAGATTCATGAACACTTGAGTAAAATGTATATCCTGCTGCTTTGAAATGAAATATTCTGTATTTGCCTGTTTGGTCTAGTTCATTTATCATATTGTTCAAGTTCTCTTTTTCCATGATGTTCCTCTATCTTTTTGTTCTGTCTATTGACATGAGTGGTGTATTGAAGTATCCAACTATTATTGTAGAGATGTCTATAGATCCTTTCAGTTTGCCAGAATTTGCCTACTGTATTTGGAGTACATTGTTTAGGTGCATAGAGATTTATGATTGCTATTTCTTCCTGTTGGATTTCCACTTTTATTAACATATAAAGGTATTCTGTATCACTTACAAAATTTTTAAAAAATTTAAAGTCTATTTTGCCCGATTTTAGTATAGTGGCTGCTGCTTTTTTATCATTACTGATTGCTTGAAAGATTTTTTCCAACTTTTCCTTTCAGCCTCTTTGTATCCTTCTGTCTAAGATGAGCCTCTTGTAGACAGCATATGGATGGCTCATTTTTTAACCATTCTGTCAGATTGTGTCTGGTAATGGGGGAGTAGAAATCATTAACATTCAATGTTATTCCTGTAAAGACATTAATTATTTGACCATTTTATCTCTTGGGTTTCATATTGTATCTTACCATACTTCTGTCTGTCTTTTGACTATTTTGATTACCCTTACTGAAAGTCTTCATTTCCACACTTGTGTCCAAGCCTCTTTCTCCTGCCTTTAATTTTGAGGATACAAAACTCCCTTTAGTATTTCTGAAAGAGCCAATCTCTTGTTTACAATCTCTTTTAGTTTCTATTAATCTGTAAATATTTAAAACCCACCCTCATTTTTTATCACTCCAAGCAGAAGCTCTGTACCAATTAGGCATAAACCACCAGCACTGCTTTTCTCAAGCACTTTGCATGAAAGTTATTCCTTCTGCCATTCCATGGGGATAAGGATGGAGGGACTTGGCTTTATTCTGGTTCCCCAAAATATTTATTTCCAGCCTTAGGAAGAAGTTCCCTGTTGTCTGAGGTTGCTGTCACAGAGCTGTGCCATCTTTCCTTCTCCCTGCATACCAGTTGTGTTCCTAGAATTTAAGATTCATAAATGAAGGCAATGAATTTGAAATGTACATTGAGGCCATCCCATTCAGAGCCACATGTGCCATGTTAAGCAAGAAGAATCTTTCCCTGAAGACAATGGGTTATAACTCAGGGTAATTTTAAATGATCTCTTCCAATGTAAAGCATAATAAATGATCTCATGTCTCTTTTAGAAAATTAATTCTGGCAAAACTGTGGTGAAACTGGTGTGAAAACAGAACAAAAGTTAGAATATTACTGCTAATGGCTGGGTGAGAGGCTATGGCAAAGTTTGCCAAGATTTGGGTGTGGAAATGGAGAGAGAAGCTGAAGAGAGAGACATTTAAGAAGGCTAATCAAATGACTTCGTGATTTTCTGGATGTGGGCTGCCACCATCGTTTTTGATGGACAATTTTAATGGATACTGAATTCTTGGCTTGCAGTTTTTCCCTTTCATTATCTTTAATATATCATACCAATGTCATCTTGTCTCCATGGTTTCCAGTGAGAAATCTGCAATATGTCTTATTAGACATACTTTGTATGTGATGGGTCTCTTTTCTCTTACTGTTTTCAGAATTCTCTTTATCTGTGACAATTGATGTTCTGAATAGTATGTGTCTGAGAGTAGGTCACTTCAGATTTATTCTGTTTGGAGTTCAATACACTTCTTGAATATGCATATTTGTATCTTTCATAAGAATTTGTGAAATTTTGACTAATTTGTCAAATATTCTTTCTGATATTTTTCCCTTCTCTTCTTCTTCTGGATATCCCATGACATGTAGGTTGATATTATTTAATTCCCTGAGCCACTGCTCATCCCCCAGCCCCCATTTTCCCTTCTATCTGTTCTTTTGCCTTTTCAATATCAGCTGTTTTTCCTTCTAAGTCACTTTCTGCTGTGATTTCAAATCTGTTGTTGTATGCCTCTAATATATTTTTAATTATATACATTCTGTCTTTCATTCCCATAAGCTATTTTATATTTCTATTCAATTTCAATTACTTCTTTGTGCTCACCAAGTTTTTTCTTAATGTCCTTTATCTTGTAGGCATATTTTCCTTCCAATACTTGAACTGATTTAGGATATTTGATTGAACATCACTCACTAGTTGCTGTTTTTTATTTTTTTTAATCTTGTGCATCACTTGGTGTTTGGGTTTATTCTTTAGGCTGAGTCATATCTTTCTGTTTCTTAGTATGATTGCTTGATTTGTAAATTTTTCAAATGTCTAAGCATCTGATTATGGTGAGTTTATTCTGATGGTCAGTTTCTCTTTTTGTCTAGGATTTTACTGATGTTGCCAAGCTTTGTATTATGTCCCTTCTTTGATTCTTGGCTCAATTTATTTAAATTGCCCCTGTTTAACTGATCAAAGTAGTGCCAGGGACCCACTAACAGTGTGTGGACCAGTTTCCAACTCAATCCAGGTGGGGACAATAAAGGCAGCACAAAGCCTCTTTTGTTATTTTCCTGGTGTGCATTTTTCTGGCCTTCCATCAGATGGTGCTCATTGGCAAACCACTCTGTTCAAACTCCAGTTGAATGTGTTCACTGAAGTCATGACTGGGCAGGAGAGGCTGAAGTAATGTCTTAGAGAGTTCTTCCTTCTGCGTGGGATATTCAGAGCCATGCTTCACAGTTCCCTCTAGCTGATGTGAAGCTACTCTTGTCCTTTAGCAACATCCTCCCTTTACCCAGGAAGGAAATCATATGCTCTCCTCTGCACCACCAGCAGCCAGTCCCAGTCAGTAAGGAGAGTGTTTGAGAGGGCAAGATGTTTTTAAGTATCTGATAGGCCCCATGTAGAGAGAATTCATGTGGCTGTGCCCAGCCAGGACAAGTGAAAACCAGCAGACCAAATTTGCTGGCCAAAACTGGATGAGCAGTGGGCTGTGTTCCTGCCTCTCCCCATTTCCATATGAAGTGGAACCCTGTATCTCTTTCAGTCCATAGCCATATACAGCCCAGGGACTTGAAGCCATAAAGCTGTCTGCCTCGAGAGTAGATGTTGGGCACTATCTCAGTCAGTGGCCTGAGTTATTCACAAATCCTTCAGAGTCTCCTTCTGTTGTCCTCACTCTTTTCTGGTTGCTGCCCAATACTGCACTGGTCTACAGAGTCCAAGAAAATGTGTTTTAGACACTATCTGCCTGTACTCTTGCTATTTTTCTGAGAATGAATTGAATCTTGTAACTCTAATCCTCCATCTTCCTTGAAGACCACCATTAGTTTTCTCTAAGATACTTAGATTACATAAATGTCACCTGAAAAATATAGAGGATTCCCATTGCCTTGCTCCCCACACCTCCAAGATTTTTCCACATTAATAACATCCTTCATTAGTGTGATAAATTCATTGCAATTGATGAACACATTTTGGAGCATTGCCACTAAGCATGGACTATAGCTTTACATTGTAGGTTACACTCTCTCCCACACAATTCTTTAGGTTATGGCAAGATATATAATGGCCTGTACCTGTCATTGCAATGACATTCAGGACAATTTCCAAGTCCCAAAAATACCATTAGGTTTTAAAATAGAATTTGTGCAAAAATTCTGTGGAATTTTCTTAAAGAAAACTCAGGGTGTTTCTGTTATTGTGTTCCATGGAAATATTGAAGAAAGAAAATTTTTCTTTTGAAGATTCTTTTACATTGAAGCATATTTTTTTTAACATAAGGATTTGTCTTCACCTGCTAGATTATCTGTATTCAGATTCAATCATTTTCACCTGTCTCCTTTCGGCTTCATGGCAGATGAAAACTTGAAAGTACATTTTCTAGAGTATCATTCTCAGTACAGTTCATGTTTATCATATCTCAATGATAGTAATTTAGGCACAATTTGGAAGATTGGAAGGAAAGAAAATGAGTTATTTTCTGAAGCAGGTAAATATTTGGAAAGTATCAGAACCAATACTGGTACTGATGTTCTCAATTTATTTATCATTATTATTACCAAATCATTTCACATCTTCAGTTATACTCTGAAAGAGGCAAATGTGTGGACATATGTGATGTTCAAATTCACTTACTTGTGATTTTCTAGGAAATAAACTACATTGGCACTTTTGATTGAGATAGTCAGTGGGAGTGTCTCTAAATTCTGAGATTTGCATGACCTTCAAAGTGAGTTCCATCCGTTGCCACAACAGTACTCAGGACAACCTCCAACTCCCAAAGAAGCCCCTGTATTTCAACTGCTCATCCCCTCCCTACCCCAAAAGTGTCAAGTGGCCACTGGCTCCACCTCATTGTTATAATTTCTTGCATTGCTAGAATCACCATATGTGAACAAGAGAATACCATCAAGTCCACTCTAGACCATAGTTCTTCCCCCAATCCAGAGGCGACTGGGATGGTGATGTCCACTCCAACTCCAAGTGAGAGAGGATGTATTGTGAGAATTTTGATTTTTACCCATAATAAAAAAAAAAAGGTGAGTTCCAAAAACCAACACAAATAGCCTTCATTCTCAAAGCCCTTCTGAAGTTCTCATAAATATCTAGTTCCCTGTAGTAAAATCCTTTAGAGTTGGAATACATTTAGTGGCTTCTCTTTTCCTAAATAATACTAACATACACAATATATGCTACCAGCTATCTTGAGGAAACCTCAAAAAGACAGGAATCTTGAATTGATTTCTTAATGTCCTAAGATAAAAATACAATGATTATGTAATTGCTCATGGAAAATTGAACACTTGTTTCCATAGCATACTGAGGCAAACATGTTTCTTGAATTATCAATTGGAATTGGCTAAGGTCAAGTGCAAGAGTTGAAAACAAGTATTTGGAGGAAAAATTGACATGTACAGTCTACATTACATTAGAAATAAAGATTACGTTAATTATAGATTGGAGTAGATTTATCTGAATGCACTAAACAGACTGCAGAAAGAAAAAGAAAACTCAGTACTTTAAATTCCTTAGTCAAAATAGTCAGAGAACAAGGGGGCTTTAGTGATGAAGAAACAAAATATATTTATTTTTTATTCCAGCATTGATTTATGGACAAAACAGAGTATCTTGTCTCAAAGATAACCTTAATTATAAAAACAGTTGAATTTGCTGTCACACTAAAACTCATTTATAATGTTTAGGTCACTATTGGAAAGAGGAGTCAAAACTAATAGTGGATATAGATTCCAAAATATGAGTACTTTGACCCTTCAAGTACCACTTAGATTCTCTTGCTTGCAGAAGAAGTCCTGTTCCAGTAAGATGTATTTGATTTCCCCTTACCTCTCTAACTTATAAAGAACATAAAACAGGAAATTTCCATGCAGAAGAATTCCCACTCTTCATAGGATCCAATTCCTATTTCAGCCACTTTCAGAGCTTGGCCAAGGTTAAAAATTCAGATGTCCTTTTTTATTATTGGATAAGTTGTAGGTTTACAGAAAATTCATACCTAAAAGAGAGTTCTGATATTCCACCTTATTTTAAACAGATTGCTTTCGTGTGGTACATTAGATACCATTCAAGAAATAACCTTTTTATAATGGTAGTATTAAATATAGTCCATCATATAAAATAGAGTTAACTCTTTGTGTTTACAGTTCTATGGTTCTTTGTTTAAATTTTTATTCTGAAAACGTATATGCAACCTAAAACTTTCCATTTTAACATTCAAATAAATAATTCATTGCTATTAATTGTGTGCACAATACAGATATTCTTGAATGAAAAAGAGAGTGAATAAACTTGTGGAGGATCCTTAAAACACTACCAAAAATTTATATACTGCAAGTTTGCCTGCTAGCTTATCCCAAAGGGACATAAGATCATTTGCAATGGTTACTGTGCCTTAGGGAAAAGAAATATCCAGACTTTTTGAGAAATACTGGACACAGTATCTGAACAAAGGTTAAGTTTTGAGAATCTTTAACATGTCAATATAAAAATAAAATAGTCTACCAATTGTACTGAGACATATGGAAGGAAATTTATAAATGTAAATTTGGCATGCCTATAATACAATAGGAATAGTGGGTTCATGACTCCATACAGTAGTTATTTCCCAAGTTTTTGAATGCAGGTTTGGAAAAGTCATTCTTATCAGTATTTCCATACTGGTTTCAGATCCCTGAACCCTGAATAAGGGTTATCATTGTAGAAAGATCAAGTGGAATCCATCAATACTGACTCTTCCTTCCAAAATAGTAAACCAAAATTAATATTATATGCTGGAGAAAAATTAGTGCACTATTTTTCAAATATTTTTCCCTTACATTCCCCTCAGAACGTCTGGTAACCACTCTCTTTATATCAATGTTACAAATTCTTTCATTACTGCATGAGTAATAAGTCTACATTCGTCCATGGCTGAATTCACCTATCATGTTTAGAGTTAGCAATGACCAGTCTCCTTCATATTCTGGGGAGAGGGGCATAGATATTATGCGTTAGATGAAGGTAACTGTTTTGCTTGCAGTTATAGATAATTTTTGAGTTTTCAAATGGGGGTTGTCAATCACCATCATTTTATTTGTTGTACTGGGTGAGTCTGATACATTGGAGAATAGGTGTTTGCTGCCACTTTGCTGAGATTGATGGCTCAACTAGCATATGAATGGACTGAATATTTTCATCCCTGGATCATATACTTAATTAGTATAGTGTTAATTAGAGATTAAAATAAAATGGGTAGAAGAATCATGTGTAAGGGAATTACAAATGAGTCTAACTTTGTTACATTAGGGAAATACATTATATATTCTCAGGTAAGTTTCACTGATGGAGTATTAATTTTGTGGGGATGTATGCATTGCCTATAGGTTCCAGATGTCTTTAGAGCTCTCAGGAACACTCCTGCTTGAGGCATTGTTTACTGTGGTGGACAGTGAAATCCTCCTGACAGGTACATAATTGTAACCTCTGGAATGCCCTCCCAACTCACATTGAAATATTTTAGCTGTAAAAATGAATTTCATTTAATATTTCCCCATTTTGGTCAAGATCCTTTTCCAAATGCATTGCTAGTTGGTGCTTGGTAATAATCCCTTGGCGCCAGGGAGGCTCATCCTGGGGAGCCATCCTGGGGGGAAGGTAGTGAGTATATTTGTTGAGTTTTGCCTAGAGAGAAGCCACATTTAGGTAACAAGGTTTTCATGAAGTAACTCTTCGGCAGTAGATATTATTAGGCTAAAGTTCAATGTTACATGGATAAGCTTCAAAAAGACAAGCATTAATATTGATGGTGTGGCATATTGGCATGTTTTCTTTTATTAAGTACTGCCTATGTACGATAGAGATTCTTGCCTATCTATTAAAGAAAATAGTAGGACTCTGCAGGATGAGAATTTATTATTTGTTATTTATTGTGTGGGTCCCCACCCCCTGAGATAACATCCCATGACCATATGAAGACATTCATATTCCATAGAGGAATGCCCCAGGTATATTCTTCCCCATACATGCCCCCAACACCAGTACCCTGCAAAATTGACTGTCCCCTACTATAGTTGCCAAAATAATACTCCCACCATTTTATTCTCAACCAGCATCCATTACTTCCCCAGAGTTCATCTGTTCCTTCCTCCAGCCATCCCCTCACCTTGATGGATAACCAATACAATACACTGCTCCAGCCCTGCTCACACTCATACTACAGTATTACAACCCTACTTAAACCTCTGTACCACAATAACCTCCATCCATTGCCTAACTATCCTTATCCACCTTATCATAAATTTTGCCTAAATTGATCATTGACTCATCACTCTCTACCCCTTTCTTTCTCCTTCAAACTTATATTCCAGACTCTATCTCTTTGAATCTGATCAATATATTTAGTTCATATTAAGAGCATGTAATATTTGTTCTTCCATGACTGGCTTAGTCCACTCAACATATGGTCTCTGAAATTCATCCATGTTGCCACATGCCTCAGTTCTTCATCCCTTTTCATGGCTGAGTAGTATTCCATCATATGTACATACCACATTTTGTTTACCCATTCATACTTCATGGACAAATTTGGTTGCTTCCAAATTTTGGTAATTATGAATAATGCCACAATAAAAAAAATGGTGTGCATATATCTGTTTACGTCCCTACTTTCAATTCTTCTGGGTGTATTCCTAGTAGTGGTACTGCTAGCTTATGTGGCAAATCTATAGTTAGCTTCCTGAAGAACCACCAAACTGTACTCCATATTGGCTGTACCATTCTACATTTCTAAAAGCACGTGATACATGTTCCTATTCTTCCATATTATCTCCAAAATTTGTAGTTTTCTGTTTTTTAATAGCAGACCTTCTAATATGTGAAAGATGATCTCTCATTGTGTTTTGATTTGCATTTCCCTAATAGCTATTGATCTTGAAAGTCTTATCATGTGATTTGTCCATTTGTATTTCCTCTTTGGAAAAGTTTCTGTTAAATCTCTTCCCCATTTTTTTAAATGGATTGTGTTGGTCTTCTTATTTACAAGATGTGATATTTCTTCATATGTGAAGAAATAGGCCTTAATATATGGGTGGGGCCCGAATATTTTATTCATTTGAATTGGCTACCTTTTTGCTTTCTTTACAAACTCCTTTGAGTCACAGAAGGTTTATATGAGTGCTTGTGCTTTTTATTATTAGACAAAAGTGAAAGAGCTTATGTAGTAGTAGAAAATCCAGTTGAGATAGTGCTATAACAGTCAGAGGGAAAATAAATGTTCAGAAGGAAGAGTGAGCAGCAGTGCAGAAGGCTGCTGAGAGATCAAGCAGGTTAGGACTGGAAGATTGGATACCTTGAGAAGAATTGTTGGGGTAAGTTGGCAGGGCTGTAATCTTGAATGCAGCTGAGTGAGGAATGAGTAGGTTGGGAAGAAATGGAGAAAGTGAATGTAAGCAACTCGTAAGAATGTTGTATGTGAAGAGAAGAAGTGAAACAGCAATACTTGAAGGATGGATCTAGGCAGAGTTTCACTTCAATTTTATCCTTGTCGGTCCCAGCAGGATTATATATCCTTATTTGTGAACACAATTCATCCCATGCATATCTCTGCAAGTAAATCTTCCACTGAATCTATATTACCATTGCCTATCACTCTCATCTATAATCAACCTGAAGAGAGTGAGTATGTATATTTCCCATATATCTTTATATTTCCCATACTTAACAATTATTCAGGAAATTATTTGGCGACAGATTAATTATTACTATAAATTAATGAATAAATAAGTGAATAACTGAGTAATCATGTTTTCTCTTCAAAACAATTTTCAAAGCAGAACTTGACATTAGTCACAATTAACGAAGGCTAGACTTTAAATCTCTACTTGTTATTACTTCAGGACCATATTTTCTATGTTTTTGAGCTTCAGTTTTCCCTAGTATCAAACTTCAAATGGTCTTGAATTTTAAAAAACAAAGGTTCCAGTGAGGTATTAATTTGACCTAAAAAAAATGTTATTTGTGATATAGATTCACATGGACAAATTTCTTCATAGTACATATGCTTTAAATTCCTTCTCATTAATATTGATAAAATATAAAAAGATGATCTTTTATGTTTTGTTTTCCTTACTCATGTAAAATTAAATGGCATAAATCTGAAGGTGAAAAAAATATCCAACGGGGGTTTCTATGAGTTCTGGTAGTAAGAAATGATTTCATAAACTTTACGTCCAAAGCATGAGCAACAAGCCAAAAGAAGAGATAAATGGGACCTTCTCAAAATGAAAACTTTTGCACTTCAAAGGAGTTTATCAAAAAAAAAAAAAAAGGAGAAGATAATCTATTCAATGGTAGAAAATATTTGGGTCCCACCTGTCTGATAAGAGCTTAATATCCAGCATATATTATGAAAGCTTAAATTCAAAAATAAAAAGACAATCAACTAATTTTAAAAAACGGGCAAGAGCTTTGAATAGAAATTTTTCTAAAGAAGAAATTACAAATGGCTAAAAAGCACATAAAAGACTCTGAACACCACTAATTATTAGGGAAATACATATCAAAACTACAATAACATATCATCTTACACTTTTTAACTGGCTGGTATTTAAAAAAACAACAGAAAACTACAAATGTTGGAGAGGATGTGAAAAAATAGGAACACTCATCTATTGCTGCTGCAGTCACTGTGCAATTACTGTGTAGGATGATTTGGCAGTTCCTCAAGAAACTTAGTATAAAATTGCCATATGATTTTGGCAACCCCACTACTAGGAATACACCCAGTAAAACTGAAAACAGGGATTCAAAGAGATGTATGCACACCAAAGTTCATCATGACATTGTTCACAATTGCTAAAATTTGGAAGCAACCCAAGTGTCCATCAACAGATGAATGGATAAACAAAATGTGGTATATACATATGATGGAATAGTACTCAGCTGTAAGAAGGAATGGATTATTGACACTTGTGATAACCTGGATGAATCTCAAAGATCTTATATTGAGTAAAATAAACCAGTCCCAAAAGGACAAATATTGCATGATCTCACTGATATGAAGTAAAGATTTGATCAGATTCACAAATGTAAAGTTTGGAAGATAGGTTACCAGGAGATAGTAAAGGAATAGAAAGTGGTGAGCTGGTGCTCAATCTGGGCAAAATCAATGATAAGGTGGAGAGGGGACATTTGGCAGTGGACAGGGGAGATGGTTGTGCATTGGTGTGAGTGGGGTTGACAATGCTTGAATATGAGTGTGAGCAGGGTTTGTGGAGTGGATTGGGCTATCCATAGAGATGGGGATGGGGGGGAAGCCTGGAGGAAGGAACAGGTAAATTGTGGGGATTCTAAGGACTGTGGTTGAGAATAAAACTGTGGGAGTGTTCTTTTGGCAACAATGTCAGTGAAGGGTCAATGGTGCAGGATGTCAATGTTTGGGGAAGTTTGAACCTGGGGAATGCCTCTATGCAAAATGAGTGTTGTTTGTGTTGGATGTGGTGGGAGGTGTGGGAGGTGGGCAACATGGGAATCCGAGTGGGTTCCGTATAATATTTTAGGTAATCTAAGCACCTCTTAAAATATATGTATATATATATATAAAAAATAACATTTTTGTAAGCAAATACACATATATGCATATATATTTATATATCATTTTACAAATGTTTGTATGTATTGTGAGAATTTTGATTTTTACCCATAATAAAAAAAAAATAAATAAATAAAAATAAATAAATAAATAAAATAAAATTATTTATGATCTAAACTAAAAAAACAAAAAAAACAAAAATGAGTGTGATTATGTAGTCATAGGGTGTTATCTCACGGGACAGAGACCAACACAATAACAAACAAAATATTAAATTCCCATTCTGGAGAGTCCTGTTATGTTCTCTAATAGAGTGGCAAGGATCTATAGTGTATATGGGCAGTGCCTAATGAAAGAAAACAGAGCAATACACCAAGCCCTTGATACTAGTGCTTGTACTTATGAACCTTATTCCTGTAAAATTGAAACTTAACCTAATAATATCTATTGCCTAAGAGTTACCTCCTAAAAATCTCCTTTTCATTGAAATCTGACCTCTTTCCAAGTCAAACTCAGCAAATAAACTCACTACCTTCCCTCAGCATGGGACATGACTACCAGGGATGATCCTCCTTGTCACCAAGGGATTAATTTCAAGATCCAACCAGTGATGCATTTGGAAAAAGACCTTGAACAATAGGGGAAAGCATTAAATACAAAAGAGGTTTTATGGCTAAGAGATTTCAAAGTAAGATGAGAGATCATTTCAGAGGTTATGCTTATGCAGATCTCAGGTAGATCTCACTAACTGCTACAGTAAACAAAGCCTCAAAGAAAGATGTTCCCAAGGACTATAGAGACAGCTAGAGACTATAGGCAGGACAGACAACCCCAAGAAAACCAAAGCTTCAATATTTGTTCATCAATTGTAGCAAATATACCACACTAGTATAAAATGTTATTAGTAGGGGAAAATGTAAGTGGGGGAGGGGTGGGGTGTATGGGAATCTTTTCTGTTTTATATGTAATTTTTCTGTAAGTTAAAACTTCTTTAAAAATAAAGTTAAAAGACAGAAATAAAAAAAGTAAAAAAAAAAATTTCCGGTCTCTTTCCTGCCCTACTATTTGGGTCCACCCTTCCATATCTGTGTACCTGTTTGGAGTGTGGTTCTTAATAGTTGTTGGCTGGTAAGCAAGAGTTAGGTAGTGTGTGGGGTAGGGCCAGAGTTTAGCCCAAAATACTGACCAGTTGGTTGGTCTGGTCATATGGGCAGTGTGAGTGTGTATTTACCAGCCGGTCAATATTGATATTTTCTGCATGAAAAATTTGTTCTCTTTATTTATGTATTTGTTTGCTTTTTGAGACTTTAGTAGATCATGTTCACACAGGGATGTGTATAATTTGGAACATTTTTGTCCAAATTTTAGCGAAGCAGTGAAGGAGCTGACTCCATCTCTGAGTCCACCTCATTTATATGTAATGCTTATTCAAAAGCATGTGCAACAATAATCCTTATCATAACTAAAGATAATATTTACTGAGTGTTTACTGTTTGTCATGTGACATGGTAAACAGCTTGCAAGTGTTAACTAGTTTAATTCTTCAAAAACAACCTTGGTGTTATGTGCTATCAGCAGCCACAATAGAAAGTTAGGTATAAATTGTTGAGTAATGAATGGAAACATAATTCCTGTTTCTCCTAATCAGATAAAGCAAGCCATCCTCATTGCAAACCAACTTCCTACTGCCCCTCACAACTCACTACACATTAACTCTTTTACTCAACAAATGGGTCCCTAAGGAGATACCCTCACTTGTACATGACAGAGTTCTGGGTTATAATTTTTATTTGATATGTTTGAATTTTTAATTTTTAACAATGCTAAAATTACATAAAAGTTACACAAACATACAGGGAATTCCCCTATGCCTCACCCCCTTCCCCTCTCACAATTTCCCACATTAACAACATTACCTCATTAATGAGGTACAATTGTTACTATTGAACACATAATGAAGAACCGTTACTAACCGTGGAGCATAGTTTACATTAGGATTTACACACTGCACTACTTGATTTTATAGGTTTTGACAAAATGTATAATGGCCTGTATCCATCATTGCAATATCATGCAGGGCAATTCCAAAGTCCTGAAACTGTCCCCATGTTACATTTATTCTTCCCTCTCCCCCCACTCAGAACCCCTGCTGGCCACTGCCTTTACATCAATGATACAAGTTCTTCCATTACTAGAATAATAATGTCTATAACATAATAATAATAAGTCCACTTTAATCCATTGTTCATTGCCCAATCTTGAAGGTTTGGGGATGGTGAAGCCCACTCTGTTTCTAATTGAGAGGAGGCTTAGATCCCATGGGGCAGATGATGGAACTGTTTTGATTGCTGTTGCAGACACTCTCTCTTCCTTGTGATGGGTATTGTCCATCATCATTTCCTTGTTGGTTGTCTTGGGTGAGTCCAGTGAACTGGAGAGTAGGTGTTGCAACTCTCTTGAGATGTGGGGCTCAACTGGCACATGAACAAACCAAAGACTTAGGTCTTTGGAACAAATATTTAACAATTAAAGTGTTAATTATAATTTCAAATAAAAGCTGCAGAAGAGCTATGAGTAGGGAAAATTTAAATGAGTCTAACTCTGTTGCACTGGGGAGCATAAATTCCATAGTAAGGCCCACTGACATGGTTCCACGTTCCTGAGCCTGTCTGCCCTGCTTATAGTGTCTAGATGTCTCTCTGCCTTCAGGAACCCTGCTGTTTGAAGTGCTATTTACTATGGCAGTCAAAGAGATCCAGTGGAGATGTTCATAAGATTAACCTCTTGAATGACATCCGATCTCACTTTGAAATCTCTTAGCCATAAAATCTCATTTGTATTTAATAACCCCCCCCTTTTGGTCAAGGTCTTTTTCCAAATGCATCACTACTTGGCACTTGGTAATAGCCCCTCAGTGCCAGGTTGGCTCATCCCTGGAAGTCATGTTCCACTACCAGGAGGAAAGTACTGTATTTATATGCTGAATTTGTCCTATAGAGAAGCCACATTTGAGCAACAAAGAGACTTTCAGGAGGTAACTCTTAGACAATATGTAATACTAGGCTAAATTTCAATTTCAAAAGAACAGGTTCATAAGTACAATAATCAATATCAATGGCCTGACATAATGGTCTTTCTTCCTTTATTAGGCACTGCCCATATACTCGAGTGATACTTGCTGTCTCATTAGAGTATATAGCAGGACTACTCAGGATGGGAATTCAATATTCTTTTATTTATTGTGTAAGTCACCAACCACTGAGACAACACCCCATGACCACTTGAAATTATTCATTCACCGTAGAGGCATGCCTCATGTGCATTACTCCTTACACACCCCCCATCAGTGACACCTCAAACTAGTGATATTTCATATGATAAACACTTATATAAGGTATTAGACTTAAATTCAGAGGTAGATTTACCTTGTTGTTAAAGAAAATTTAACTCTACACCATCATTTACATAGGATGCTTCTAAGGCCAAATCTTAATTTTGTATTGATATTTCTGTGTTCTTTGAAGAAAAGCAATGAAAATTGTAATATTTCATGCTCCTTAGAATTTGGATATGTCACTTTGATATTGTAGAAACATTTCTCTCAGTGGATGAACTTGAGGCAAATGGGAAATTGCCTATGGGTTATCATTTAAAATCTGTGACTTGAATTCCATGACAGCTATGTTTCCTCCTACAATTGGCATTCAATGTTTGTCTGACCACTGGTGTTTTCTTTTTGGGGCAGTTTTTGTAAGATGTTTTACAGAAAAGTGAGAAAAATCATATTTCAAAGTAAAGAATAGCACATATTTAGCATTGGAGAAAATGAGCATGAGACATTCTTACTTATTTAATAGGAAATAACTGATGTAACATTAAGTACATGACAATGTAAACTTGTTTCTTTCCTCCAAACTCTAACCTACATCACCTTGCTTGTTAAGTTATTGTTCTTTCCTTTTTCATATATGAGCACAGGAGGTATCTAATTACCCCATGGAATTAAGTAAGGGAATTGACTGGTTAAATCAACATAACTTTAATTTTCCAAGACTAAATAAACCCCATTACAATTGAACAAGTTAAAGTGATGACCATGATATTATCTAATTTCCTTTCTATAAACCTGGGCACAATGAATCCTTAATTTACATGTTTCAGTTGGACCTGTGAACATCTAGAAAGAAACCTGGCTTTCATTACCATACTGATATTGAGATTTTGAGGGAAAAAAATGATTGCAATAATAATATATTCTTTCTCCTTTTACAGGTAATTCTTCAGTAATTCATATATAACTATATTGCAGGCATAAAACCAAACTGCTTATTAATCAATTATTAATCATGTGGACTCTAAATCTATATATGTCCTTGAGAGAGAAAATAGAGTTAATATACTTTTTTAAAATAAATATATATGCATATATGTGTATTTGCTTACAAAAATGTTATTTATATATATATATATATATACACATATATTTTAAGAGGTGCTCAGATGACCCAAAATATTACACAGAAGCCACTGGGATTCCCATCTTGCCCACCTCCCTCACCTCCAACCACATCCCACACAAACATCTCCCACAAGTGTGGCCCACCACCTTCAGTGAACTTACACATCCTGGAGCCTTGCCACCAACCATAGACCACAGTTCACACTAGACCACACTCTCTCCCACTCAGTTTTGAGTGGTGTGTGCTGATTTAAAATGGCCTACATCCATTGCCACAACAGTACTCAGGACAACCTCTAACTCCCAAAGAAGTCCCTGTATTTCAACTGCTCATGCCCTCCCTACCCCAAAAGTATCAAGTGGCCACTGGCTCCACCTCATTGTTATAATTTTTTGCATTGCTAGAATCACCATATGTGAACAAGAGAATACCATCAAGTACACTCTAGTCCATAGTTCTTCCCCTAATCCTCAGGGGACTGGGATGGTGATGTCCACTCCAACTCCAAGTGAAAGAGGGCTTATATCCCATGGATATGGTGAGTGGGACGATCCTGCCTGCAGATGCAGGCCCTCTCCATTCCCTGGGATGGCCATTTCCCATCGTTGTCTCCTCACCAGGTGACTTGGATGAGTCCATTGAGCTGTAGGGTAGGAGTTGCAGCTCCACCTAGATTTCATGCACACCTGGCACATAGGTAGGCGGGAGGCTCCAGTCTCTGGAAGTATACCTAAAAACTCCAGCATCACATATAGGTTTGAATAGAAGGTACTGGTGAACCATGTGCAGGGAGAACTTATTTGAGTCTAATTCTGTCACTCTCAGGAGCACATATTTCAAAATAGAACCCACTGATAAGGCATCAGTCTCTGGGGCTATCCCCCCTTATATAGGACCTGGGTGTCTCCGGAGATCTCAGGAACCCCTCTGTGTGGGGTGATAGGCACTTAGATGTTCTATGAGCTCCTACTGAGGTGTGCGTAAGAGTTACCTCTGGGATGACCTCCCGACTCTCTTTGAATTCTCTTAGCCACTTGAACTCATTTGTCTTTACCATTTCCCCCTTTTATTCAAGGTCTTTTTCCAGTTGTGTTGCCAGTTGGCACTTGGTATTAATCCCTCATTGCCAGGGAGGCTCATCCCCGGGAGTCAATTCCCACGTTGGGGGGAAGGTAATGCAATCATATGCTGAGTTTGGCTTAGAGAGAGGCCACATTTGAGCAACAAGGAGGCTCTCAGGTGGCAACCATTAGGTACCCCACAACTGCAGGCTTCATCAGTCCCTTCTATTCAAACCTAATTCTTCAGCAATTCATATATTACATGAAGAATTTCATGTAATTCTTCAGCAATTCATATATAACTATATTGCAGGCATAAAACCAAACTGCTTATTAATCAATTATTAATCATGTGGACTCTAAATCTATATATGTCCTTGAGAGAGAAAATAGAGTTAATATACTTTTAAAAAAATAATATCAATTATCTGGTTACATTTTTCATTTGAATAATATATTTTCACCTTATATCTTATGTCATTTTTTTTTTTTTTGGATTGCAGACACCAGTTCTGACAAAGAACCCCCCAAATTATAAACTGCTACATTGTGGACTAGAGACCAATTTTCCTCCAAAGATCTCTGTAAATGCTGTCACACAGGCTCTGTTCTTCAATTTAGTGAGCATAGACAGAGTAGATTTAGGACAATTCATAAATATACTAGGATTTTTGGATTGACAAAGAAGCATTAGCTTCAACTTAAAGTCACAAGGTATATCAACCCCTAAAAAGAGATCCTGTCCATTCAAATATTTTTGAAATAGGTAGATGAAACAGCCTTATATTTGAAGAAGATCTCATTTAAGACTTTCACAGCTAGAGAGGACAAGTCAATACCTATGTGTTGTTTAGTGTAGCCTCCTTCATCAATTCTAATGACTGAATTACCCCAGAACCAAGTCACCATGCTATGAGCAAGCCCAACCAGTTTCTGGAGAGGCCTACATAGGGAGAAACTAAGGTCCCCAGACAACAGGCCACAACTAGAAACTAGCACCAGTTTTCTGCCTTGTTTGTGAGCCATCTTGAAAATGGATCCACCAACCCCCAGGTGAACTACCCCAATGGATACCCTGTAGTACAAAAGTGAGCAGCAGATATATATATATATATATATATTTAAAGAGTTATTTATTTACTTTATCCATTTTAACCCCCCTTCCCCATTTTTGCTGTTTTGTGTCCATTCGCTGGGCAATTCTCTGTGTCTGTCTCCTGCCCTCTCCTCCCATCCTCCTCTTCCAGTCTTTACCAGGATTCGATCCTGGAGACCTCCGATGTAGGAGAGAGGTGTTCTGCCACCTGTGCCACCTCAGTTCCTGGTTTTCAGAGCTTTTGGAGCATCTTGTCTTGTCTCTCCCCTGTTAGGTCATCATCTTGCTGTATGGCGCCCGGGGCCTGGTGGCTCACCAGCACACAGAGCCTGGCAGCCCATGCACCTTCTCTCTCTCTCTCTCTCTCTCTCTCTCTCTATATATATATATATATATATTAACTTTACTGGGAGGTCCTGGGGATCAAATCCAGGTCCTTCCATATGGCAGACGGACACCCAACCATTTCAGCCAGATCCACCCCCTGAGCTGCAGATATTAAGCCCTGTCCAAAATGATGATCCTTGAACAAAATAAATGATTATTGTTGTTTAAAGTCACTAAGTATTGAAGGGATTTGCTGTGCATGAATAGTAGCTAGAGCATATTTAGGTTTCTGGAATAGGTATATAATCATAATTAATACCAATAACATGTGATATTTACATTAGGACCAGGTGGCTGGCAGAATTCATAAGGGTCTCAGAAAGACTGATAGCAGAAACAAACCAAAAGAATATGAGGATACTGTTGGTAAATAAATCAATGACCTAGCTAAGTAGATTTCTAGACAGAATATTGAAAATTCCATTTGGTTTTTCAATTCATGGCCTATATTTAAAAATGAGAGGAGAGATTATATGTGTGTGTGTATGTGTGTGTATGATGGAGCCAGGAGTGTCTGGGTTCAAAAATAAAACTGTTTCTCTCTACAAAACAGTTTCATGTTAAGAAACAATTATATCAAATACTAGATGAAGAAGAAAAATCATGTGTTAAGACCTCTCAACAATTTTAGATAAATCCTTATAAAATCTTACAACAGTAAAAGACTCTCCTTAAATCTTAAAGGAAGGCCTTGCAGATTCTCACAAAAAAATGAGGCCTAAAGAATGTTTAAGGTATTGTAGTAGAGCAAATTTGCAAGTATCCAATGGTAAGGAAGGATTTATCTCAAGAAAGTTCTTAATTCGGACTTTTGTCTAATGAGGTGAACCTAAATAAGCTTCTAAGAACAACCATAATGCTTGCATCATCAGATTGGATTAAAGGCTAAACAGATTGGGATGTCTACTCAGCTGGAAACAGAATTTTTCTATGAGTTAGCAAGAGTAACTAAGAAAGTGGATGCAATGGTCATAGAGAACATACCAAACAGGGTATTACTGAGTTTTAACCAAGGAAATGGAAAAAACTACCAAGCAGGACTTTAGAACTGTTAAAGATCAGTGACTGACTTTTTGCCTCCAATGTTCATTCTCCTGAATGGAGATGTCTTCACAGTACACTTGTTAGCACAGTTACATAAACACCATATTTTGACAAAGTCCGAAGGAGCCCATGAGGAGAAATGGAGACTCCTAGCACTTATTGCAAGCTGAGCTCCTAGCTGACAGCTTAGATCAACTTCTTAGCCATTTGAGCCACCCAACTTGAAAGTGAATAATTGAACACAAAATGAAGAATCATAAGCGAAGTAAATAATTGTTTTAAAACTCTACATTTTGAGGTGTATTTTTGTCTCTGGGCCCAGGCTCCATTTGCATATGCATGTTCTTTTTTTAATTTACATTTTTATTTTTTAAAAATATACTTAGATTACATGAATGTTACATAAAAATATAGGGGATTTCCATATGCATTGTAATTCTAGCATATGAGTGTTATTTATTGATATATATAATACCTTCTTGCATTTGCTAAAAACTATTACAATATTACCATTACCTATTGTCCATAAGCTACATTAGTTGTATTTTTCATATGTATCAACATATTCTTAATACCTTGAAATAGAGGAAATTCTTCTATTTATATTATTAACTGTAATTCACATCTACCACCAAAATCACTGTTATATGGTCCCTAGATCATCCTATAGCTTTCTTTCAATTAACATTAACCTCCCTAGACTACATCTTTCATCCACAATTGCATTTATAAATCAGGAGTGTTGGTTATACTCATTACAATGTGCTGCCATCAATACTCTATATTTTCACATATTTATACAATCTACCTTTTTTATTGATTACACACTTTTTTATATTCCATTGTATGTATATACCACAATTTGTTTATCCATTCACCTGTTCAAGGAAATTTGGGTTGTTTCCAACTTTTAGCAATTGTGAATAATGCCACTATGAACATTGGTGCACATTTGTTTTTTCGTGTCCCTGCTTTTAATTCTTCTGGGTATATATCCAGAAGTGGGACTGCTGGATCATATGGGAGTTCTCTAGTTATCTTACTAAAGAATCACCAAAATGTCTTCCACAACAGCTGCACCATACTACATATGTGAATAGTATATGTCTTACAATTGATATACAAACATTGAAACATTGCTACTAACCATGGTCAATGATTTACATTATGTTTTAAATTTTGGATTATACACTTTAATAGATTTTGATGAAATTTAACATGGTTTGTAATGAACTTTGGAAAATCATGTAGAACAATTCCATCACCCCCCAAAATGCCCCATGTCCATCTATTCTATTCCTTCTTACCCCTGTCCTCGGCACCAATGGTAACCACCAAGATGAACTCACTGAAGGATAAGATTTTTAGTTACTTACAATAACATTGAGGGTCTGACATACTGACCTGCTCTCCCCTATTAGGCACTGCCTATGCTCTTGAGACACTCATGCCTCTCTATTTGATATTATAGCAGGACTCCCCAGGATGGGAGTCCAACACTTTTCCACTAACAATATGGGTCTCCACCCACTAATACAACACACTATGACAAAGTGAACACTACATCCTCCCTAGAATCCTGCCCCAGATGTGCACTGTCCTGCATGCTCCCACATCAAACAACTTAAACCAGCACCCTCCACTGTCATATTTGCCAAAAGAACATTTCCAATGTTGTAGTTTCAATTGCATACCCACAAATCCCCATAGGTCACCTGCTCCTTTCCCCAAACCACCCCCCAGTTCCTTGGACAGTCCAATCCAACCTTCCCACTTTACTGCCCTCACGGACAAGCACCATCCAACCCAATAGCATCCCTGCAACACTCTTATGCCAATCCACTGCAAAGATGTTGAACATATAGTCATTGACTCAACCTTCTCCCTTTCTAGCTCCTGTATAGCTAAATTCCAAAGCCTAGCTCTGTGAATCTGCCCAATTTGCTTAATACATATCATTGAAGTCATGTAATATTTGGTCTTCAGCGACTGGTTTGCTTCACTCAACATGAGGTCTTCAAGTTTCATTCATATTATACCGTGTGTTAATACTGCTTTCCTTCTTGCCCCATTTTTCAGGAAGAGTTATTCCCTCTCAGGCATCAGAGAGGGTGCCTCAAATGTTGGAGAGAATTGTGTTGCCATCTCACTATTCTGAGGAGTTTGAGCTTGTGCAACAGAGATTGGGGAGAGTGTGGCTACAATCCCACTCTGCCAAGGGGGTTGAGATTGTGCCCTGGAGACTGGGGAGAGTGTGACCATCATACCAGTGTTCTTTTAAAAATATTTTTTATTTTCTTTAAAAAAGATATTTAGATTATCTAAATGTTACAAAAAATATAAGGGATTCTCATATGCCCATCTCCCTACACCTCCTACATTTTCCCACATTAACAACATCCTTCATTAGTGTGATACATTTGTACAATTAATAAACACATTTTGGAGCATTGCCACTAAGCATGTGTTTTGCTAAGAAAGAGGCACAAATTCGAAATGCAATGCAAGGGCAACTTTATTTAATCAAATGATTTTGTGATTATATCTAATGAGTATAACAATTGACAAATCAAAAAATAAAATAATCAAAGACATAGGAAAGAATGAAAGTATATATAAACACTCACCAAATTGAAGGAAAACACATCTGGTCTCTCACAAGGCTAGGAAGTCCCTTTTGACAGCCAGCCAGAAGATTCTTTCCTGAGTGAGACTTCAACTGGGAGATTTGGGACTATCCTCTTTTAAGAGTTTCCAAACCTCAGGACTCCAATGAGTCTTGTAACTTGTGAGGAATGCCCTCATCAAAAGTAACCATATCCATCCAGCATCAGGTGGCCAGTCTTCCTCAGGAAAGATGTGGTATCTCCAGGGGTCTTTTATTCTATTCTGATCAAGGTACACTGAACAGGAACATGAAGGTTTCAATACACATCAGCTTTAATTTGATGTTAACTTTACAGGGGATACAAACAGGACATGCAAATATCAACTCTGGTGAATTGCTCCTTCTAAACATTTGTTTTAGTTTTAGCAGCATTCCAGCATTCCAAAGGACAAAGGACAAGTTAATCATTCACAGTTCTAGGCTGAAAGAGTAGGACTATTGAATAGAAAGCTTATGAATTCACAATTCTTAATAATAATTTCTTATAGTTCATCAGCATGGATTATAGTTTACATTATATTTTACAATCTCTCCTGCACAATTTTGTAGGTTATGGCAAGATAAGTTCTGGCCTATATCTGTTATTGTACAGTCACTCAGGACAATTTTCAAGTCCTGAAAATATCCCTATATTTCACCTCTTTTTCCCTCTCCCTGCCCTCAGTTCCTCTGGTGGCCACTGCCTCCACTTTAGTGATACAACTTCTTCTATGTCTACAGTAGAATATCAGTAAGTCTACTTTAGTCCATAGTTAATTCCCCAATCTTGAAGATTCTAGGATGGTGATGCCCACTCCTCCTCTTATTGAAAAGGGGCTTTTATCTCATGGGGCAGATGGATGGGATTCTCACTTGCAATTGCAGACTCAGTTCCTTGCATCTCAGTGTTCTTGAAGATTGATATCCAGAGCTCAGCCACCACCCTGATGCTTGATGAGGGTGAAGGTGAGACGATGGCCATTGGGCAAGCCCTTAGAAAGGGTGTTTTACCATGAGGCATCAGGGAGAAGATATTGTATAGATGACACTCAGACTTTGAAATCGAGTGGAATATGCCCATCAGGTTTGCAGAACTGTTTTGTACCTGTGACCCCTGTTTTCCTACAAATTTCTCCATATGACAATGGGAACATTTATTCTATCACTGTCCCTCCTTTGTGTTTTAGAAGCAGAAAACATGTTTTGTAAGTTTCATAGGTCTACAATCAGAGGGGAATATTACCTCAAGACAGATTCCATGAGTATAACTGACTTTGTGAGATTTTGTACTGATCACTGTTACTGAAATGATTTAAGGCTTTGGGAATATTGTTATGCAATGAATGTATTTTGCATATGGAAAAAAACATGTATTTTTGTGTCTAGAGAGAGGTATATCCTGGTTTGAGTCTTTTGTGGACCCCAGAAAATTATATTCTTAAGTTAACCCATTCCTGGGCATTTAACCCTATTGTATATAGGACATTTGGTTACATTATGTTAAGGTACCTTTTGATTAGATCACTTTTGATTAGATAACCTTAGGGTCTTTGATTGAGACATTTTCACCTTTGATGAGACAGCATCTCTTGATGATGCCTTGATTGGGATATTTTCACAGCCTTGTAATTGGAAGATTATACCCTAATAAAATCCAATTATAAAAGCCAACCCATTTCTGGTATTTTGCTTTGGCTAGTCTTAAAAATCTAAGACAAATAGCATACACAGTATTCCTGACATTGTATTCCCTTCCTCCATATATTTCATGTATATAAATCAAATATCTGCATATATTTTATGTATAAAATCATAGATTTTCTTTACTTTTTATGCAATTGCATCTCAGAAGCTGTAAAAAGCATAAAGAGGAGTTATCAATGATGAAAAACAATGGTGCAGATATTTTAAATTACTCATATGGTAACTTTTATCAGAGATATTTATATCTCTATGCAACTTTCATCCAAAGCCTAGTGTACTTTCCTTTCAGTTTGAGGAATTTCCTTGAGCATTGCCTATAGGTTGATGGAAATCCTCAAATTCTGTTTCTCTGGTAATGTGTTAATCTCTCCATCATTTTTGAAACACAGGCTCAGTAGATGTAAAATTCTTGGTTGTCAATATTTCAAGCAGTTTAAGCATTTCTTTCCCCTGCCTTCTTTTCTCCATCGTTACTTATGAGAAGTTGACACTTAGTATTATACAAAAGAATAATGATACATAGTATATTGTTTTACTTTTGCAGCTTTCAGAGCTTTTTAATTATTGAATAGTTCTTTTCTATTTTATCCTATTTTGTGTTCATTTAAATTTTTGAAAGTGTATTTTTATCTTTAATTAAATTTTTGAAATTCTTGTTATTAATTCTTTAAAAGCTCTTTCTACTGCTTTCTTGCTTTATTTTCCTTCTGAGTATCCAATAATGTATATATTAGTATGCTTGATAGTGGTCCATATATATTTAGTCTTGGTTCACTTTTATGTATTCTTTTTCTTTTTCCCCATCTTGATTCACTTCAATTGTTGTATATTATGATTCACTAATTTCTATATTGCAGCTCTAATCTGCTATTGAAATCCTCTAGGGAATTTCTTTTTTAATATTCAGTTATTTTGGTCTTCAACTTCAAGTTTTTTTTTTTTTTTAATCTATCTCTTTTTATAGATTCTGATAGTTTTCATTAATAATGAACAGTGCTCATTAAAAACTTTTTCTCAAAGTGTTTAGCACTTTGAGCATATTGAAGTTCACTTTTTAAAAGTCAGTCTGATATTACCAAACTCTGATCTTCTTCATAATAGTTTCTGAAGTTTTATCTTGTTCCTTTATATGGACTATTATTTCTTGTTTCTTTTTTCTATTGTAATATTCTCTTGTACAGTGTACATTTTAATATCATAATATGTTATCTCTAAGGTTTAGTTACTGAGTCATTTGTTTCTTCAGTGTGTATGCAGCTAGTGATAAGACCTAGATGGCACTGAATGCCAGGAACTAACACAGCAAACCAATGCAAAGGGAAAAAAAACTTTCTTAGTGTCTGTGTTGATTGTTCACATTCAGAATATAGCCCTCCTAGGAATAAGAGCAGACTGTGAAAAATGTGTTGGGTACTTTTTGTCTTTTCTGCTCCAGTATCTTGTCCTGGGCATTCACTCAATGCTATAGGAATCCCCACATTTACAGAAATCTGAATGCCCCCTCTACTCCCAATGAAACAGACCCTCAACCTCCATGGATCTTTACTGTCTGTCCTAAAGAGGGAATTCTTTTGCCCCTGTCCAATATAATTTAATCCTTTCTAATTGTGCTTTAAATGAGATCTTTTTGTCTGCCGGGTAGAATCTGGGAGGGTGAGTTAGAGATTTTCCTGGTTCATTCTTTAAGTTGCCACCTGACTGGAAATTACATAAAAATACATTTGAATATGTTGGAGTTAAGCCTCTCCCTCCAGCACAGGGACAGATTTCTGCAATAAGAAACCATGCAGGTGTCACATTGTACTGATTGGTGGTGTGGGAGGGGACAGCAACTGAACAAGAATCTTCTCCTAGTGTTGTTTATTCACTTTTTCTATTAGAAAATTGTGCATACCAAAAAATCATTTATAAAATGCAGTATTCCTGTACTATAACCACCTGACCACTAAAACTTTGCATTGGTATGTAACCAATTGATGTTATCACATTTTTATAATTTTACTATGTTATACTTAGTCTATGGTTATACTTAGGGTTCAATAATTTTATAGTTACTTCCAGAGATTTTTTAAAAATTTCTTCTGCTACCCTATAAACAATTTAACAATTCCTTTTTTAATCAATTTGAAATATATATTTCAATGCTATTAATTGCATTCACAATGTGCTATCATCATCACTGTCCATTAGCAAATATTTTCAACATTAAAATAGGAATTCTGTGCATTTTAAGACTTAACTTACCATTCCTTATCCTCTAACCTTTATTCTAGGTTGTGACTCTATGAGTTTGCTTGCTGTAATTATTTCAAATCAGTGAGATCATACAATAATTGTTCTTTGTTGGGTGGCTTATTTCAATCAACATGATATCTTCTAAGTTCATTCATGTTGTTTCATGTATAGGAATTCAATATATTTATGTCTGTATAATATCCCATTACATTTATATACTACCTTGTATGTATCAATTTTTTGATGGATACTTGTGTTGTGTCCACATTTTGACAATAGTAATTAATGTCACTATGAACATTGGTGTGTTAATATCTGAATACCTACTTTCAATTCTTTTGTGTACATACTGAGTAATGGGGTAGCCAGGCAAAATGATATTTCTATACATAGCTTTCTAAGTAACCACATCACTTTCTTGCACAGTGGCTGCACTATTGTTCTGCACAGTGCAACCAAGAATGAATGAATGATCCATTTCTCTGAATCTTTTCTCACACTTATTTTCCATTTTATTAACAACACCCATTATAATGGGTGTAAAATTGTATCTCATTGGGGTTTGGTTTCTCAGTTCCCTGGTGGCTTCGTATGTTGATCTTCTTTTCAAGTGATTTCTGGTCTTTTGTATATCTGCTTTAGAGAGATATCTTTTCAAGTCTTTTGCCCATTTTATTATTTATTTTTTTGTCTTTTTGTTGTTAAGTGAAGATTTCTTTATAAATTCTGGATATTAAATCTTTGTAATATATGTAGTTTCCAAGTAGTTTCTCCCTTTGTGTAGTTTTTTTTTTGTTTTTTTTTTTTTTTTTTCTTTCGTGATAAATTCCATTAAGGCAGAAAGGTTTTTTTTTTTTTATGTTCTACTTATCTATTTTACTATTTTTGGGTTAGCTTTTTCTTTTATAAAACCAAAGAAAACTACCTAAGTCAAGGTCCTGAGGATGCTTCCTTATATTTCTTCTGGAGTTTGATAGCTTTCACTCTTATATTTATGTATTTGATAATTTTAATTTGATTTTTATATATGGTTTGAGTTAGGGATCTTCATTTTTCTCCAGTTCTCTCAGCCACATTTGCTGAACAGACTATTCTTTCCAATTGACTTGTTTCCAACCATTTGTCAAAATTCAGTCAGCCATAAAAGAGAGGTTTCATTTCTGAACTCTCAATTTGTTTCCATTGGTCTACATAACTGTCCTTGTGCCAGGACCATGCTGTTTTGAATACTGTATATTTGTTGTGTTTTAAGATCAGGAAGTGTGAGGCCTCCAATTTCATTCTTCTTTTCCAGATGGTTTAATCTCATCATGGTCTCCCACCTTTTCATATAAATTGGATATTCAATTTTCCATTTCTTCAAAGAAGTTTTCTTTTCAAACTTTGCTTTGGACTGCATTGAATCTATAAATTGCTTAATGTAGAGTTGACATAACATGAACACAGAATGTGCTTCCATTTTTAAAATGTTTTCTTTGGTAGCTTTTGTAGCAGTTGGCAGCTTCAAATAGTAATTAATTCCAAAAATAGATATTGGATTATGCTTGTAAACTGGTCTGTTAATCTGGGCATGATTAAGTTATGATTAGGTCATTGACTGGGTGATATCAGTAAGGTGTCGAGCCCCACCCCTTGGTGGGTAGGGAATCAAATAAAAAAGGCATGGCAAAGGATAGATTTGTGGTAGTTCTGATGTTGGAGTTTTGGTGCTGGAGCATGGAGAGGTGAGCAGAGAGAGGAGCTTAGTCCTGAGGAAGGAGAGAAGGCCCCAGGAAAGAGATGAGCCATTCACCTGATAGTCTACAACTGGCCTTGTGGAGAGAGGCAAAGCCTACAGACCCTCATAGTCTATAGCTGACCTTGTGGAGGAAACAGTGGAGCTAAGCCTAGAGAGAAATGGAGCCCTGGAAACAGAGGAAACCAAGAAGCCTGAACCATGGCAACATCAGCAGGGGTCTTGCTCCAACATGTGGCAAAAGACTTTGGTGAGGGAAGAAACTTGTGCTTCATGGCCTGGTAAATGTGGACTTCTACCTCAAATAAACACCCTTTATGAAAACTAATCAATTTTTGGTATTTTAAATCAGCACCCCTTTGTCTGACTACTGCAGAATTTGGTACCAAGGAGTGGGGAAGTACTTTTGCAATTACCAAAATGTTGGAATGGTTTTATAAATGGGTAAGGGGTATTTTGGGGAGGAATTGTGAAATGCTTAATGGAAAAGGCCTAGATCACTATGAAGAAACTGTTGATAGTAATATGGATGCTAAAAAGACTTTCTATGATATCTTAGAAGTAAATGATGAAACTATTTTTGGAAATGGAGGAAAGGTGATCCATATTTTAAAGTTGCAGAGAACTTAGCAAGATTAACTCCTGGTATTATATGGAAGACAGAATTTGAAAATGGTGAACTGAAGCATTAAGCTGAAGAACTTTCCAAGGTAAACTCAGAGAATGTGGCTTGGCTTCTCCTTGCAGCTTATAGCAAAATACAAGATGACAGAAATACACTAAGGACTGAACTTTTGGGCACAAAGAAAGAAACTGATTCCAGAATTTCCAAGTTTCTGGAAATCAAGTTCCCAGATAAAAGTACCCCATTTGGAGACTTAGCTAAACCTGGAACTTGTAAGTCAGGATTGAAGATGCAGTTATCTCAGAAAGAGTTGTGGAAAGTCTTACTGTCTGATGGCTTGGATCCCTGCTTCTTGCATGCTAAACCAACAAGGTTTTTCAGGGCACTGTATGAACAAAACCAGTTTGCTTGGACTAAAAAGGATATGGAAAGGAGACATTGAAGAAGAAACAGCTTTAAGGAGAAAACCATGAAAGCTGAGATCTGGAATTAAGACATCTCCTTGGGCCAAGAGAGGAGCCCCACCCATGTGTAAAGAGAGGGTGAGTTTGCCCCATCAGTAGAAGAGGGTGTATGTTCCCACTTGATGTTCTGGGAGTGTTTTGCCACCCCAGGGTGCAGAGAGGGTAGAGCACATTCTTCAAGGATTAGGGCAATTAAGGTGAGTACCCAATAAGTCCAGGAGGGGGCACCTGTCCCCATGGATTTGTGTTAATCTGGTGTATTACATTTATTGATAGTCTTAGGTTGAAGCAACGTTGCATAGCAGAGATGAATCCCACTCAATCACAATGCATAGTCCTTTTAACATGCTGTTTATTAAGTTTGGTCATATTTTGTTGAGAATTTTCATCTACATTTATAAGAGATATTGGTTTATAGTTTTGTTTCCTTTGGGGTATCTTTATCTGGCTCTGCTAGGAGGGTGATTTGGGCTTTGTAGAATAAATTAGGGTGTGTTCCCTCCTGTTCATTTTTTTGGAAGAGTTTGAACAGAATTGGAATTATGTCTTCTTTGGATGTTCACTAGAATTCTTCTGAAAAGCTACCTAGTTCTGGATTTTCTTCATTGGGCCGGGTTTAATTACCAATTCAATCCCTTTATTAGTAGTTAATTTGTTGAGATATTTCATTTCTTCTTCATTCAATGTAAGCAGTTTTTGTGTTTCTAAGAATTTGTCCATTTCATCTATGTTTTCTAATTTATTGCTGTACAGTTGTCCATATTATTCTCTTATAGTCATTTTCATTTTTGTTTTGTTGTTGTTGTTGTTGTTATTTGTATCCTCTATCTTTATTATTTTTCAGCCTAGCTAAAGATTTGCCAATTTTCTTGATTTTTTTCAAAAACCAACATTTGTTTTGGTTGGTTCTTTTTCTTGTGTTTTGTTTGGTTTTCCATTTCATTTTTCTTTTCTCTAAACTTTATTTTCTTCTTCTCACTTGAGTTTAATTTTTCTTCTTTTTCTAGTTCTTCCATTTTTGAGGGTATGTCTTTTATTTGAAGTCTTTCTTCTTTTTGAATGTAAGCATTTAGAGATGTAATTTTATCTGTCAGTACAGCAGCCTTCACTGTGTTTCATAACTTTTGATATATTGTGTTTTCATTTTCATTTGCCTCAAAATATTTCCTGATATTTCTCCTGCTGTCCTGAAATAAAATAAACAGACTTTAAAAAGTGGTGCAGAGCAAGTTTATTGAGCTAAAGTTGCATTAATGCAGGAGCAGCATCAAAGGAGGTTTCTGCTCAAAAGTCATAGCTGGAGGAGCAGCTTATATGGCTCCTTGGAAAAAAGGGAAGGTGGGGGAAAATGGGGTGGGGTGAGGATGGGAGTGGTGTGTGATGGGGGTGGTGTGGTATTCTGGCAGGATGTATCCATTTACTAATTAGCAAACCAGATGTTGATGTTAGATTATGGCCTTTGGTGATGTTGGCCTTTTATTGATGTGAGATTGTGGCAATATAGTGAAGATCAGTAGGCTTTGCTGGTGTTAGATTGAAGTTTTTTTTTTAAAAAAAAATTTATTACAGTTCTTCCTCCCAGGCTGGGGTGGAGATTTTTTTTATCAGCACCACAAAGGATTATTGGTATGTTATCCTGCTTCAAGTAACCTCTGTTTCATCTTTATAATTTCCAAGACAAAATGGGAGTTCAAGCAAATCAA
>JAKSZT010029954.1:3797134-3892723 GCA_026826555.1 Tolypeutes matacus | reverse complement strand
GGTTCTGTATGACAAATTTGGTGATGATGCAGATGAAAATAGGACTAAGGAGAAGGATGATGATTAGCATGATCAGTGGTGAGACTAGAGAATACAACCAAGAGGCATTAGACAGAAACCCCTTAATTGATTACCATATGTTTCTTGGTTGCTGGTTTATGCTGTGAATCCATTTAGCTTGCTTCAAGATTTCCTGGATGTTGGTCTTGACTTGTCCGGTGGTGTTGATCCAAATACAACAGGATGTGTTGGCAACAGCACAGATGCCTCCATCTTCTGCCAGTAGGTAATCTAAAGTGAATCATTTGTCCATAGTTATGACTTCAAGGGAATTGTGAGAGGTATTTAGTCCTTGCAGATCTTGTCCCATTTCTTGAGCTACAGCTTCAAGGGTGGCATTGAGGTTGCATTTGATGTGTTCCTGGTATCTAAAACCTATCCAGTGGGCTAAAAGTATGAGTCGGAGCCCTATAGAAGCAATAATTAAACCAATGCTTCTTTTATTTCACATGGGAGGTGTAACGTTATAATGGTGGAAGTTGAAGTATATTACAGAGCCAATTGTGCATTGTCCACCAGGCTCTGGGTCAGTGAGCAGGCAAGGAAATGCTGCAGGCCCTAGGATGATATTGAATAGGAAGGCAAAACCTGTGGTGAGACAGAAAAATATTTGGTCCATGAAAGAATAAGCAAAAGAACAGTGTAAGTGTCATTTTAGTTAGACAATGAGGCTCGGAAGTACAATGTTTGCTACTGTCTAGATAAAAGCAGTGGAAGGGAACAGATGATAATGGGGTCTACAGGACCCTAGGGAGTGTTCTTGCTCTCAGAGAGAACTATGCATTAGTCAAGGAAAGAGGCAAAAGGGATTTTAGGTGTACCCAGTTGAGGTTCGGCATCTTGGGAGAGCAATCTGCTTCAGATGTTATGTGCTTCTGGACCCAGCAGAACTGTAGGGTCAGGCCTCTGATGCTTTCAGTACTCTACTCTGGTAATACGGCTGGCTTTAGGTGCAATATGTAAATCCAGGAGTTGGTTCCTTTAAGCTTTGCATCAGTAGGGGTGGTAAGGAGGATTTGAAATAATCCTTTCCACTGGGGCTCAAGTCTGTGTTTTCAAAGATGCCATTACCAATACACCCAA
Organism: Tolypeutes matacus; assembly: GCA_026826555.1. NCBI lineage: Eukaryota > Metazoa > Chordata > Mammalia > Cingulata > Chlamyphoridae > Tolypeutes > Tolypeutes matacus. The sequence continues at coordinate 3,891,580 of JAKSZT010029954.1, read as the reverse complement.
TATCCTGGTAGCACAGGTCGTGGAGAAAGGGGTAGATCTGTAGAGAGACTCGGAAACAGTTTTGTGGAATTCAGAAAGGGTTCGTGAGATTCTTTGACAGTAAGTAGCCAGTGAGGAGCTAACTTCAGCATTTTGTGACTGGGGACATTAGAGTATGGGACTGCTGGTAACTATCTCAATAATGGAAAAGTCAGTGAAAGCCAAAAGGGCATCCCTATAGATTCATGAGGAGTAGGGAAAGAACTTTGGAGAGGGAAAATTGTTCAGTAAGTTTCCCTAGCTGTGTCTTGATGAGGACATTGGTGTGTTTGGAAGTGATAGACACAGTAGAGGCATTGCAGAATGGGCAAAGTTGATAAAAGTTTAGAGAGAGATTGCCAAGTAAAGTTGGTACCATAGTCACTTTGGATTTTTTCAGGAACTCTCCACCAGGGGATTATCTTTTTGAACAGAATTTTGGCCACAGATGTTGCAGTTGTTTGTCTTACAGGAAAACTCATCTATCCACTGAAAGAACATCCAGACATATCTTCTTTCAAAGAGGTTTTCCTGAGGTCTGGTCTTGGACTGAGAACAGAGTCAAGAAGTGTGACACAGTTATGGGGCTCAAGGTCATCTTTGGTGGCCAAGTCAGATAGGAAAGTGACAGGCTGAGTCTAAACATGCTCATTGTTGGGAAAAATGTTGCTCACTGGGAGACAGAGACTGATGATTGAAGGCAGAAAGTTTATTGGGAAGCCTTCCCAACAGATGGGGTCTGAAGAATAGACCAGCCCCACTGAGGCATGGTGGGGGTCTGAAGAGAGACTTCCGCCCACTTCTGGAAAGGAGGGATTTGAATTTATACAGTACATTCCTAGGCAGGGAAATGATAGTCAGTGGGAGGGAGTCAAATGTCTGAGTAAGGTGTAGGGATCAATAGGAAGCTATAGAGGTGAAATTTTTCCCTTGTGGGTTAGGGAGTTATGTTTTCTTGGAATGGTGGAGGAGCAGGTGGTGATTTGATGTGGAGGAAGTGAAGTTCTTTATCTCACTTTACTCCCATCTTCACTGTGGTCTCTTTTTTTAACTTTTGGGGAAGTGCCATGCTTTCAGACACATCGTCTTAAGGGGGGACTTGTCCTTCCTTAAAGTTTGTCAGGGGGAATTGAGCCACAGCTTGTTAATTATTGCAAACCTAGTGAAGAGGAACTCCAAACACTTATAAGGTAGGCTACTATCTGTGCAAGGCAGTTTGCAGAGAACTGCTGGGTATGATGGCTGTTTAGTAGAGTCCTCATGGTATGAGGCACAGAAATTATGGAAGAAAAATGAGGGTTACTTCAGAGACTGCCTGAGCTAAAGTTGCAGTGACAGTGACTGCTGTAGGCAGGAAGGAAGGCCTGGAGTTGCTGCATCTAGAGGGACTGCCTATAATAGCCCATGGGATGATAATGATCAACATATCTTTAGAATAAAACCCTCATTCTCTCCTTTGTCATTCATAAACAGTTGGAAGGAGAGGAAGTAATTAGGAAGCCCTAAGGAAGGGGATTTTAACAATGCTTCCTGCAGAAGTTTGGTGAGGAAAGAACTAAAATGTGGGGGGAAAGGCAAATTTATTTATGCTACAATTTACCCTGTTCTACAACTCTTACAATCTTTTCACAACCACTTCTGCAAAAGGCCCTGAGCATGGAACAGGGATTTATAAATGGTAGTACTCTGATGTAAGTCAACAGCTACAATATAACAAGAAAAGCAATTACAGGAGTTCCTGGGCTCTTGGAGTTATCATCTAGAACAGCAGCTTTTGTCTTAAAGACAAGGGAAGCATATTTAATGGAAGAACAGAAATGACAGATGCTGGCAGGTATCTGCACTTCTAACAGTCTGACTGATCATGGATTGTTGCTACAGTGGCAGCACAGTTAAGGAAGAAGTGAGGAGAAGTGCTGTGAATCTGGAAAAGAAACCTAAGCAAGCAATTGTTGTGGCTGTCATGATGAGAAACCCAAAACGGCACTCAGAGGGAGTGGAGGAACCAGGCTTTATTACATGCATGGGCCCAGAGGAAAGTTCAGTTTCCAAATTCTGGGCTATGAGCCCCAGTTTTCTGGAGTTTTTATTGGGGTCTGCAGGCTCCTGTTCATTGGCTAGTGAGTTAGTGGGTGGAATTTTCGATTACCTTAGACAACTAAGCCAGCGTGGTTACAGGAGCAGAATTGAAGTTATGAAATCAAGGAGGCAGGGTTACAGAGCCAGAAGTGCAGGTTTCAGTTCTAAGGTGGGAGATTCTTGTCAGAAAAGGGGGAGTGGGAGGACTGCAGTGAATTTTCCTTATCATTTCCCACCTTTGAGGCCCTTATAATTCCCATAGGGTCTCATCTGTACTGAAGGGACTGTATCCCCTTAGGGCTAGAATCTTGATGATAGTTATGCATGATATTGTTGTTTCAAGAACCTGATGAGTGCCTTTATCAGGCATGGGCCAAAGATGACTGCTATGAGCAAGATGAATCAGGGTCTGGCCAGGGGCAGAAAGCCAAGAGGTCCACAGTCCGTGGTTCTAGCCCCAGAATTCATTTAAGTGGTTTTTCCTCTTTTGGATTTGATCTCTAAGTTCTTTTATTTTGGTAGTGTCTATTCCTGTCTTATTAACATAATAACAGCACTCTTCCCCCAGAAATATACACATCCCCTCTTTCCTCACAGACTGAGGCTTTGGATGACATAAAACATTCTGCCGGCATATAGGTATGGTGGGTAAAGGAAGAGGAGGGTTGATATTTCCCTGTGAGCTGTTTCAACCTATCCATTGCTGAGAGAGGGGCAGTTTTGTAAGAGAGGGGCAGTTTTGTAACAACTGGAGCAGGGCTGGGAACTGGCATCAGCCTTAAAGGAGAATAGGAAAAACAGCCTAAGGCACAGAAACATCTTACTATGCAACAGTATGCTATAGCAATTAGGGTTCTATTCACAACAGTCCAGTCTACAGGGGCCACAGCCCTGAGTCCAATTCCAAGGTGATCAGGCCACATAAACGCAGATCCTACCAGGAGCAGGGGTTCATTCAGCTGGTGTTCAACGAGGTTGGTGCTCGAGGATCTTGGGTGATTCGCACTCTCAGGCAGTGGTCAGGTACAGGTTGGGCTGCCCAGCTGTTCTGCTCCTTATCGTGAGGGGCCTTCTTGACCCTGGAATGATGAATCCAGAGGGTGGTAAATGCAACTTTAAGAGCAGTGGGAGTTATAAGGATCACTGTATGTGGACCTGTCCAGGAAGGCTGGAGGGGTTTTGTTCCTCCAGTCTTTGACCCACACCTGGTCCCTTGACTGATGATGGTGCACTGGGTGTCCCAAGGGGGTGAGGTTTAGGGACAGGACAGTTTTATGTATTTCAACTAGAGTTCTTCCAAGCTGCTAGAGAATGGAATCTAGGTTGGCCTCCCCCAGAAGCCTGAGACTTCCTCTGAACACCTGGATGATTAGGGGTGGCCACCCAAACAGAATTTCAAAGGGTGAGTAGCCTGTGGGTCTTGGGGTGCACCTAACTTGGAGAAGGGCTAAAGGGAGTAAATCTACCCAGGGAAGACCAGTTTCCTGGCAGAACTTTGCTAGGGTGGCTTTGAGGGTTCAATTCATGAGCTCAACTTTCCCTGAACTTTGAGGCCTGTGCTATTTTTTTTTTTTTTTTTGATGTACAAACGGGTTAAAGTCTCGAGTTACATTTGGAGGCCCCAAGGTGGGGGCTTGGCTGAGTTGTTTCTTGATGTTTTGAAAAGTCCCCTTTTGGAATTCTTCCCAGGCAAGAGATTCCCTTTATGGCTCTGCCAGAGTTTCATAAAGGGGTCTGGCTATTGCTGCATACCCAGGGATCCAGATGCAGCAGAACCCTGCTGCTCTGAGAGACTCACAGAGCTGTCTTTTCGTGGTGGGTGTGGGGATGGAGCAGATCACATTTTTCTGCTTGGTCCTAGCATCTGGAGCCCTCATGAGATGTTGAACCTTAGGTATTTGACCCACTGTCTACAGATCTCAGCCTTTCTCAACCCAGTCCATGTTAAAAGTTGGAGGAGGGTTTGGGTTCCCTTCCAGCAACTTTCTTCCATGTGAGGTCTCCATTCTTCGCTTCAGGGCATGGTGACTGCCCCGAAGCAGTGAGACTGGTTCCGAGGCTTAAGCTTGCTGAACTTTCAGGTTTGAAGGTAATCTGGGCCCCAAGTTTGGTTAGAAGGTCTCCACCAAGCAGGAGAACTGGGCACTCAGGCAGGTACAGAAACTCATGAGTTACTTCATGGCCACCGAGATGGCAGGTCCTTGACTGGCAAAAGGGCTGTCAGTTTGACTGGTCTCCAGTCTTCCCTATGATATTAGTGGTCTTTCCACTAAAAGGGGCAATGGGGGTTGTGACTACAGAATGTTCAGCACCAGTGTCCACCATGAAAGTCCTTGTCTGGCCCCTGACTTGTAATTTGACTATAGGTTCATGGGGGCCAAGTTCCAGTGAGCCTTGTCACCTCTATTCAGGGTTGAGTCCTGCCAGCCCAACCAGGTGGTCTTGAGGCTCTGGTTGATATTTTCCTTTAGGGGTGCTTCCTCTTGGTGTCTGAGACTTCTGGGGGCACTCATTTGTCCAGGGCCTGCTCTCTTTGCAGTAAGAGCATTGTTCTCTGGCCAGCAGTGTCCTCCTGGTGCTCCTCACCCCCCCCCCTTTGTGAGGTGGTCCACTTTGCCTGGTGGGGTTGGCATTTCCCAGGGCTGCCGTTAGTAGGGAGGTTTGGTACTTCATTCATTATTTGGCTTCTCGCTCAGCTACTTCATCCCGATTGATGAACACTTTGTTGGTGACCTCTAGCAGTTGAGAGATGTTCATGCCCCTGAATCCTTCCAACTTTTCAAGTTTTCTTTTGATGTCTGCCCCCGCTTGTGCCACGAAAGCAGATTTCACCATTCTCTGGTATTCTGAGTTTTTGGGTCGAAGGGTGTGTAGCTCCTGAAGGCCTCACAAAGCCATTCATAGAAATCCCCCAGAGGCTCATTGGGTTTTTGAATAACTGAGGTTGTTGTTGTCATATTCGTGGGTCATTTAGCCCCTTCTTGGACCCCTCAGATGAGCACTTCCCAATATAGTTGGAGTGCAGCCAGTCCCTGTTCAGTGTAAAGTCCCAGTTAGACTTAGTTTACAGTGCTGCCACCTGTACCCAATCCTCTGGGTCTAAGACACCAGTAGGGGCTTGTTCTTGTAGTCACTTTCATAAAGTGCCAGGATTTGCCATCTCTCCTCAGTATTAAATAGAGTCAGGAGGAGTTGGTGGCAATCATCCCAGGTGGGACGGTGGGTCTGGAAGATGGATCCCATGAGATCAATAAGGGCCCAAAGCTTCTCTGAATAGGAAGGGATGTGATGTTTCCAGTTTAAGAGGTCTGTAGTTGTGAAGGGCTGATAGTACAAAATGGACCCTCCTGGTTGAATGGTCCCATCTTCAGCTAGCCAGGGTGGGCCCTGCATCTCACAGAGGGTCATCTGCAATGCAGGCTGTGCTGACCAGAATCTCCTTGCCAATGGGGTTGCAGGACTCTCCTCTGGTGGAGTCATCGGTTCTGCAAGGGCCAGGGGTGGTGTTGATGCATGATTTGCCTGTGCCTCCAGGCCGTGAGCAGAGACTGAAAGAGAAAGCATCTCTGGGAGACCCGCCAGGGCTCCTGAGCCAGGAGGAAGGGTTGGGGCAGTTGGCACATGTGGCGGTGGGGGCAGTAGTGGGTCTTCTTCCAAGGACCCCTGATAAATTACTGGTTTCTTGTCCCTCACTTCTTGTACAACTAAGACCCTGCTCTGTCCCTTCTTTCCAATGCACAAGCGAATACAAGGGGGCAGAGCCTTGGCTATTTCTAACCAGGAGTCAATATAGGTGAACTGATTTTGGTGGCCAGGGGTTCCAGTGACTACTAGCCACACTGCATGGACCTTGGATATGTCTAGGGTCCCTTCTGAGGGCCAGTCAATGTTAAAAGTGGGCCACTCCAACTCACATAAAGTTCAGAGGGTGCCGGGATTCATCCGGATACCATAATCTCAGGAAAATCTCTTCCTGAAGTTTTTAAGCATGCAGTTCAAGATGGTGGGTTTTGACTGTGATGAGCCCATACCCTGTGTCAGTGGCGCAAGACAGACAAAGGTGGGGTGCCTGTTTCAAGGCCCCTCAGATGCCCACTTGTTCATGTCCCTCACAGGAACTTAGGCTCATCTTAGCTAAGGCGCCCGGAAAATTTTCTGGGTGAGCCATTATGCCATTTGACGTAGTCACGGAAACAGGTTGGGGCCCGCTTTGACCTCATAGCACAGGCTGAGGGGCCACAAACTGGTACGATAGGAAGAAGACCATACCACCCACATTCATGCACACAATCACTCAGAGGTAAAACAATCCATCCCACAGTAATTGCCCTATACTGGAGTCTTATCACATGAGACCTTAGGAGGTGATCATTCTCCTCTTCCATCTGGAGATGGGTCTGACTGGGGCTTGGCACCTGGATGCTTATCTTTCCAAAGTTTTCTGATATCTTTCAGTTCATCTCTCTCCCTTGAGTCTGACTGGGATGTGGGGATGCTGCCCGCAGGGGTCTGCCTCAGAAAGAGGTCCCGTCAAGAAGACAGGAGGCACCTATCTCATTTGCTCAGAGATTGCCATTGGCTGTGCCCTTCATTCCCAAGCCAGAGGTACAATAGGCCTGCTCAGTTGGGTTTCCCAGTCAGGGAACCAAATGTTGTGGCTGTCACGATGAGAAACCCAAAATGGCACTTGGAGGGAGAGGAAGAACCAGGCTTTATTATGCACACAGGCCCAGAGGAAAGTTTGGTTTCCAAATTCTGGGCCCCCAGCCCCAGTTTTCTGGAGTTTATGTTGGGGTCTGCAGGCTAGTGAGTTGGCAGGTGGAATTTTCCATTACCTTAAGCAATTAAGCAAGTGTGGTTACAGAAGCAGAATTGCAGTTTATGAAATCAAGTGGGCAGGGTTACAGAAGTGCAGGTTTCAGTTCTAAGGTGGGAGATTCTTGTCAGAAAAGGGGGAGGGGGAGGGCTACAATGACTTTTCCTTATCACAATCACAAATGTTTAGCAGGCTCCCAGAGAGTGGTGGCAGTTCTCCAGTGAGTACTATAACAGTGGAACTTTCTCCCATAGGCCTTAGGAGAGTGTGTGCTTAGTGTGTGCAAGATCCAGGTTTATATTATCATACAAGTTTACCCTCTAAAGGAGCAAGCCATAATGCCAAATTGCTTTATCACATCATGACAGCTTATAGCAGTTTGATGTTATTGGTGAATTCCAAAAAGTAATATCAGATTACATTTGTAAACTGGACTTTTCCTCTGGGCATATTAGAGTGTATTGGATTCCGAGGTTTTACTTTTACTTGATTAAATAATGAGTGTGGCTTTGTTGGGACCACATCAGTAGGACATTGAGTCCCCACCCCTTTGTGGGCCGGGACTAACAGAAACTGCACTTCACAGGAGGAAGTTTGGAGTTTTAATGCTGGAGCCTGGGGAAGTAAGCACATAGAGAAACTTGTTTGTGAGGAAGGACAGAAGGTCCCAGGAAAAGAGAAGAACCATTTGCCTGATCTGGCCTTGTGGAGAGAAGCAGGCCTGAGCCCAGAGAGAAACAAGCCCCAGGAAGAGAGGAACCCAGGAAGCCTGAACTCTTGGCAGATGTCAGCAGCCACCTTACTCCAACACATGGCAACAAACTTTGGTGAGAGAAGTAACATGCTTTATGGCCTGGTAACTATAAGCTTCTGGTATTTTGCATCAGCACTGCTTTGGCTGACTACTACATGGCTTCTCTATGGCCAATCTCTTTGAGTAGCAATAGGGCTGCTTCTTCATCACTTTTATAACTTCCTAAATTTAACTCTGGGTTCCAGGTGTCACAGGGGTACTTAAATTCTGGGGAGCTATTAGGTTATACCTAAAGAGCAAGGCATCACAGGATTTAGAAATAACAATTAGAGATCAGAGCTCAGGAATAAATGTGACTGCTGCAAGAGCTTACAATCTAGGCCCTAATTTCCTTAAATAAAGCTATTTCTAGAGATTATTAATTGTAATTTACAGTACAAGTTTTTTTAATTTTACTTTTACTCGTTTACCAAGATTATGTTAATCAACAGTCAAAACATAAACTTTTGCCCTACTTTTCCTTTAAAGTACCTTTTTGTTTACAATGGGTGTGACTGCTTGCTTTTTTAAAGAAGGATTAAGCAAAACAGTGTAACTGATAAGAGATTGTGGTTGTTTGTATCACATCACATTTTTCTAAAAATAAAACTATACCACAATATTCTCATGCTGACCAGTACTAGAAGAGCATAGACAGTTATACCTTTAAAATGTCTTTAATAATTTTTTATATGTGTATATGTGTATTTGCTTACAAAAATGTTATATATATATATATATACAAATATTTTAAGAGGTGCTTAGATTACCCAAAATATTACACGGAACCCACTGGGATTCCCATGTTGCCCACCTCCCACACCTCCCACCACATCCCATGCAAACATCTCCCACAAGTGTGGCTCACCACCCTCAATGGACTTACACATCCTGGAGCCTTGCCACCAACCATAGACCACAGTTTACACTGTAGACCACACTCTCTCCCACTCAGTTCTGAGTGGTGTGTGCTGATTTAAAATGGCCTACATCAGTTGCCACAACAGTACTCAGGATAACCTCCAACTCCCAAAGAAGCCCCTGTATTTCAACTGCTCATCCCCTCCCTACCCCAAAAGTGTCAAGTGGCCACTGGCTCCACCTCATTGTTATAATTTCTTGCATTGCTAGAATCACCATATGTGAACAAGAGAACACCATCAAGTCCACTCTAGTCCATAGTTCTTCCCCCAATCCTGAGGGGACTGGGATGGTGATGTCCACTCCAACTCCAAGTGAGAGAGGGCTTATATCCCATGGATATGGTGGGTGGAATGATCCTGCCTGCAGATGCAGGCCCTCTCCATTCCCTGGGCTGGCTGTTGCCCATCGTTATCTCCTCGCCAGGTGACTTGGATGAGTCCATTGAGCTGTAGGGTAGGAGTTGCAGCTCCACCTAGATTTCATGCACACCTGGCACATAGGTAGGCCAGAGGCTCCAGTCTCTGGAAGTATACCTAAAAACTCCAGCATCACTTATAGGTTTGAATAGAAGGGACTGATGAACCATGTGCAGGGAGGACTTATTTGAGTCCAATTCTGTCACTCTTAGGAGCACAGATTTCAAAATAGAGCCCACTGATAAGGCATCAGTCTCTGGGGCTATCCCCCCTTATATAGGACCTGGGTGTCTCCAGAGCTCTCAGGAACCCCTCTGTGTGGGGTGATAGGCACTTAGATATTCTATGAGCTCCTACTGAGGTGTGCATAAGAGTTACCTCTGGGATGACCTCCCGACTCTCTTTGAAGTCTCTTAGCCAGTTGAACTCATTTGTCTTTACCATTTCCCCCTTTTATTCAAGGTCTTTTTCCAGTTGTGTTGCCAGTTGGCACTTGGTATTAATCCCTCGTTGCCAGGGACGCTCATCCCCGGGAGTCATGTCCCACGTTGGGCGGAAGGTAATGCAATCATATGCTGAGTTTGGCTTAGAGAGAGGCCACATTTGAGCAACGAGGAGGCTCTCAGGTGGCAACATCCCCAAATATATGATTACTTTACAAATTTACTTCATAAACTATTTTTCTAAAAGCTTTATGAAAACTTTAGATTCTTAATAGAATCAAAATTTTCTTCTTGCTACCATCACCTCAATATAATTACACATTTTTAAGAACATTAATATTCCCACCTTAAGAATATATTACTTTTAGTATTGTGCATGAATAATTAAAACTTAAAAATGGTAAATGTTATATGGATTTTTACATGTATTAAGTATATATATTTCAGCATCTCACTTTTTACAAGGTGAAAGAAAAATTTGTTTCTTACGGTTTGCAATTAAAGATAGACTTAAAGATTTAATTAGAATATTAATGGTTTTCAGGCTTTAATATTATATTTAAGCAGGCCTCTATTTATTACAGTGACTAATAAGTTAGTTAAGTAGTTTGAGAAAGAATTAATTTCCAAAATAATGGTAACTCTGTATTTTTTAAAAAACAATAAGGATATGATAAAACTTTCTGATAAGGTGCAGATTCTTTGTTCTTTATATACATGGGTTATTTTTAAAGGATTTTTATATCCTTTCACTCAAAACAGACCAGCCATTTAAGAAAAATGTGTTACCTTAACAGAGAGAAAGTCACATTTAGTTTTGCATAAACCATAAGTTTCTTCCCTCACCAAAGTCCATTGCCATGTGTTGGAGCAAGGCAGCTTCCAATGTTTGCCAGGGTTCAGGCTTCTTGGGTGCCTCTCTTCCTGGGGCTCTATTTCTCTCCAGGCTTAGCTCCTTTGTTTCCTCCAGAAGGTCATATGTAGACTGAGGCTATCTAGGCTTTGCCTCTCTCCACAAAGCCAGCTATAATCTCTCAGGTGAATGGCTCATCTCTGTTCCCAGGGCCTTCTCTCCTTCCTCACGACCAAGCTCTCTTACTTCCTGAAGTTCCAGCTCAAGACTCCTACATCAGAACTTCAAATCTTGCCTTTTCCATGTCTTTTATCTTTGAAACACCACCCTCCAAGGGGTGGGCCTCAATGACCTATGGACATGGCCCAGTCAAAGCCCTAATCATAACTTAATCATGCCCAGATCAACAGACCAGTTTACAAGCATAATCCAATATCTATTTTTGGAATTCATAACTATATCAAACTGCCAAACTGCTACACTCCACCCTCGGAATTCCAAAATTACATTACAGTATTTAAAAAACTTTAAATTGGTAACAATGCAAGTACAAAATCATATCATAATCAGTTTAAAGAAATACAGTTTGTCTTGGGGCAAAGTCCTGTCTGCTATAGACATCTAAAACTTGCAAAACAAAACAATTTAACTGCTTCCAATACACAAGTGGAAAGACAAAGGATAAACATTTTCATTACCATAAAGAGAAATTGGAAGGTTAAACATGAGTTATTTGTCTTCTACAGTTCAGTAAACCAGCAGAACATCCTCCATTTGATTTCAAAGTCTGAGAGTCATTCTTTAGATGATGGTTTCTTCTTCCTGGGGCCACATGGGGACCCACCCTTTCCACAGGCTTGCCCAATGGCCATTTTCTTGATTCCATCCTCATCAAGCATCTGAGTATCAACCAAGCTCCAGACATCACCCTCTAAGAGCCTTGGTGTGATTGCTACATCTTACCCAATCTTTGGGTTAGAGTCCTAGCCCCCCACACCCAATACAGTGATGTGAAGACAACATTCCCCTTAACCTTTGGCTTACAGTCTCAGTCCTCTTAGAGCAATGAGTTGACCACATGGCCTTCCTTAACCTTTAGCATACAGGCTCAACCCTCACAGAGCAATGAGTTGACCACCTAGATTCCTTAATCCATAGGGGACAGTCACACCCCTCTCAGACCTATAGTGTGCTGACCTTAATCACCCTAATCTGTGAGGAATGTGCTCCACCCTCTCTGCACTCTGGGGTGGCAAAACTCTCCCAGAATACTGGGTGGGAACATCAACCTTCTTCAATTGTCAGGGCAAACTCACACTTTCTGTACACATGGTTGGGGCTGCTCTCTTGGCCCAAGGAGATGTCTTAATTCCAGATCTCAGCTTCCATAATTTTCTTCTTAAAGCTGTTTCTCCTTCAATGTCTCCTTTCCATATCCCTTATGGTCTAGGCTGACAGTGATTTTGTTCATACAGTGCTCTCAAACAATTTGTTGGTTTAGCATGCAAGAAGCAGGGGTCCAAGCCACCAGACAATAGGGCTTTCCACAAGTCTTTCCAAGATAAGTGCATCTTCAATCCTGATTTACAAGTTCCAAGTTTAATTAAGTTTTCAAATGGGGCAGTACCATCTGGAGCTTGATTTCCAGAGGCTTGGAATTTCTGGGATCAGTTTCTATTTCTTTTGTGCCCAAGTGTTCAGTGCTTAGTGTACTTCTTTTGTCTAGCATTTTGCTATAAGCTGCAAGGAGAAGCCAAGTCACATTCTCTGAGTTCATTTGGAAAGTTCTTCAGCTAAATTCTCTGGTTCACCACTTTCAAATTCTGTCTTCCATATACCAGGAGATAGTCTTGCTAAGTTCTCTGCAACTTTAAAACATGGATCACCTTTCCTCCAGTTTCCAATAATAGTTTCATCATTTACTTCTAAGGCCTCATAAAAAGTCTCTGTAGCATACATCTCATAATTATTTCCTTCTAAGGCCTTATCAAAAATACCTTTAGGGTCCAAATTGCAACCAACTGTCTCTTTAAAGTGACCCAAGCATTTTCCATCAAGCATTTCAAAATTCCTCCAAAAAGTCACCCTTACCCATTTGTAAAACCATTCCAACATTTTGATAATTGCAAAAGCACTTCCCACTCTTTGGTACTAAATTCTTTATTTGTCAGCCAAAGGGGTGCTGATGCAAAGTACCAGAAATTGGTTGGTTTTTATAAAGAATATTTATTTGGGATAGAATTCTACAGTTACCTGGCCATAAAACATAAATTTCTTCCCTCACCAAAGTCCTTTGCCATGTGTTGGAGCAAGACAGCTGCTGACGTTTGCCAGGGTTCAGGCTTCTTGGTTTCCTCTCTTCCTGGGGCTCTCTATTTCCTCCACAAGGCTAGCTGTAATCTCTCGGGTGAATGGCTCATCTCTTTTCGCAGGGCCTTCTCTCCTTCCTCACGACCAAGCCCTATTACTTTTCGAGGCTCCAGCTCAAGATTCCAATATCAGCAGTTCAACTCTGCCCTTTTTCATGTCTTTTATCTTTGAGACCCCACCCACCAAGGGTGGGGCTCAATGCCCTACTGACGTGGCCCAGTCAATGACCTAATTATAACTTAATTATGTCCAGATTAACAGACCAGTTTACAAGCATAATCCAATATCTATTTTTGGAATTCATCACTATATCAAACTGCCTAACTTGTACACATGCATATGCATAAAATCTGGAATTACATCCTGACACACCTTGAAGTCTCTTAGCCTTATAAACTCATTTGACCTTACCCTTTCCCCCTTTTAGTCAAGGTCTTCCTCCAGGTGCATTGCTAGTTGGTGTTGGTAATAATCCCTTAGTGGCAGGAATACTCATCCCCAGGAGTCATGTCCCATGCCAGGGGGAAGACAATGCATTTATTTATTTATTTAAATAATATATTTAAAAAAATTTTTAAAAGACACTTAGATTACATAAATGTTACACAAAAATATAGGGATTCCCATATGTCCCACTCTCCACACCTCCCACACCCTCCTCCTCCCCCCAAAAATCCTTCTTTGGTATGGCACACTCATTGCAATTGATAAGTGTATCCTGGGGCTTTGCCATTAAGCAAGGACCATAGTTCATATTGTAGTCTACACTCTTTCCCACACAGTAGTGCATGATATCTGATGATATAAAATGGCCTCTATCTGTCATTGCAATGTCATTCAGGACAATTCCCAAATTCCAAAAAAGTCTCCATATTACAATTCTTTTTCCCTCTCCCCACCCCCAAAGCCTCCAGCAGCCACTGGCTCCAGATCAATATAATTTCTTCCATTGCTAGAACCACAATATGTCTATAGTAGAATACCAGTAAATCCAACCTAGTCCATGCTTCTTTCCCCAATCCTGAGGATTCTGGGATGGTGATGTCCACTCCACCTCCAATTGAGAGAGAGCTTATATCCCATGGGGAAGATGGATGGGACTATCTTGCTTGCAATTGTAGACTCTCTCTGTTCCTTGTAGAATTATTGTCCATCATCTTCTCCTTGCTAGTTGTTCCAAGTGAGTCCAATGAGTTGTAGAATAGGTGTTGCAACACTCCTGAGGTTCCAGGCCCAGCTGGCACATGCACAGCCCAAAAACTCCAGTCTCTCAATGTACACCTATAAACTCCAGCACCATATATAGGTTAAAATTAAATGGACAGATGAGCCACATGTAAGGAAGACATAATTGAGTCCAACTCTGTCACTCTCAGGAGCACAAACTCCAAAGTAGGGCTCACTGGCAAGGCACCAAACTCTGGAGCTTTCTGCCCTGACCATAAGATCTGGATATCTTCAGAGCCCTCAGGAGCCCCACTATTTTGGGTAGTATCCAGTTTGGAAGTCTATGAGATCTTGCTGAGATGTGCATAAGCATTACCTCTGGGATGAGCTTCCAACTCACTTCAAAGTCTCTTACCCATATAAACTAATTTATCTTTATCTTTTCCCCCTTTTATTCAAGGTCTTTTTCCACTTGCATTGCTAGTTGGTGCTTGGTAGTAATCCTTTGGTGCCAGGGAGGCTCATCCCCAGGAGTCATGTCCCATGCTGGGAGGAAGGTAATGCATTTATATGCTGAGTTTGGTTTAGAGAGAGGCCACATTTGAGCAACAAGGAGGCTCTCAGGAGGCAAATCTTAGGCACATAATAACAATAAGCTAAATTTCAATGTCAAGAGCAAAGGATCTTAAGCATAATTATCAATATCAAGGCCCATAAGTGGATCATCCTCCTTCACCAATCATTGCCTCTGCATTTGGGAGATTGTTGCTGCTCCATTAAAGAATGTGGTAGAGTTCTCTGGGATGGGAATTCAATATTCTCTCAGTTATTGTTTGAGTCTCCTCCCACTGTGACAATGCCCCATGAAGATGTGAACATTTTTATATATCTTATATGTATGCCCAGGTCAATTTCACCCTATGTATATCCCCGTAGCTACCACCTCACACCAATGATGCCCCCCTGCCCCAATTGTAAACCTTCTGTGATCCAAAGTGTCTTCAGAAATAAAACCATTAAAATAGCCATATACAATTAACACAAAAATGAAATAATAGCGATAACTTTAAATATAAGAAATAGAATACATAAAATTTTTAAAAGGTTAAAAATAATATGAAAATAAAAGATTGGGATATTAAAAAATAATGAAATATGTTTTTAATATTTTTTGACATTTTTCCTTTCATCACTGTAATATCTGGTGTCCTGTCTGTACATTGGGAATTTCTTCCACTTATTCCCCAGTGCCTTACTATTTTTCATTTTGTTTTCAAAGAAGTTTTAGGTCTCAGTAGTCACATACAGAATACAGGGAGCTCTCATATACCCATCATTCTCCCCTTTTCCTCCTTCCCATTTTAAGACCGCTTTATATGTGCATGGTACCTTTGTTATAACTGGTATACAAATAGTGAAACATAGGTACTAAACATGGTCAATCATTTACATTAGGGTTTACATATTAGACCGTACAGTTTTAGAAATTTTGATGATATTTAACATGGCCTGTGTCCATCATTGTAAGATCATGTAGAAGGCTTCCATTGTCCACTAAATACCCCCAGGTCCATTTATTCTCTTCCTCCCTCTCCCTCCCTTCTGGGCCCATGGTGAAGTGCTGGTTTCACTCCTTGGAGTACAAGATTCTTAGTTACATGCAACCAAACTGAGGTCTTGACATATTAACTTGTCCTTCCCTATTAGGAACCACCTATGCTCTCTAGAGACTCCTGCCTGTCTATTTGTGAACAAATCACTTTGCCCAAGGATGAGAGTCCAACTCCTTCATGTTCATTATATGGGTCTCCATCCATTGATACAATACATTATGAGAAAATATCACTCACGCACTCCCTAGAAACCTGCTACAGGTGTGCCCTGTCCCAAATGCCCCCCCCAACCAACACCCTAAACCAGTAACCCTTCCTTATCATATTTGCCATAAGAGCATTCCCAACTTTGTACTTTCAACCACATACTCACAAATCACCAGTGTTCACTGGGTCCCTCCCCCAACCCTCACCCCAGTCCCCTGGCCCTTCCAAGCCACCCTCCCCAATCTACCCACCTGTCAAACCTGCACCACCCAACCCAATAATATCATTACCTTCCTGTCATATCCCTTCAATATGCAACTATTCACTTTCACCTTACCATAGATTACGTCCCTATGGGTGTTGGTTCACGTTGTTCTTCCTTTCTATTTCCTGCAAACCTATCTTCCAGACAATAGCTCTCTGGGTCTGCTCAATTTGCTTAATTCATATCAGTGAATTCATCCTTCATCATATCAGTACTGTTCATCCTTCAGTGCCTGGCTTGCTTCACTCAACATAAGTTCCTCAAGATTCATCCACGTTATCCCGTGTGTTAACACTGTATTCCTTCTTACCACTGAGTAATATTCCACTGTATGTTTGTACCACATTTTGTTTATCCATTCATCTGTTGATGGGCATTTTGGTTGATTCCAACTTTTGGCAATAGTGAATAATGCCACTATGAACATTGTTGTCCATATATCTATTCATGCCTTTGCTTTCACTTCATCTGGATATACACCCAGCAGTGGAATTGCTGGATCATATGGCAGTTCTATATTTAATTTTTTGAGGAACTGCCAAACTGTTCTCCACAATGGCTGCACCATTCTACATTCTCACCAGCAGTTAATGAGGGTTCCATTTCCTCCACATCCTCTCCAAAACTTACAGTCCTCTGTGTTTTTAATAGCCAACAGTCTAATGTGTGTAAGATGGTATCTCATGGTAGTTTTGATTTGCATTTCCCTAATAGCTAGTGATGCTGAGCATCTTTTCATGAGCTTTTTAGCCATTTGTATTTCTTCCTTAGAGAAGTGTCTTTTCAGGCTGCTTGTCCTTTTTTAAAATGGGTTGTTAAGACAGTGCATTTATATGCTGAGTTTGGCAGAAAGAATCCACATTTGAGCAACAAATAGGCTCTCAGGAGGTAACTCTTAGGCACCCTATAATACTAGGCTAAGTTTCAATTTCAAAAGAAAGGTTCATAAGTACAGTCATCAATATCAAGTGCCCAGAAATGGTCCATTCTCCTTCATAGTCACTGCCCCTGTTCTTGGGATCTTTGCTGCTCTATTAGAGAATGTGGCAGAGCTCCCCAGGGTGTGAATTTGATATTCTTTCAGTTATTGTGTGGATCTCTACTCACCATGACAACACCCCATGTACATTTGAAATTTTTCATATGACTTATAGGTATGCTCAAAGTCAACCTCCTCTAATGCATCCTCCATCACTGACACTCTGCACTAATGATCCACACCTGCCACAATTGTAACCCTTCTGTGATGCACAACTTCTTCAAAAAAGTAACCAGCATATAACTGAATATAATTAATAAGAAAATGAAATAATAATGATAGTTTTAAAAACAAAAAATAAAATACAAAAATTTTAAAAATAATAAAAAATAATTTAAAAAATAAAATTAAAAAATTAATTTTACCATTTTGTCCTTCATCACTGTAAGATCTTTTGTCTTGTATGTACAGTGACATTTTCTTCCATTTATTCCCCCAGTGTCTCTTTATTTTTTAATTTTGTTTTTAAAAATGCTTTAGACTACAGAAAAGTCACATACAGGATTTAGGGGATTACCATATATCCACATCCTCCCCATTTCCCCTTTCATCTATTAATAACATTTTACATGTGGGTGGTAAATTTGTTACAATTGATGTACAATATTAAAACATTGCTAATAACCATGGACAAGGATTTACATTATGGTTTACATTTTGGAACATACACTTTTATAAATTTTGATGAAATTGAACATGGCCTGTATTCATCATTGCAAACTCATGTAGAACAATTCTAATTCCCCCAAAGTGCCCCATGTTCCATCTATTCTATTCCTCCTTGTTCCTTCCCTCAGGAAGCATGGCAACTACCCAGGTTCACTATTTGAAGAGCAAGATTCATAATTACTTGTTAAAACATTGAGGGCTTGACATACCTACCTGTTCTCCTTTATTAGGCAATGGCTTTGCTCTTGTGGGACTCCTGCCTCTCTGATAAAATAGCCTAACTCCCCAGAATGGGAGTCCAACAAATTCCCATTCATTGTGTTGGTCTCCACCCACTGATACAATGCACTATGACAGGATGAACAATCACATATTCCCTGGAAGTCTGCCCCAGGTGTTTCTGTCCTACATTCCCCACATATTCAACACCCTAAACCAGTAACCCTCCCCTGCCATATTTGCCAAAAAATTAACTAATGTATTTTTATGTGTTTTCAGCCATTTGCATTTCTTCTTTGGAGAAGTGTGTATTCAAATCACTTCCCATTTCTAAAATGGGTTGTGTCTCTTTATTTTGAAGTTATAGGATTTCTTTATATATGCTGGATATTAGGCCCCTATCAGATATATAGTTACAAATATTTTCTCTCAATGAGTAGGCTGCCTTTTCACTTTCTTGACATATGCCTTTGAATTGCAAAAGTTTTTTTTTTTTTTTGAGGAGGTCCATATATCTACTTTTTCTTTCATTGATTATGCTTTTTGTATAAAGTTCATAAAACCATTTCTTAATACAATATCTTGTAGATGCTTCCTTGCATTTTCTTCCAATATGTTTATGGTCTTTATGTATTTTGAGTTAATTTTTTATAAGGTGTGAGATGATGTTCCTCTATCTTTTGGATATGGGAATCCAGTTCTACAAGCACCATTTGTTGAAAAGGCCATTCTCCCCCAAGTGAGTGGGCTTGGCGGCCCTATCACATATCGGTTGATTATATATTTGAGAGATTATTAAAACTCTCAATTCAATTCCATTGGTCAGTGTGTCTATCCTTGTGCTAATATCATAGTTTTGACCACTGTAGCTTTGTAGTAGGTTTTAAAGTCAGGTAGGGTGATTCCTCAGATTTCATTTTTTTTTTCAATATGCTTTTGGCTATTTAGGGCACTTTGCCCTGGTAAATTAATTTGATAATTAGTTTTTTCAGTGCAGTAAAATATGCTGTTTTAATTTGGGGGGAGATTGTGTTAAATCTGTAATTCACTTTGGGTAGAATAGACATCTTAATGATGTTTAGTCTTCCTCTCCATGAAAAGGAAATACTCTTCCATTTATTTAGGTCTACTTTGATTTCTTTTAACAGTGTTGTGTAGTTTTCTGCATATAAGTCATTTACCTCTTTAATAAATTTATTTCTAGGTATTTGATTCTTTTAGTTTCTTTTGAAAATGAGATTTTTTTCTTGATTTCCTCCTCAGATTGCTCATTATTGATGTACAGAAATGCTACTGATTTTTGCATAGTGATCTTATAACCTGCCACTTTATTGAACACATTTATAAGTTCTAGAAGCTTTGTTGTAGATTTCTCATGCCATTTGAGATTTGCAATGATGTCATCTGCAAATAGTGAAAATTTATTCTTCCTTTCCAACTTGGATGCATTTTATATCTTTTCTTTGCCAAAGTGCTTGAACAATTTCTTCTAACACAATGTTAAATAAGAGTGGTGAAAATGAACATCATTGTCTTGTTTCAGATCTTAGAGGGAAAGCTTTTCAGATTTCTGCATTTAATATGATGTTAGCTGTGGGTTTTTCATATATACCTTTTATAATATTGAGGAAATTTCTTTCTTGTCTTTTGAAGTGTTGTTATATGGAAAGGGTGCTATATTTTGTCAATTGTTTTTTCTGCATCTATAGAGATTATCATGTAATTTTTTTTCTTTTGCTCTGTTTATGTGGTGTATCACATTGTTTGATTTTCTTATGTTGAGCTATCCTTGAATAACAGGGATGAAACCCACTTGATCATGGTGTATAATTCGTTGGATGTGTCATTGATACAATAAGCAAGTATTTTGTTGAGAATTTTAGCATGTAGTTTCATTAGAGAAATTGGTCTATAGTGTTCCTTTCTTGTGGCATCTTTGTTTGGCTTTGGTATTAGGGTCCAGTTGGCATCATAGAATGAGTTAAGCAATGTTCCTTCTACTTCTATTTTTTATAGAATCTAAGCAGAATTGGTGTTAGTTCCTTCTGGAATATTTGGTAGAATTCACCTGTGTAGGCATCTGGTCCTGGGCTCCTCTTTTTTTTGGAAGGTTTTTGATGTCTACTTTTATCTCATTACTTGTTTCTAGACTGTTGAGTTCATCAATTTCTTCTTTTGTCAATGTAGACTGCTTGTGTGTTTCTAGGAATTTGTCTATTTCCTCTAAATGACCCATCTTTTAGTATTACAATTGTTCAAATATCCTCTTATGATACTCTTTATTTCTGTGGGGTCAGTGGTGAAACCCATTCCTTTATTCTTATTTTATGTATTTGAACCTTCTCTATTTTTTTCTATTTTAGTCTAGCTAAGGGTTTGTCAATTTTATAAATCTTCTCAAAGAACATGCTTTTGGTTTATATAATTTTTCTAGTGCTTTCTTATTCTCAATTTAATTTACCTCTGCTCTAATTTTTATTATTTCCGTCTTTCTAGTTCTTTTGCAGTTAGTTTGTTGCTCTTTTTGTAATTCCTTCAGATGTGCATCTAGGCATTTAATTTTACCTCTTTCCTCCTTTTTTAATGTAGGCATTTATGGTTATGAATTTCTCTCTCATGACTTTTTTTCACGAACTTTTGCTGCATCCCACAGGTTTTGATATATTGTATTGTCATTTTCATTTGTTTCAAGGTAAATACTGATTTCTTTTGCAATTTTCTCCTTGATGCACTGAATGTCTAAAGGTGTATTTTTTAACTACCATATATTTGTGCTTAATCTGCTTCTCTGCCACTTAATGATTTCCAGCTTCATTCCACTGTGGGCAGAGAAATTACTTTGTATACTTTAAATCTTTCTGAATTCCTTGAGTGTTATTCTGTGACGTGCATTGTGGGCTATCATAGAAAAATATCCATGTGCACTAAAGAAGAATGCATATCCCACTGTATTTGGGTGTAATATTCTGTAAATGTATAGTAGGTCCAGATCCTCAAATGTGTTATTTAAGGTCTTTGTTTCTTTATTTATTATCTGTCAAGATATTATGTCTAATGGTTATAATGATATTTTTTTCAGTGTTTAATAATTATTTTTATTAGAATAGTTTTAGTTTATGCAGAAAATACAGACATCCCATGGCCGCCCCACTCATTAATACTTTGCCTTATTGGGCAAAATTTGTTACAATTGAAAGGATATTAATATAATTGTTCTATGAACTGGAGTACAAAATTTACATTAGTTTTCACAATTTGTTCTGTACTTCCTATGCTTTTTAAAATTTTATTGTACTAATATATTCCCTTTAAACCACATTCAAATATATAATTCAGTGTTGTTAATTACATACACAATTGTGTTCTACCATCTTCACAACACATTACCACAAATTTATTATCACCCTAAACAGAAGTTCTATACCAATTAAGCATTAACTCCCCCTTCCTATAATGATATATTAAAGACCTCCACTATAATTGTAGAGGCCTCTATTTCTCCACTTAATTTTTTCAATATTTGCCTTATTTATTTTGAGGTGCCCCAGTAAGATGCATAAAGGTTTATGATTTTTCTTTCTTCTTGATAGATTTCCCCTTTTATTAATATATAGTTTACTTTTTTGTCTCTTAAAATAGTTTTGCATTAAATTCTAT
Organism: Tolypeutes matacus; assembly: GCA_026826555.1. NCBI lineage: Eukaryota > Metazoa > Chordata > Mammalia > Cingulata > Chlamyphoridae > Tolypeutes > Tolypeutes matacus. The sequence goes on along the minus strand of JAKSZT010029954.1, from coordinate 3,870,032 downwards.
TTTTTTCTGATATTAGCATAGATACTCCCACCCATTTTTGGTTATTTTTTGCATTGAAAATTGTTTTCCATTCATTTACTTTTAGCTTACTTATGTGCCTTGTTCTAAGTGAGTTTCTTGTAGATAGCATATAGATGGGTCATATTTCCTTATCCATTTCTGCCAATCTGTGTCTCTTGATTAGCGAGTTTAAGCCATTAACATTCAATGTTTTTACTGTCATGGATTTACTTACATTAGTCATCTTTTCTTTAGGTTTATGTATGACATATGTTATTTTATTTCTATTTTTTCAATTAGTTATTCTTACAATCTCCAACTCTTTCTCTCTCCTGTTTTTTTTTTTTCCTTTGAACATGTAGAACAGCTTTAAGATTTCTTGAAGGGTAGGTTTCTTATTGACAAATTTTCTTAATTTTTGTTCATCTGTGGACATTTCAACTCTCCTTTATTTTTGAATTCCTGTTTTCCTGGATAGAGAATACTTGGCTGGAATTTTTTTTTCTTTTAGCACCTTAACTATGTCATACCACTGCCTTCTTGCCTTCATGGTTTCAGATGAGAAATCAGCACTTAATCTTATTGTGCTTCCCTTGTAAGTATTCTATCTCTTTTCTTTTGCTACTTTAAGTATTTTCTCCTTGCCTTGAACATTGGACAATTTGACAAATATATGTCTTGTGGTAGGCCTGTTAAGATTTATACTGTTTGGGATGTGCTCTGCTTCCTTAACATATATGTTCATGTCCCTCTATAGAGTTGGGAAATTTTCAGCTATTATTTCTTCCACACTCCTTCTTTCCTTTCTCTTCTCCCTCTGGTATGCCTATAATGCTTATGTTTATGCATTTTGTGTTGTCATTCAAGTCCCTGAGTCCCTGTTGGATTTTTCTATCTTTTTACCTATCTATTCTACTATCTATTTGATTTCAGATGTAATGTCTTCCACATTGCTGATTTTTTTCCTTCTGCCTGTTCAAATCTGCTGTTGTGTGTCCAGTATATTTTTATTTCTTGCATTGTGCCATTCTTCACCATCATATCCATTAATCTTTTATGTATGTTTAGAAATTATTATGTATTTTCTCCCAGTTCCTTAATTTCTTTCTTAAATCATTAAGTTGAATCATGGTATTTGTTTGGAGATCTTAGATTTGTTGTTCCATGTTCTGCATCTCCTCATATTTTTTAGTTCGTTTTTTAGACTCGGCCATGTCTTCCTGTTTCTTAGAATGGATTGTAATTTTTTTGTTGGTGTCTAGGCATCTGTTTACCTTGATGGGTCTTTTGGTTGGTTAGCTTCTATTTCTACTCTAGGGTTTAATTTTGTTGTTGTCTTTTGTGTGTGGTAAGGTTTCACTTTGACACTTCATTCCTCTTATTCTGTTTCCTTGCTGTTTTCTATGTTTCCTTTAAAAAAATATTAGGACCAGATAAAAAGAAACAGATAAGAAGAGAGAAAAAAAAGATGAGTGTAATACTAGTAAAAATGTAGAAAAGGAGCTGTACAAGACCTAGAAAACTAAATAATTAACACAAGTGGAAAAATCATAAGAAATACAGAAGAATAAGAATAAAAAAGTAGAACAAAAAAAAAAAAACTAAAAGAGAAGCAAAATAGAGAAAAATATGATATGAAGAGAGGAAAAGAAAATGAAAACAGAAAAGAAAAGGAAAAATGAAATAAATAAAAAAGAAAGAAAACAGAGAAAAAAAATTGAAGACCAAACAAAAAGAGAGGGACTGAATGCAAAACACAGAAAACAGAAGATCGAAAATGAAGCAAAGGAAGTTAATAATATAGGTAGAAAAAAATCAGTAAAAGAAAAATGGGGGACACAAAAAAAGGGGAAACACAATAAACAGGAAATAAAACAGCAGCAACTAAAACTAAAACAACAACCACCAATGACCTTAAGGAGCTTCTCAGGCTGTTGATGTCCATCAATCATTTACCCTGCAGCCTGCCCTCTGCAGATGATGTATTGTTTTTTTCTGAGTAAAATTGGAAAAAGAAAAAAGGAAGATTTAAAAAAAAGTAACAGATCCAAGAAAACCTAAAACAAAAATAATATCTATGTGTTTGCTTTCATAAGACATTAGCTGGCTGCCTGATAACCAGGTGGATCACTCTCTTGATTGAGCTGGGAATCCAACATGGAGACTTGCATATGCAAGGTGGGAATTCCTCCACTGAGCTAAATTGTCTCCTTAGATTAATTACTCTTCAGAGAGCTATGTGACCCCTTTCCCCCAGGGATTTTAGACTTCTATAGCTTGCTAGAGTCCTGCTGATTAGGTTCCTGTCCCTGACCCCTCTCTAATCTAGGTGCTTTCTCTCTCTGGGCAGCTGGGTGTGACAGGCTGTCTGAGCATATCCTCTCTCCTTTCTCCCCATTGGGTCTGGGTCCCTTTGGAGATTCAAAGGGTCTTAGGTGGCCAAGCACACCACAAAGAAACCACTCTGCACACTCTGCCAGTCCCTTCTTCCTCCAGAGAATGAGTCTTCCCAATCCTTTGGCAGCTGTGTTCCAGGGGCACCAAGGCTACTTGCCCTGTGGGCAGAGTATATGTGCCATTTCCAGCCACAGAGGTGAGCAACTCACAGTTTTCCTTTGGCTTCTTCCTCTTTCCATTACCCTCCTAGATGACTTAGAACACCTTCACATTCTATACATACATACAAAACAGGTCCTTTAGATAGGTCCCTGCTTTCTCTCTGCATTTTTTTGTGAGAGTGTCAGACTCTGCCTACCTAATTTGGCACCATTTTCCCAGAAGTCAGTCGTCTCTGTCACGTTTGTGATACTTCTGCAATCTGCAATCCAAAACCTCCTCAAAAACCCAAAATGAATAAATAGAGAGATAGATAGATAAAAATGAAAATAAAACAAAATGAAAAGAAATTTGCTTTATGTCTTTCATTACTGTAAGATCTGTTACCATATATTTTCATTGACAATTTCTTCTGTATGTTCCTCAATGTCTTTTTTTTTTCACTTTATTTTCTAAGAAGTTTTATTTTACATAAAAGACATCACAAACATAGGGAATTCCATTATACCCCGATCCTTCCCCCTCTCACATTTCCCCCAATAATAATATTTTGAATGAGCATGATACAATTGTTATAAGTGGTGAACAAATATTGAAGCATTGCTACTAACCATGGTTAATGGTTTACATTATGGTTTTACATTTTGCACCATACAATTTTATGGGTTTTAACAAAATGTATAATGGTTTGTATTTATCACTTCAAAATCATGTAGAACAATTCTAACGCACTGAAAATGCTTTATGTTACTCTATTCTTCCTTTCCCCAACCATCAGAACATATGGTAAAAACTAAGTTTCAATTTCTGTAGAATAAAGCTCATAGTTACATGCATTAATATAGAAACCTTGATATATTGGTCTGTTTTCTTTTACTAGACACTCCCTATATTCTTGAGAGAGTCTTGCCATGATATTTGAGAGCATAGCAGGACTAACCAGGATGGGAGATTAATATTTTCATGTGTATTGTGTGGGTGTCCATCCACTGAGATAACACATTATGACAAGATGAACATTTTCATATTCCATAGAAGAATACCCAAGATATGCTCTATGCCATATATTCCCCCACTCCCAATGCCCTTCACCTCTACTCCTTCATTGCAATATTTGCAAAATGCTTATAAAAACAGTCCAACCATTGTACATTTAACCATAGACCTAAAAATCCACTGAGTTCACTAGTTCCTTCCTCTAGCCCTCCTCTTATTTCCATAGGTAGTCCTACCAACCTACTCACACCCTAACATTTCAACACCATTTATCCACTGACATCCCTGCACCACTCACTATCACCTGCATCCCCTGTCAAACCACCACCTTCAAATATATCATAGGTTTTACCCATATTGAGCATTGCTCACAACATTCTACTTCCTTTCTTTCTCCTGATAACCTACCTTCCAGAATCTACTACTGTGAGCCTGTGCATATCAGTGAGGTCATGTAATATTTGTCCTTCAGTAACTGGCTAACTTCACTCAATATAGGTCTTCAATAGTCACCCATGTTGTACCTTGTGTTAATATTTCATTCACTCTTACAGTTGAGTCATATTCTATTGGGTGTCTATACCACAATGTGCTTATCCATTCTACTGTTGATGGACACTTGGGTTGCTTCCAAATATTGACAATCATGAATAATGTTGCTATGAACATTTGTGTGTGAATATCTGTTCCTGTCATTGCTTTCAATCCTTCTGGGTTCAGGGACTTCCAGAATATATGGCAGTTCTATCGTTAGCTTCCTGAGGAAACACCAAACCATCCTCCACAATGGCTGCACCATTCTATGTTCCCAGCAGCAGTGGATGAGGACTCCCTTTTCTCCACATCCTCACCAACACTTGTATTTCTTTAGTAGCTGCCAGTCTAATAGGTGTAAGATGATATCTCACTGTAGTTTTGATTTGCCTTTCCCTAATAGCTAGTGATGTTGAGTATCTTTTCATGTGCTTTTTAGTCATCTGTATTTCTTCTATGGAAAAGTGTCGATTGAAGTCTCTGGTGAAATTTTTAAATGGGTTATATTTTGATTTTCCCCATGTAGATTTCTTTATATATGCTGAGTATTAGGCTTTTATCAAATAATTGGTCACCAAATATTTTCTTCCTGTTGACAAACTCCTTTGAAGCAAAAGGTTTTTAATTTTGAGGTGGTCCCATTTATTTATTTATTTTTGTTTCTTGCACATTGGGTGTAAAGTTTATGAAATCATTTCCTGCTACAATATCTTATAGATGCTTCCCTACATTATCTTCTAGGAGCTTTATGGAACATAAAACAACACAAGGTTTGCCCTTTCCCTTCACACAAGTGTGACATGGGTCTCTCACACAGAATATATGTCTGCATGAGGAAGTCAAATCAGCATTATCATTCAAGAAGACACACAAGAAGTAAGAAAGCTCTGTCATTTTGGATCCTGGGAGAGATAAGCCATTTGCCTGAGAGCTTATAGCCAACCTTGAGAAGAGAGCTGCGACTGATATAGGAAGCCCTGAGAGACAAGCCCTATGCCAATCTACTACTGACATCAGGAAGAAGATGGGATCCCAAAACCTCTGGAAGAAGAGAAAAAACAGGAATGAGAGACAAGGCAGAAATGAGCAACTGTCTTGCTTCCACATGTAGCAAATGACTTTGGTGAGAAAGCAACCTTGAGTTGGACTCTCTAGTGCCTTGTAACTGTAAGCTTTTACCCCAAATAAATAACCTTTATAAAAGCCAACAGATTTCTGGTAATTTTCATCAGCATTCCTTTGACAGATTAATACAATGACTGTTAATTATAATCCATAAGCTACATTAGTTGTAATTATTCCATGAATCACCATATTTTATTGTTAAAAATGCTTTATTGAATTGTTTTGAAAATATTCATTTTATTAAATAAACACCAGCCAAAATAAATTATATTAAGAAATATTCTCTTCTTTGCCATTAGAATGTTAAAAACCAAAGACATTTTATGGGGTATGGCTCTAATTCTTAAAGGACAAACTTTCAGCTCACTAATTTTATCTTCTGCTTTGAGAACTCAGTCATTTTGTCCATAACTGAATTTTACATTTTGATGATCACAGTGTTTTTTTTTTCCTTTTTATCATAGCTTATTGTTGTTGTTAATGGATGTTTTATCATATTTCCTCCCTTGTTTTAAGTTTTCTATTTTCCCTTTTAATTTGTAGTATGGTGGGCATTTATTATATTCACTGGTTTGGGCCCTTTCTTCATTTCATTGCTTTTTCCTCAAATGTTAGATGAGTTTGGATTACCTCTTCATATTTTCTATTAAGTTTCTAATTTAAATGATCCATTTCTTCAACCAAAATAGAAATTTCTTAAAAGTGTGTAAAAGGATATTCTTTAATTTTATCATTAACTGCAATCATCATCCACCAACAAAATCACAGTTATACAGTCCTTACATTATTTTCTAGGTTCCTGTCATTTGAAATATTATATTCATGGACTACCTGTTTCAGCTACAATCACATTTATAAATTTTAGTTATACCCACTATAATGTGCTATCATCAACTCTATCCATTTCCACACATTTAAATTAAAAATTCTACATACATTAAGCATCAGCTCCCATTCTCAACCAACACTTAATTTCCTAGTAATATATAATCTAGCATTTACCTCTGTGCAATTACTCAGCATTTTAGTTCATGTTAGTGAGATCATACAATATTTGCCCATTTGGATCTGACTTATTATACTCAACATAATGTCCTCAAGGATCATCCATGTTGTCATATGCACCTTAGTTTCATTTTTTTTTAACAGCTGAATATCATTCCATTGTATGTATATACCACTTTTTCTTTATACACTCATCAGTTAATAGACACTTGTGCTGTTTCCATAGTTTACCATTTAAGAATAATGCTGCTATGACTATTGATGTGCAGATGTCAGTTTGTGTCCTTGTTTTCAGTTCTTCTGAATATATTACTAGTGACAAGATTGCTCGTTTATATGGCAGCTATGTATTTAGTTTCTTGTGGAACAGAAACTTCATCATTTCCCTAGTAGCTAATGATGCTGAACAATTCTACATTCCCACCAACAGTGAAGGAGTGTTCTTATTTCTCCATAACCTTTCCAAAACTTGCAGTTTTCTGTTTTTCTTTTTTTACATTATTAATTCTAATTCTATAAGATAAGAAATTGAAGCGGAACGCTTCATGCAAATAATGACTCCCAGGAGAAAATTTCAATGAAACCTTTATTACCGGCAGAGGAGCACTCCCTAGAGAGAATCGCGCCTAACCTCTGGTGACTGCAGTTTTTATAGAACTCCTTCCCGCGTGGCCAATTCTTTTTCACGCGTGACAAAAGCAGGATTGGTTTAATCATCATACATATTTCTATAGCAACCAAAAACAGGATTGTTTTAATCATCATACTTATTTCTATAGTAACTGAAAACAGAATTGTTTTAATCATCACACACATTTCTATAGCAAATCAAGCAAGCAATGTTCCAGAACCTGATATTTGTCGTTAGCATTCCAGCAGGGAGGGGGAGTGGTTGATCTTTGAGGCAGTACTGATTCTTTTCATACCTGGATGGGCTCCTTGTTTCCACCCACAATTGTTAGAGGATTTTTCTACTGGGAATTTCCTGGTACTGTTTTACTTCCTTCTCAAAATTATATTTCAGGGTAGTTTTCATCTGCTTTTCCCTAGCAGTTAATGATGCTGAATATTTTTTCATGTGTTTTCTGGCCATATGTATTTCCTCTTTAGAGACATATCAATTTAAGTCTTTTGCCCATTTGTAAATTAGTTTGCTTGGCTTTTTGCTATTGAGTTGTACCACCTTTTTAGATAAATGGATATGAAATCCTTGCCAGATATGTGGTTTCTAAATGTTTTCTCCCAATGAGTAGGCAGCCTTTTCACCTTCTGTAAAATTTCCTTTGATGCACAAAAGTACTTAAGTTTGAGGACGTGTAATTTACCTATATTTTTTCATTGCTTATGATTTCAGTGTAAGTTTTAAGAGACCAACACCTATCCAAAGATCTTGAAGATATTTTTCTACATTTTATTTGAGGAGTTTTATGGTTGTAGCTTTTATATTTTTTATCCATTTTGCATTAATTTTTGTATAAAGTGTGAGGTAGGGTTGCTCCTTCTTTCTTTTGGATATGGGTATCCAGTTGAACCTGTGCAATTTGTTGGATATGCTATATTGGATCAGCTGGGTGGGTTTGACAGCCTTGCCAAATATCACATGGCCATAAACTTGAGGACCTATTCCAGAACTGCAATTCTATTGGTGGATCAACATAGCTATCTTTATACCACTATCATGCTGTTTTTTACCAATGTAGCTAAGTTATAATCTTTAAAGACAGACATTGTGAGTCCTTCAAAGTCATTCTTCTTTTTAAAGATATTTTTGGGTATTCGGGACCTATTATCCTTCCAAATGAAGTTGATAATTATCTTTTCCAATTCTGTAGAAAAGGAAGTTTTATTGAGTTGAATTTAGAAATAAGTTGGTGTAGAACGGACATCTTAGTAATATTTTTTCTTCTAATCCATGAACATAGAATGCCATTCCATTTAGTTGTCTTCCTTGGTTTCTTCTTGTGATATTTTGCAGTTTTCTAAATATAGGACCCTTTTATCTTTGTATAAGTTTATTCTTAAATATTTGATTTGTTTAATCTGTATTTTAAATGCGATTTTTTCCTGACTTCCTCCTCAGATTGCTCATTAGTGGTGTACAGAAATGCCAACGGTTTTTGGATATTAATCTTGTATCCTGTCACTTTGCTGAAATTGTTTATTAGTTTGAGTAGTTTTATTGTGAAATTTTCTAGATATAGGATCATGTCACCAACAAATAGAGAAAGTTTTATTTCTTCCTTTCCTATTTGGATGCCTTTTATTCATCTGTCTTGCTTAATTGTTCCAGCTAGAACTTCTAGCACTGAATAACAGTTTTGATAGTGAGCATCCTTGTCTTGTTTCTACTATAAGCAGGAAAGTTTTCAGCCTCTCTCATTTGAGTACGATGCTAGCTGTGGGATTTTCATATATGCAATTAATCATGTTGAGAAAGCTTCCATTATTCCTATCTTTTGGTTTCTTTTCATCAAGAATGGATGTGTGATTTTGTCAAATGTTTTGTTTGCATCAATTGAGATGATCTTGTAATTTGTTTTCCTCAATTTAGGAATAGGATGTTGACTATGACTGATTTTCTTGTATTGAACCACCCTTGCATTCCTGGGATAAAATCCATTTGATCATGCTGTATATATTTTTAATATGCTTTTAGATTCTACTAATATTTGTTTTGTTGGGGATTTTTGAATTTATATTCATTAGAGACTTTTGTCTGTAGTTGTCTTTTATTCACGTTATCGTTATCTGGAGATGTATTAGGGTGATTTTTGATGTCATAGAATAAGTTTGGTGGCATTCTTTCCTGTTTTGTTTATTGGAGGAGTTTGAGAAAGTTTGGCATTAATTCTTCTTTGAATGGTTGGTAGTAGTCATCTATGAAGCCATTTTTCCTGGGACTTTCATCTTTGGGAGATTATTGAAGACTATTTCATTCTTCTTACTTGGTATTGGTTTGTTGGGGTCTTCTATTTCTTCTAAGTTCATTATAGGTTGTACATTTATTTCTAGGAATTTGCCCGTTTCTTCTACATTTTCTAGTTTGTTGATTTACAGTTGTTCATATTTTTCTCTTATGATCTCTATTATTTCTTGTGGTCATTAATTATCTCTGCCATCATTTCTGATTTTATTTTTTTGTATTTTCACTTTTTTTATTCTGTCAGTCTAGCTAAAGGATTGCCAATTTTACTGATGTTTTCAAAGAACCAACTTTTGTTTTTGTTGTTTTTCTCTATTTTTTTTTTTGTTGTTGTTCTCAATTTCATTTATATCTGCTCTAATCTTTGCTATTTCTTTCCTCCTTCTTATTTTGGGATTAGGTTGCTGTTCTCCCTCTAGTTGCTGCTAGTGTTCAGTTAAGTCTTTGATGTTAACTCTTCCTCTTTTTTTAATGTAAAAAAATGTAAACTTCCCTTTCAACACTGCCATCACTGCATCCCATAGGTTTTGATATGTGTCTCAATTTCATTTTTCTCAAGGTAATTACAGATCCCTCTTTTTTAATGTTTTATTTTATTTTTTTATTTATCTCCTAATTGTTTGTGCTCACTGTGTTTGCTTTTCTTCCTTTTTTTAGAAGACAATGGGAACAGAACCCAGGACCTCCCATATGGGAGGGAGGTGCCTAATCACTTGAGCCACCTCTACTCCCCGCTTTGCTGTGTCTCTCATTATGTTTTTCTTCCTTGTGTCTTTTGTTGCATCATCTTGTTGCATCAGCATGCTGTGCCAGCCTGTCAGGTCAGCTCACTCTCTTGCTTATCTTCTTTAGGATGCACCAAGAACCGAATCCAGGACCTCCCATGTGGTAGGTGGGAGCTCAATTTCTTCAGCTATATCTGTTTCCCCTGATTTATCTTTTTATTTCTTCTTTGACTCACTGATTTTTAAGAGTGTGCTGCTTATCCTCCATATATTTGTAAGTTTTCCCTTTCTCTACCTGCAATTGATTCCAGTTTCATTCCATTATGATCATACATAGTGTTTTGCATAATTTCTGTCTTTTTAAATTTATTGAGACTTGCATTGTGACCCAATATAGGGTCTATCTTGGAGAAAGATCCATGAGCACTTGGAAAAAATGTATATCCTGTTGTTTTTGGATGCAACATTCAATATATATATGTGAGGTCTACTCCATCTATTATACTATTCATGTTCTGTTTCCTTATTGATCCTTTGTCCAGTTATTCTATCCAAAGATTAGAGTTTTGTATTGAAGAAATGTAAGAGACATTATATTTTTGCAAGCTTTCAAATTGTTTGTGTTTGGTGTCTTCTTATGATCCATAATTATTTATTTAATTATTTTTATTTTTAATGAAGCTTTAGATTACATAAATGTTACATAAAAATATAAGAGATTCGCATATTCCCTATTCCCTCTGTCTCCCAAAATTTCCCACACCAATGAACTCCTTCAATAGTGTGATACATTTGTTACAATTGATTAACCTATATTGAAGCATTACTTCTAACCATGGACTGCAGTTTACATAATAGTTTACACTCTATCCCACACAATCAAGTAAATAATGACAAAATATACAATGGACTGCAACCATCACTGCAATGTCATGTGAGAAAAATCCAATGTCCTGAAAATGCTTCCATATTACACATATTCTTCCCTCTAACATCCCACAGAACCTGATAACATTTCTTCCATTGCTAGAATAATAATGTCTATAGTAGAATAATAATAAGTCTATTTTAGTTCATTGTTAATTCCCTAACCTTGAGAATTTAGATATGGTGATGCCCACTCTTCTTATAACTGAGAGTGGGCTTAGATCCCATGGTGCAGATGGATGCAATTATCTTGCTTGCAGTTGAAGATACTCTCTGTTCATTCTGTTGGGCATTTCCCATAAACATCTCTTGGTTGGCTTTCCTGGTTGAGTCCAATGAATAGGAAAAGAGTTGTGGCAACTCTGCTGAAATTTAGGGCTCAACTGATAAATGACCAGACCAAAGATTTACGTCTCTATGACATATATTTATCAAGTATAGTGCTAAATATATGTTCAAATAAGAACCATGTGTAAAGAACATATAAGTGAGGCTAACTCTGTTATACTGGGGTGCATAAATTCCAAAGTAAAGCCCATTGACAGGATGCTGAATTCCTGAGCTGTCTGCCCTGCTTATAATTTCTGGATATCTCTAGAACCCTCCAGGGTCTCACTATCTGAGGCAATGTTTAATGTGAAAGTCAATGAGATTCTGCTAGTCTTGCATAAGTGTGAACTCTGGAATGACTGCTTGACTCGTTTTGAAATACCTTAGCCATAAAAATTCATTTTTATTTATCATTTCCCCTTTTGGTCAAGGTCTTTTTCCAGATGCATTGCTAATTGGTACTTGGTAATAATCCTTCAGTGCCGGGATGGCTCATCCCTGCAAATCATGTCCAATGTCAGGGGAGTGGTAGTGCATTTACATGTTGAGTTTGGCTTATAAAGATACCATATTTGATCAACAAGGAAGCTTTCAGGTGGTAACCCTTAGGCAGTATATAATACTAGGCTAAGTTTCAATTTCAGAAGAAAAAGTTCATAAGTACAATAAAAATGTCAAGTACCCAGGGTAATTTTCTGATTTTCTTCTTTAGACATTGCCCTTGCACTCAGGGGATTCTTACTGTCCTATTAGAGAATGCAGCACAACTCCCCAGGATGGGAATTCAATATTCTCTTGGTGATAGTGTGGATCTCACCCACTGAGACAATATTCTATGATATTCCCACCAATAGAGGATAAGAGTTACATTTCTTCCACATCCTGTCCAAAACTTATAGTCCTTCATTATTTTAATGGCTGCCAGTTTAATGGTTGTAAGATTATATCTCATTGTAGTTTTGGTATGAATTTTCCTAGTAGTTAGTGATGCTGAGAATCGTTATATTGGCTTCTTAGCCATTTCTATTTCTTCTTTGTAGAAGTGTCTATTCAAATCACTTACCCATTGTTTAAATGGGTTCTTTGTCTTTTAATTTCAAGATATAGCATATCTCTTTTTTGATATTTATACTTTTTAAAAGATATTTAGTTTACATAAATGTCACACAAAAATTATAGGGATTCCCAAATGACCCACTTCCCACAACTCCCACATTGTCCCACATAAACTTCCTTCATTAGTGTGGGACATTCATTGCAGTTGATAAACAGATCCTGGGGCTTTGCCATTAAGCATGGATCATAGTTCACATTGTATTCTATACTCTTTCCCACACAGTTCTACATGTTATGTGATGATATAAAATGGTGTGTATCTGTCATTGCAATGTAACTCAGGATGATTTCCAAGTCCCAAAAAAGCTCCCATATTACAACTGTTTTTCCATCTCCCTGCTCCCAGAGCTTCCAGTGGCCACTGGCTCCACATCAATGTTGTAATTTCTTCCATTGCTAGAAACACAATATGTCTATAGTAGAATACCAGTAAGTCCACTCTAGTCTATACCTCTTCCCCCAATCCCAAGGATTCTGGGATGGTGACATCCACTGCACCTCCTATTTAGAGGGGGCTTATCTCCCATGGGGAAGATGGATGGGACTATCTTACCTGAAACTGCAGATTCTCTCCATTCCATGGGATGGCCATTGTCCATCATTATCTCCCTGCCAGTTGTCCTGGATGAGTCCAATGAGCTGTAGAGTAGGTGTTGCAGCTCCACCGAGGTTCTGGGCTCAGCTGGCACATAGACAGCCCAAAGAAGACTCAAGTCTTTGGATGTATACCTACAAACTACAGTGCCAGGTATAGGTTTAAAAAGAAGGGACAGATGAACCAAGTACAGGGAAGACGTAATTGAGTCCAATACTGTCACTCTCAGGATCACAAACTCCAAAGTAGGGCTCAATAACAAGGCACCAAACTCGGGGGCTATCTGCCCTAACCGCAGGACCCAGGTGTCTCTAGAGCCCTCAGGAGTACCACTATGTGGGGTGGTATCCATTTGAAAGTCTATGAGATCCTGCTAAGATGTGTGTAAGCATTACCTCTAGGATGAATTCCCACTTCTCTTTGAAGTCTCTTAGTCATATAAACTCATTTGTCTTTATCTTTTCCCCTTTTTATTCAGTCTTTTTCCAGTTGTATTGCTAGTTGGTGTTTGGTAGTAATCCCTCATTACCAGGGAGGCTCATCACCAGGAGTCAGGTTCCATGCTGGGGGGAAGTTAATGCATTCATATCCTGAGTTTGACTTAGAGAGAGGCCACGTTTGAGCAACAAGGGAGATCCCAGGATATAACCCTTAGGCACCCTTTAACAATAGGCTTAATTTCAATTTCAAGAGCAAAAACTCATAAGCCTAGTCATCAATATCAAGGGCCCATCAGTGGATCATCCTCATTCACCAGTCACTGGCCCTGTACTTGGGAGACTGTTGCTACTCCCTTAGAGAATGTGGCAGAGCTCCCCAGGATGGGAATTCAGTATTCTCTTGTTTATTGTGTGAATCTCAACCCACTGTGATAATGCCCCCTGTTCCTTCTATTCTATTCCTCCCTACCCATCCCCTCCAGGGCCCAAGGCAACCCCATCCCTTAACTTGTTGGATGACAAGATTCATAGTTACATGCAATAAGATGAGGTCTTGACACACTGGCTTGTCCTCTCCTATTAGAAACTGACCTTGCTCTTGAGAAACTCCTAGACAGTAGTCTATTTCTGAACAAATCGTCCTCCCAAAGATGGGAATCCAACCCCTTCCCGCTCATTATGTGGTTCTCCATCCAATGATACAACACATTGTGACAGAATGATCACTCACACACTCCTTAGAACGCTGTTCCAGGTGTTCCCTGTCCTGAATGACACCCCATCCAACACCCTAAACCTGTAACCCTTCCTCGTCATATTGCTTTAAGTGCATTCTCAACTTTGTACTTTCAACCACATGCTCACAAATCCCCAGTATTCAACCTGGTCGCTCTCCCAACCTCCCCCCAGTATCCTGGACCTTCTAAACCATGCTTCCCAGACTACCGACCTTCTAAACCATCCTTCACCACCCAACCCAATAATATCACTAGCCTCCTATCCTATCCCTTCAATATGTAACTACACTCTTTCACCTTAAGTCCATATGGGTGATGGTTCACAACCTTTTCTCTTTCTATTTCTTGTAAACCTGTCTTCCAGATCATAGCTTTCTGAGACTGCTCAATTTCCTTAATTCATATCGGTGAGATCATGTACTGTTCATCCTTCAATGCCTGGTTACTGCACTCAACAAAAGGTACTCAAGATTCATCCATGCTATCCCGTGTGTGAGTACTTTATTCCTTCTTACAGCTGAGTAATATTGCATTGTATGTATGTACCATATTTTGTTTATCCATTCATCTGTTGATGGGTACCTGGGTTGATTCCAACTTTTGGCACTAGTGAATAATGCCACCATGAACATTGGTGTGCATATATCTGTTTGTGTCTTTGCTTTCCACTCTTCTGGGTTTATACCCAGCAGTGGAATTGATGGATCATATGTAAGTTCTATAGTTAGTTTTTTGAGGAACCACCAAACTGTCCTCCACAATGAATGGACCATTTTACATTCCCACCAGCACTTCCACATCCTCTTTATTACTTATAGTCCAAGACCATAAACAACTTGGAAGACAATGTAGACAAGCAGCTATAAGACGTTGTAATAGGAAATGGTTTCATGAACTTCATACTCAAAGCATGAACGGCAAAAGAAAAAATAGATAAATGGAATCTCCTCAAAATTAAAAAAATTATATCTCATAGGACACTATCAAGAAAGTAAAAAAGGCAGCCTATCCAATGGGAGAAAATATTTGACAATCATATATCTGATAGGAACCTAAAATCCTGCATATATAAAAAAAATCCTATACCTCAAAAATAAAAATACCAACAACCCATTAAAAAATGGTCAAGTGACCTGAAAAGACATTTCTCTAAGGAGAAAATACAAATGGCTGAAAAGCACATGAAAAGATGCTCAACATCACTAACTATTAGGGAAATGCAAATGAAAACTACAGGGAGATACCATCTTACACCCATTAGAAAGGTGGCTTAAAAAAAAAAAAGGATTTCTTTATATATGCTGGATATTAGGGTACTATTAGATAGATGGTTACCAAATATTTTCTCCTATTGGGTAGGCTCCCTTTTCACTTTCTTGACAAACTCCTTGGAAAAAAAAGTTTTTAAATTTGAGGAAGTCCTATTTATTTATTTTTCATTCAATGTTCAAGCAGTGGGTACAAAATTTATGAAATCATATCCTACTACAAGATCTCATAAATGCTTCACTCCATTATCACCCAGAAGCTTTATAGTCTTTGTTCTTATATTTAGAACTTTGATCCGTCTTGAGTTAATTTTTGTATAGGCCATGTGATTGTGATCCTCTCTTACTCTTTTGTATATGGATATCCAGTTCTCCAAGCACCATTTCTTGAAGAGGCCATTCTCACCCAGTTGACTAGACTTAGTGGCCTTGTCAAATATCAATTGAACACATATGTAAGGATCATTAACAGAACTCTCAGTTCTGTTCCACTGTTCCTTGTATATCTTTGTGCTTATAAAATGCATCTTTGACCAATGTAGATTTGTAGTATGTTTTAAAGTCAGTAGTGTGATTTTCAATACGTCTTTGGCTATTCAGGGTGTCTTGCCCTTCCAAATAAATTTCATAGTTAGTTTTTCCAATTCAGTAAAAATGCTATTGTAATTTTTAGAGGGATTTTGTTAAATCTCTAAATCAGTGGGTAGGATAGACATCTTAACGATGTTTAGTTTTCCTGTCCATGAACTGGGAATATTCTTCCATTTATTTAGGTCTTCTTTGATTACCTCTAACAATGGAATATCTGCATACAAGTCTTTACAGCTGTAGTTAAGTTATTCCTAGGTATTTGATTCTTTTATTTGCTGTTGTAAATTGATTTTTTAAAATTTCCCCTCATATAGCTTATTATTGCTGTACAGAAATGGTATTGATTTTTTAAAATTAATCTTATATCCTACCACTTTACTGAACTCCTTTATCAGGACTAGAAGATTTGCTGTAGATTTCTCAGGGTTTTCTATGTATAGGATTATGACATCTGCAAATGGTAAAATTTTTACTTCTTCCTTTCCAATTTGGATTACTTTTACATCTTTTCTCTTTGCCTAAGTGCTTGAGCAAGTACTTCTATCACAATGTTAAATAATAGCAGTGACAGTGGGCATCCTTTTCTTGTTCTTGTTCCAGAACTGAGAAGGAACGCTTTTAGCATTTTATCATTGAATATGATGTTCGCTGTGGGTTTTCCATTTATACGATTTATCACGTTGAAGAAGATTCCTTCTATTCCTATCTTCTGAAGTGTTTTCATAAGAATAGGCTGCTATATATTGTCAAATGCTTTTTTGCATCAATAGAAATGACTATGTGATTTTTTTCTTTTGATCTTTTAATGTATTGCATTAATTACTATTCTTTTTTTTAAAATTTTTATTGTGGGTAAAAATAAATTTTTTCACAATACATACCAATATTTGTAAAATGATATATAAATATATATGCATATATGTGCATTTGCTTAAAAAAGGTTATATATATAGTTGTTGTTTTTAAGAGGTGCTTAGAATACCTAAATATTACATGGAACCTACTGGGATTCCCATGTTCCCGACCTCCCACACCTCCCACCACTTTCCACACAAATGTCTCCCACAAGTGTGGCCCATACCTCAATGGACCTACACATCCTGGGGCCTTGCCATCAACCATACACCACAGTTCACACCGTAGACCACACTATCTTCCACACAGTTCTGAATGGTGTGTGCTGATTTAAAATGGCCTACATCTGTTGCCACAACAGCACTCAGGACAACCTCCAAGTCCCAATAAAGCCCCTGTATATCAACTTCACATCCCCTCCCTGCCCTGAAAGTGTCCAGTGGCCACTGGCTCCACCTCACTGTTATAATTTCTTCCATTGCTAGAATCACCATATGTGTACAACAGAATACCATTAAGTCCACTCTAGTCCATAGTTCTTCCCCCAATCCTGAGGGGACTGGAATGGTGATGTCCACTCCACCTCCAAGTGAGAGAGGGCTTATATCCCATGGATATGTTGGGTGGGATGATCCTGCCTGCAAATGCAGGCCCTCTCCATTCCTAGGATGGCTGCTGCCCATCATTGTCTCCTCACCAGGTGACTTGGATGAGTCCATTGAGCTGTAGGGTAGGAGTTGCAGCTCCACCAAGATTCCATGCACACCTGGCACATAGGTAGGCCAGAGGCTCCAGTCTCTGGAAGAACACTTAAAAACTCCAGCATCACTTATAGGTTTGAATAGAAGGGACTGATGAACCATGTGCAGGGAGGACTTATTTGAGTCCAATTCTGTCACTCTCAGGAGCACAGATTCCAAAGGAGAGCCCACTGATAAGGCATCAGTCTCCGGGGCTATCCCCCATTATATAGGGCCTGTGTGTCTCCAGTGCTCTCAGGAGCCCCTCTATGTGGGGGTGATATGCACTTTGATGTTCTATGAGCTCCACTGAAGTGTGCGTAAGCATTACCTCTGGGATGACCTCCGGACACTCTTTGAAGTCTCTTAGCCACTTGAACTCATTTGTCTGTACCTTTTCCCCATTTTATTCAAGTCTTTTTCCAGTTGTGTTGCCAGTTGGCACTTGCTATTAATCCCTCATTCCCAGGGAGGCTCATCCCCGGGAGTCATGTCCCACATTGGGGGGAAGGTAATGCATCATATACTGAGTTTGGCTTAGAGAGAGGCCACATTTGAGCAACAATTAGGTTCTCAGGTGGCAACCCTTAGGCACCCAGTAACAGTAACCTCAGTTTCAGTTACAAGAGCAAAGACTCATAAGGGTAGTCATCAATAACAAGAACACATCAGTGGGCCATCCTCTTTTGACAGACACTGTCCCTGCACTCAGAGGGCTGTTGCTGCTCCCTTAGAGAATGTGGCAGAGCTCTCCAGGCTAGGAATTCAGATTCCCTCATTTATTGAGTGATTGTCCACCCACCGTGACCATGCCCCATCCTTTGATCTTTTGAAAAATTTTGTATATCTTTCATGTATATTCAGATGAACTTACTCCATGAATCCCCCCTCCCAGACACCCCCCACCAACAATCACCTGCAGTACTCATTGTGACCCTTCTGTGATCTAAAACTTCCATGAACATGTAGCCCATATAATAATCAAATACACTTAATGGGAAAAAGAAACAACAATGATAAGCTTACATGAAAGAGAGAAACATAAGGAAACTCAGGTAAAAAACAAACAAACTAACTAACAATCAAACAAAAAACAAAACAAAACAAAATATAATTAGCGGATTGGGACATTCAATAAAATGGAAAAAAAAAGTAAAAGAAATGCCTTTAATATATATATATATATATACATTCTTTTTGTCATTTTATCACTGTGTTATCGGATGTCCGGTGTGTTGTGACACTTCCCCCTCTCAAACCCCAGTGAATCCCAAATTTTCATTTAATTTTCAAAGAAGTTTTAGGCCACAGCAAAGTCACACACGGAATAACAAAGACTCCCAGATACCAAACCACCCCCTTCTTCCCCACCCCATATTAAACCCCCCCTTTTTTTGGATGTTAGCATTTTTATAACTGTTATACAGATAGCAAAATATAGCAACTAAACATTGTCAATGATTTACAGTATAGTTTATAATTTAGATGATACAGTTTAATAAGTTTTGATGATATTTACCATGTCCTGTGTCCATTACTGTAAGGTAATGAAAAACCTTTCCCATGACCACTAAATACCCCATTAGATCTTAACTCTTCCTTCATCCCCACCCCCCTGGGGCATATGACACTCCTGTCTTGACTCATGGAATGTCAAGAATCATAATTACATGGCCTGGGTATTTGAACCTGCCCTTTCTAATCTTCCCACCTGTCAATGTTGCACCACCAAACCCAGTAATATCATTACCCATCTGTCCTATCCTTCAATATGCAACTATACTCTATCCCTTTACCATAGATTATGTCCATAGGGGTGATGGCTCAAAGCCTGCTCTTCTATTTCTCTCCCTTGTTAACCTATCTTTCAGACAATGGTTCTCAGAGACTGCTCACTTTCCTCAGTTCAAATCAGTGAGGTCATATAATGTTCATCCTTCAGTGTCTGGCTTGCTTCACTCAACATAAGGTCTTCAAGACTCATCCATGTTATTCCACGTGTTAGGACTTTATTCCTTCTTACAGCTGAATAATATTCCATTGTATGTATGTACCACATTTTGCTTATCCATTCATCTGTTGATGGGCACTGGGGCTGATTCCAACTTTTGGCAATGGTGGACAATGCAGCTATGAACATTGGTGTGCATATATCTGTTTGTGTCTTTAGTTTCAGTTCTTCTGGGTATATACCCAGCAGTGGAATTGCTTGATCATATGGAAGTTCTATAGTTAGTTTTCTGAGGAACCGCCAAACTGTCCTCCACCATTTACAATAATAACTAAAAGAATCAAATACCTATGAATAAATTTAACTAAAGATGTAAAGGACTTATATACAGAAAACTACACAACACTGTTAAAGGAATTCAAAGAAGACTTAAATAAATGGAAAAATATTCCCTGTTCATGGATAGGAAGACTAAAGATCATCAAGATGTCTATACTACCCAAACTAATCTACAGATTTAATGCAATCCCAATAAAAGTCAACACTGTATTTTTTAAGGAACTGGAAAAACTAACCACAAAATATATTTGGAGAGGCAAGAGGCCCCAAATTGCCAAAGACATATTGAAAAAGAAAAATGAAGTTGGAGGTATAACACTACCTGACTTTAAAACATACTGCAAAGCTCCAGTGATCAAAACTGTGTGGTATTGTCACAAGGATAGACCTACTGACCAATGGAACCAAATTGAGAGTTCTGATACAGATCCTCACATATACAGTTATCTGATATTTGACAAGGCCATGAAGCCCACTCAGTTGGGAGAGAATGGCCTCTTAAAAAAGTGGTGCTTGGAGAACTGGATATCCATATTCAAAAGAATGAGAGAAGAATACCATCTCACACCTTATACAAAAATCAACTCAAGATGGATCAAAGATCTAAATATAAGAGCCAAAACCATAAAGACCTTGGAAGATAATGTAAGGAAGCATCTATAGGACCTTGTAATAGGAAATGGTTTCATGAACTTCATAGCCAAAGCACGGGCAGCAAGAGAAAAAAATAGATAAATGGGATCTCCTCAAAATTAAAAACTTCTGCACCTCAAAGGATGTTATTAAGAAAATAAAAAGGCAGCCTACCCAATGGGAGAAAATATTTGGCAACCATATATCTTATAGGAGCCTAATATCCTGCATATATAAAGAAATCCTACACCTTGAAAATAAAAAGACAAACGACCCATTTAAAAATGGGTAAGTGACCTGAAAAGACAGTTCTCCAAGGAAGAAATACAAATGGCTAAAAAGCACAAGAAAAAATGCTCAACATCGCTTGCCATCAGGAAATGCAAATCAAAACTACAATGAGATACCATCTTACACCCATCAGAATGGCAGCTATTGAAAATAAACAGCAGACACTAAATGTTGGATAGGATGTGGAGGAATAGGAACCCTCCACTGCTGGTGGGACTGTGGTATGGTCCAGCCACTGTGGAGGACAGTTTGGCGGTTCCTCAGAAAACTAATTAATATTCTTATGTTGAACCATCCTTGCATATCAGGGATACATCCCAGTTGGTCATGATGTAAAATTCATTTGATATGTTGCTGAATATGTTTAGCAAGTATTTTTTGAGGATTTCATTATCTAGGTTCATAAAAGAGATTGGTATATTGATTTCCTTTCTTTTGACATCTTTGTGTGGCTTTGGAATTAGGGTGAAGTTTCATCAAAAGAATGAGTTAATCGGGATTGGTGTTGGTTCTTTCTGAAATTTTTGGTCAAATTCACCCAATAAAGTTATTTGGTCCTGGCTCTTTTTAGTTGGGTGGTTTTCAAAAACTGATTCTTTCTCACTACTTGTGATTGGTCTGTTGAGTTCCACAATTTCTTCTCTCATCAATGTGGGCTTCTTGTGTTTTTCTAGAAATTTGTCCATTTCATCTAATTATCCATCTTGATGGCATACAATTTTTCAAAGTTTCCTCTTATAAATTTTTTTTTCTTTGGTGTCCATGATGATAATGCCCTCCTCATTTCTTTTTCATGTATTCTCATCTTCTTTTTTTTTTTATTTTTTATTCTAACTTAGGGTTTTTCAATTTTATTAATCTTCTCATAGAACCAGCTTTTGGTTTTATCAATTTTTTATAGTGCTTTCTTATTCTCAATTTCATTTAGTTTTGCTCTAATTTTTATTTCATTGTTTTTACTTGCTTTGGGACTGTTTTGTTGTTCTTTTCCTAATTTCTCAAATTATGCAGTAAGGTCTTTGATTTTAGCTCTTTCTTATTTTTAATATTGGCATTTATGGTTATAAATTTCCCTCTCAGAATTGCTTTGGCTACATCCATAGGTTTTGATATGTTGTGTTGTCATTTTCATTCCTTTCAGGGCAGTTACTGGTTTCTTTTGGAATTTTCTCCTTGACCCATTGGTTGTCTCAGACTGTTCCTTAACTACCATATATTTGTGCCTGTTCTGGTTCTCTGCACCTTACTGATTTCCAGCTTCATTTCATTGTGGTCAGAAAAAGTACTTTGTATAATTTCAGTTTTTCCAAATTCATTGAGAGTTGTTTGGTGGCCTAGAATGTGGTCTATCCTGGAGAATGATCCTTGTGCACTCAAGAAGAATATATAAACCACTGAATTTGGGTGTAATGTTTTGTATACATCTATCAGGTCTAGATCCTCTAAAATATTATTCGTGATCTCTGTTTCTTTATTAATCCTCTGTTGAGATTTCCTGTCTAATGGTGGTAATGCTGTATTAAAATGCCCAACTATAATTGTAGAGGCATCTATTTCTCCATTTAATTTTTCCAACGTTAACTACATATATTTTGATGCACCCTGGTTAAGTGCATAAATGTTTATGATTATTCTTTTTCTTTAAAGATTATCATATTTATTAATATATAGCATCTTTTCTTGTCTCTTAAAATAATTTTCCATTTGAAGTCTATTTTTTCTGATCTTAGTATGACTACTTCTGCCCTTTCCAGTTATTATTTGCATGTAAAATTTTTTTCCAACCTTTCACTTGCAACCTCCTTGTATCCCTGGGTCTAAGGTGACTTTCTTGTAGACAGCATATAGAAGGATCATATTTCCTTATCCGTTCTATCAATCTGTGTCTCTTGATTTGGAGAGTTTAATCCTTTGACATTCAATGTTAGTACTGTCAAAGCATTGCTTGCATTAGCCATATTTTATTTATTTTTATATATGTGATGTGTTTTCTTTTACATCTCTTTTTAACTTTTTAGTTATTCTTCCCAATAATCTTCATTCCTTCCATATTTTCTAACCTGTTGTCTTCTGTTTTCAACTTGCAGAACTTCCATTGTTATTTCATAAAGGACAAGTTTCTTATTGAAAATTCTCTTAATTTAATTTATATGTCAGAATTTTGAACTCTTTCCCATTGTTGTGCCAGCTATGCTGGATACAGAAATTTTGGCTGGAAGTTTTGTTTTTGTTTTTCCTTTTATCACCTTAACTATTTTATACCACTGCCTTCTTGCCTCCATGTTTTCAGATGAGAAATCAGCACTTAATCTAATTGACCTCCTTGAGCTTCCCTTGTATGTGATGGATCTTTTTTCTCTTGCTTCTTTCAGTACTCCTTTTTTGTATTGAGCATTGGAAAAATGATAACTAGTTGTTTTGCACTTGGCTTGTTAGGACTTGTGCAGTTTGGGGTGTGCTGCACTTCCTTGGACTGTTCATTTATGTTCCTCAAAGGAGTTGGGAAGCCATTATTTCTTCCAACACTCCTTCTGCCTCCTTTCCTTTCTCTTCTTTCTCTGGGATTCCTATAATGCATATGTTTGTGCATTTTATATTGTCATATAAAAACTTAAGCCCTGTGTGATTTTTTCTCTCTTTTTGACTATTTGTTCTATTATCTGATTTCACCTGGACTGTCTTTAACATCACTAATTCTATCTTCTACCAGAAGAAAATGCTATTTTTTATCTTTTGCATTGTGCCATTCATCATCATCAGACCTTATATTTTATTGCATGTCTACAAATTCTTCAATATATTCACCCAGTGTCTACTTAATATTCTTTATCTCTTCCTTCAAAATTTGATTCATGATATTGGATATCCCTGATTAAGTGTTCCAAGTTCTGCATCTTTTTCTGTTTTTCTTTTCTTTTTTAAAAAAGGTATTTTCATTAGTTTGTTGCATGTCTTCCTGTTTCTTAGCATGGTTTGTAATTTTTTGTTTGTATCTAGGTATCTGCTTAACTTGATGGGCTTCTTAGGCTGGTTAGATTCTTTTTCTGCTCTTGGGTTTTATTTTGCTGTTGTGTCTGTGTGTGTGATTGTGTGGGGTAAGGTTCCTTTTTGATACTTGGTTCCTCTAATTCTATATCCTTGAAATTGTCTGTTTCCTTGAAAAAAAATTAAGACTAGTGAAAATGAAAGAGTTAAGAAGAGAAAAATAATAATAGTAACAATAATTAAAAAGTTGACAATAAACTGTAGGAAAGCTAGAAGAATAAAGAAGAAATATGAGTAAAAATTCATTAAAAATAAAGGAATATGTATAAAAAACATGGGGTAGAAAAAAAAAACAAAATAGAGAAAAAATATATAGTGAATTATATGTCCAGAAAGATGAGAAGAAAAGATAAAAATGAAGGCCAAATAGGAAGAATTTAAATGAAAGAAAAGAAACAGAAGACAAGGTAGAAAAATGAAGGAAAGAAAAGAAATAAAATAGGTTGAAAATATAAGTAAAACCACAAAAGGAAACAGAGAAAAGGAAAAACAACAAACAAGAAACAAAACAACAACAATAATAAAACAACCTAAGAAAAAAAGTCTACCCTCTTCACCCCTTAAGGAGCTTCTCAGGTTGCTAGTACTCATCATTCAATCATCCAGTAGCCTGCCCTACACAGGTGATGAACCTGGTTTTAGTGAATAAAATAAACAAACAAACAAAAAAGGAACTGATAAAAAATAACAGTTCTGGAAGGTGGATGTCACTCAAGTGATTGAGCTCCTGCCTACAACTGGGGAAGTCAAGTTGGTTTCTGGTGCCTGCTAAAGAAGACAAGTAGGACAATGAGCTGACCCAATGGGCTGGCATGGTGAGCTTGCAGAACAAGATGCCACAACAAGAGACACATGGATGAAAACATAATGAGAGACACAGCAAAGCTGGGAGCAGTGATAGCTCAGGCCATTGGGTGCCTCCCACCCACATTGGAGGTCCTAGGTTCAGTTCCTGGTGCCTCCTAAAAAAAGAAGCCCAGCACAGAACAAACGGACCCAGCAAATGCAAACATCAAAGGGGTGGGGAGAAATAAATAATAAATAAAATAAATCTCACAAAAATAACATATCCAAGGAGGCCTGAAATAATAAGTAAAATCTGTCTATACATTCTGCCTGAATGTCAGATAACCTGGTGGAGTACCTTCTCTTGGGATGTACTAGGAATCAAGCGAGGTGCCTCATACATGCAAGGCAAGAAATACTCCAGTGGGCTACACTGGCTCTACAGGTTAAATAAGCTTCTGAAAGATTATCTGGGCCTTTCTGCTCCCATTCTCTCAGGCAATTTAGGTTTCTAACACTTTGTAGAGCTGGGCTGGATAGGCACTTTTCTCTGCCCACTTACTGACCTAGTTCTTCTCTCTCCCAGGGCATCTGGGTGTGACAGCCTGCCAGATCAGACCCCTCTCCTCTCTTTCAGGGGCCACCTCAGTGTTGGTTGGGGTCTTATTGAGATTCCAAGGGGGTTCATCTGGACAAACTTACCAAAAAGTAACAACTTTCCTCACTCTGCCTGACCTCTCTCCTGTCCAGGGAAATGCTCCCTGCCACTCAGTTGGCCACAGGGAGCCAGTGATTTTACCTAAGCCTTTGGGGTGGGACATATGTGCCATTTCTAGCCACAGAGGCTAGTAATTCAAGATTTTTCTTTAGCCTATCTGTCTTACTCCTTCTTGGATGATGAGCAGCACTTTTCCATTGTATAGATCCCCAAAGTAGCTCCTTCAGGTGGGGTTTTGCCCTTTCTCCACTGTCTTTCCTGAGAGAGTTGAGTTTTGCCTATCTACCTTGATGCCATCATCCCAGAAGTCCTTCATCCTTAATTTCTTTAGCCATCTCATTCCATTTATTAAGGAGATTTGTTTGGATATCTGTCATTAGCTGTCTCAAATCCTGTGTTTTGTCTGAGGGTTTAATTTGTTCCTTTTGCTGTTTCTAAGTATGACTTTAAATTTTTTGCTGGTATCTTGGCATCTAAATTTGTATGTGTTTATTCTGTGCTCAGTTTCTCTCTTTAGCCTATGGGTTTCTTATCAGTTGGCTTTTTGCTAAAGCTTTCTCTATTCCTCCTCCAGGAATGTTAGTATGTTCTGTTTGTTTTTATTTGCCTCTGTATATTTTTCATACTTCTTTTGTCTTCTCTTGCTGCTATTTCCTGGACTGCTAATTTCCGTAGAAGTGTTCCTCTGGAGACAACTGTCACAACTCTGATTTTCCAATCAAAACAAACTCAGGGGCCTTGTGAAAGGAGTTTAGATCAATTCCAATGTACTCTGGAAAAGGGAACCTGAAGGCCTCCAATATTGTCTTTAATTGTACTCCAATCTAGGCTTTCCTAAGTTATTCAACATGTATCACTCTTTATCTAGTTGTTCCCTGATGCCCTAAGGTTCTTCTGTGACTTTAATTATCATCTGAATTCACTTCTGGTGGGGACATTGTTGAGTTTGAGATTGCCAGCCTACATAGGATGAAACTTTTGCGTAACTTCCTGTCACTGAGATCTGAGTTCTCTGATCAACTGCCATACCCTTTGCTGGGCCAACCCCTCCAGGTGGGCAGAGTGACTCTTCCAGCATTGTCTTGAGAGAGTGTTCAGATGGTTTTTGGTTCCTCTCTTTCCTGGGGCACCTTGGAGAAGAGATTGCAGCAATTTTTCAAGGTAAGCAGGGTGAATATTTCCACGCAGCATGGGAAAGTGTACACTTCTCCATCCAGGGGAGCCAGAAGTGCAGCAACCCTTCAAGATGGGCAGGGTGAAACTGCCCACACTGTTCACATGAGAGAATGCATTTACCTTTCTAATAAGGGTATGGGAGCCCGGTGTGAATCTGCCTGCTCTGGCCAGAGAAAGTTTACAAATGGCATCAAATTTCCACTCCTGCCCGGTATGGGGGCTTAAGACTGGCTCTGCAAACTGGATTATGCTGGATCAGATGCTTACAGGCCTGGGAGACTGGTGTGTTATTCAGTCACCCCTGCTTCTTCCACTGCCAGTGATGGGGACCACACAAATGCTACTGGCTTCTTAGAGGTTTGTGCATGTTTAACTCTCAGCTGTGCTACAGATTGGAATCCAGGTAGTTGAATTTGCCAGTCAGCACCTATAGTTGGTTCCAAGCCACTTATCACCTGAATTTGGGATAGAGAGCCTCTGCTTCCATCAGGGGAGTGGGTCCAGAGGCTGCCCCCTCATCAGCGGGGGATGGGCAACTGCCTCTGACAGTGGAGTAATGTGCTCACCTCCAGATGGTCATTCTCCACTTCCTGTTCTGCCCTGGATGGTGCACTGTGATCTTCTGGTCTTTGGAGGTGCCAAAGTTTTGATCCAGATGGATCCTGGCTGATAATTACTTATACTGTGGGATGAGCTGGTTGTTAGTGCTTCCTACTCTGTGGCCATCAAGGAATATAAATTTTTTTAAGCCAAAAGCAAACTGAATTCTAGGCTAAGTAACATCTATTTTACATGAATTTTATAAATAACATAAAAATATTCAAATAAATTAATGATTTTATTCTTTTTATATATAGATCAATTAATTTTTGAACTGCTGCCTCTCTAAAGAATTTTCTTTCTAGTTGACCAAATTACTTGTAAGAGTCAGTTATTTTGAATCAGTTGGTCATTAATATTAATTCTAATATTGAATTTTTATGACAGAGACTTTCATTATTATGTCAAGTAGTTCATTGACATTATTGGTTTATGGTAAAGTTTCAAAATAAGAGTATATTTCAAATATTGAATAAAATCTTAGTGCATATTAAAATCAATATCCCAAAGAATTGATTTGCAAACCAATCACAATTTGATACAACTATGTTTAATAATTAGAGTACAGAGAATCATTGGGCTCCAATTAAATAAAAAGTAAAGAAACATTCTATATATTTTATCCAAAAAAATGACAAGCAAAATAAAGAAAATAAAATAAAGTGCATGTTTTGAAATCATTTAAAATAAAAATAATGGATATGTAGTGTATTTGAAGATTCACAAAATAAGAACTTTTTGATTTAGTGGAATCAATGAGTACACATATGATATCAATTCACTTTCCTGGAGAAGAAGGATTAGGACACATCTCTGACTATCTCTGGAAGGTGATTTTAAAGATCAACAATTCAACTTCCAATTATGACAGCAACCAGTTAACAATAGTCTAATTATCTAATCTGTGTATACACAATAAATGTTAGTGCTACCAACAAAATCACTAAGTTAGGTAATTGTCATTGACTAAATTAACTTAAGGAGCTGTATTAGTCAGCCAAAGGGGTGCTAATGTGAAATACCAAAACTGGGTTGGTCTTTATAAAGGGTATTTATTTGGGGTAGAAGCCCACAGATACCAGGCCATAAGGCGTTAAGTTTCTTCTCTCACCAATGTTCATTGCCACTTGTTGGAGCAAGACAGCTGTCGGCATTTGCCAGGGTTCAGGCTTCTGGGTTCCTCTCTTCCCGGGGCTGCATTTCTCTCCAGGCTTAGCTCCTGTTTCCTCCACAAGGTCAGCTGGCTCCTGTTTCCTCCACAAGGTCAGCTGTAGACGATCAGGCAAACGGCTTGCTTCTCTTCTCCTGGGGTCTTCTTTCCAATATCAAAACTGCTTCTCAAAAGACTGCTTCAACTTTCCTTTGCCTTGCCTTTTATATTTAATTCCCCACCCACCAAGGGGTGGGGCTCAACGCCCTAATCCTAACCTAATCATGCCCATATTAACAGATCAGTTTACAAGCATGATTCAATTATATTTTTGGAATTCACAATTACATCAAACTGACACAGGAGCCAAATATCTTGGGTGTGAAAAAAACTTTTTTGAAATGATTATCAAATTGATACAAGCATAACTTTTATCTGATAATGTTATTATTTGAAGGAAATGAGTTATATTAGTAAAATATGACCATGGTCTAATCTTTTCTTTCCATTTATTTTCCTGGTATTAAATAAGCTACATGCTTCATGGAAATTATATTTTTATATTCCTTTCTTGGTAACCACATTCTATTTTGCACTAAAATGAACTTTCTAATTTAAGCTTAAACAAGTAGTTTATGTGGAGAATAATGCATATTTGTTAATTTTTGAAAAGAACTGAACTCATTCATTACTTCTTCCAAATTGTAAATACTTTTTGTATATATATGTATAGAAACACAGACTCTTAAAATATACCTTTAGATTTACTTAAAAACTTTAGATGCAACACTTTGAAACAAGTAATCATATGCAGAGCATATTCTATGATAAGACTCAATGTTTATAAAAGGTAGATGGCTTTGAACTGCATGTTGTGTCTATTCTCCAACATTTAGAATAATTAAACAAGGAATTTTGAATAAAAGAGACTTTACATCCATAAGAGTTGTACATGTGTGGAAGAAGGTACTCAATAAGTAAAACATGTTTTCTATATATATTTTTTTAATTTACTGAAATATATCACTTATGCTTAAACATATAGAAACAATAAGTGTACAGTAATAGTTGTGAATTTATAAAACATACATATCATACAGGGCTCTCATACTTCACCTTACCACCAATACTTTGCATTGTTGTGAAACATTTTTAACTAATGATGAAAGAGCATCTTCAATATATTATTATAAACCAAAGTATCTTACATTTGATGTATTTTCCCCCAAACCACCCTATTATTATTATTATTATTTCATTTATACATGAGCATCCATAAAGAATAAGTGTATAGTAATAGTTGTGAACTTACAAAGCAAACGTGTAGCACCATCCAAGGGTCTAAATATCATTAAGGTGTCGATTCCATCCAAATTAATATACAAATTCAATGCAATCTCCATAAAAATTCCACCAGCATTTTTAAATGAATGGAAAACATGATTATCAAAATTTAACTCAAAACTGATAAAAAAAAAAAAACTAAATGTAAAAGCTTTTTATATTTTGTAATAGTAAGCTCAAATCAAGAGCATTCCTCTTTGAGTTTGTGTATAGTTTTCTCTCAAAATCCAAAAGCTACAAAATGGCATAGCAGATGTGAATTTAATTATCATTTCCACATCCTTGGAATGTGTTTCAAAAATCTGATAGCCTGAGTAAACAGAGTTAAAAAAATAAAATAAAACCTATAGGTGCCATTGTGGTATTTGGGAGAAGGTGATAGAATGGTGGAAGTGAGAGGTTGAAGTTAAGGAGTAAACTATAGAGTGCTTCTAATTTCTGAAGAAATAATGTAGCCATTATTGTGTAGACAACAAGAAAACTCTAAATGTGTAAATACAAATAAGATATACAGGAGAAGAAGGATTGATGCACCACTGAATTTTTTTTATTAGAAGATAAAGAGAAAATAAGAATATCATTCTTTTAGCAAACATTTAATATGCCAGGGAATCTTGTGTGTAATAGAATCAGAGTAAAGAGTTATCATGCATACTTCTTCAGATTAACAATGGAGTCTTTACTCTAAAGTAAGAATGACTGTAACACAGGAAATTGTTAATGAAAAAAGCAAAATCAGGAAGCAAATATGATTCTGGAGAGTGGGGAAAAGTTAAAAACTTTGGAAAGGCATGTGTATGGATAACACCAAATTTGAGTTGTATTAGGCATTGTTTTGGAAATTTACACTGCTCAACCAACACATGAGAAACACTACAGCCTTTATTTGAACATCAAATTTTACTGAACAGTTGGGCCAACCCAATCAAAATATTCAGGGTCTAGTTACACAAGTACATACTTGCAAACCTGATTTATGTGTTAATCTCCAAAAATTATTAAAATCAAAGGAAAGGAGTGTTAACATTCTAGGTGGTATGTTATATCATCTCATCATTGACATGATTTCTACATTGAATATTAAAATATTTTGCAAAATGAAATCAAAGTTATTTTATTCAAACTTATAATTGTTTAAAAGTTAGCAAATGTTTATTTCATATTTATTGTTAGTTTTTGAAGATCTTACAATTTATTGTAAGCCAGTTAATATGGCTTGTTTTTTCAAAAATTTCAACATTAATATATAAAAGTATGGGTGTTTGTATGCATGTATATGTGTACTTATGCATTAATATTGAAGGTTATAACATACATACACAAAGTGAACAAATAATTTTAGTGAAAACATATACATAAGTATAAACAATGTTTCTAGAAACTATAATCCTATATGCTGATATTTCATATAATATTACTTAATTTCTATAATTTGAAAAATCAGGGAAAACTAAGCTATATTGCTAAGCATGTGTTGTTGATTTTTGATTAAAGATTTCTTTTTCTAAATTAAAATTTAAGTGGTGATTCAAATTTTACTATATTAGATAACATAATATTTATTAAATATATCAAAAATGTAGTTATTATTTTTATAGTCCTTGTGGTACTTTGATATAGTTATGAATTCCAAAAATAAATTCTGGATTATGATTGCAAACTGGTCTGTTTCTCTGGGCTTGATTAAATTATGATTAGGGATTTGATTGGGCCATGTCAGTAGGGCATTGAGTCCCAGACTTTTTGTGCATGCAGACTCAGAAATAAAAGACATGGCAAAGGACAGAGTTTGAGTTTGATGTTGGAGTTCTGATGCAGAGTTTTAATGCTGGAGCCTGGAGAAGTAAGCATAAAAAGGAGCTTGGTCATGAGGAAGGAGAGAAGGCTCCAGGAAAAGAGATGAGCCATTTGCCTGATAGTCTACAGCTGGCCTTGTGGAAAAAAGCCAGAGCCCAGAAAGAGACAAGCCCTGGGAAGAGAGGAATCCAGGAAGCCTGAATTCTGGCAGATATCAGGAGCCATCTTGCTTCAACATGTGGCCAGAGACTTTGGAAATGGAAGTAACTTATACTTTATGGCCTGGTAACTGTAAGATTCTACCCCAAATAATTACCCTTTATAAAAGCCAACAGATTTTTTGTATTTTGCATCAGCACCCCTTTTGGCTGACTGATATAGTCCTTGAAATATCACATTTCATTTTCTATCATCTTTATCTAAATGAAAATATGTCAGAGAAAAACTCATGTTCCACAGTCTCTTCATGCATTCAACATATATTACTGATCAATTGATACATGCCAGGAAGTGTTCTAGGTATTGGCTAGGAGCAGTGAAAAAAACCAAGACCTCCCATCATGAAGTTTAATTTCTGGTGAGAAAGTCAAGAAAAAATAAAGACATATAAGATAAATTTTTTCAAATGCTAGAAAATTTAAAGTGATTTACAAAAAAGTAAAGAAAGCAGAGGAAAGGATATAAAAAATGAGAACTATGGTCCATGCTTAATGGCAAAACCCCATGATGTGTTTATCAATTGCAATTAATGTGCCACACTAATAAAGGATGTTTATGTGGGAGGTGTGGGAGGTGGGGTGTAGGGGAATTCCTATGTTTTTTGTGTAACATTTATGTAATCTAAGTACCTTTTAAAAATTTTTTTTAAATTAAAAAAAAAAATCCTGGTGAGGGAGGAGCATTGTGATTTAAGGCTTCATCAGTAGGCTTCATTGAGAAAATAATATTTGAGCAAAACAGTCACCCAGGGAAGAATTAATTTTCAGATTATAGAAATCAACAGCACACTAAATATTCTTAATATCATTACTTGAATCAAACAAATAAGTGCTCATCTTGTAGAACATGCCCACATTAAAAGTGGTTGACATTCTTTGATTAATACTGAAATAAGCATTTCTAGTTATTATGAAGCTAGATGTCAATAAGTCTGCTGTTAAAAGTAATTTTTCTTCCATTTCTATTCATCTTTTATTTACTCATTATTTTTCTTTAGGTTGAGAATGGGGGATTTTAAATATATTTTAAAATCTTTTACAAGTTTATAAGCATCATGCTTTTATCTCATTCAATCAGAAAACACATATATGAGGCCAAAAGAGATTAGATAACATTCCTAAGGTTTCCATTATAAACAAGGCCTCAAATCAAGAGAGGCCTGTGACAGAAAACAGATTATAAATTTATACACTATTACCCCACAAACATTTATCTTTCTCACACAACATAGGGACTCCATTTGATTTCTCTCTTTAGAGCAGGATGTTATTTTTAATGAGGGGAGAAGATGGCTATTTCACACAGGCATGAGGGTTGTGTTGGGCCTGCTATTAGAACTGGCCCTTTAATGAGTGCAATTATTTTAAAGTCAGCTTGTGTCTCTGCAATACTGTTGCTATCTTTATTAGAACCCATGGAATATATCAATTAGATTGGGTGTAATTTTCTCTTCCATGAATTATCTTTAGTTCATAAATCATTGAGTGCTATCTTCATGTTAATATTACTTTTTTTATAAAACTTTATTGAAGTATACCACCCATGCATGCACATACATAACAAATAACTGCATAGTAAAATTTCTGATCTTACAAAACAAGCATGTAGTCAATCATAGAACACTCCCTTACATCACCCCAATACCAACACTATGCATTGTTGTGAAACATTTGTTATAAAGTAGGAAAGAGCATCATTAATATGTTTCTACTAACTCTAACCTATATATTACATTTGGTGTATTTTTCCCCAACTCACCCAATATTGACACCTTAGATTATTATATATTTTTTATGTTTCATGAGAAAATATTCTCCTATTTGTTTTGTTAACCACAGTCTATCTTCCACCAGTGGATTCCTTGTGTTATACGGTCCCATGCTTTGTTCATTGCATTCAAAGTGTACACTCAGTGACTCTCATTTTCTTCAGAGATTTGTGCTGTCATCAGCTCAGTCGATTTTAGAATGTTTTCATTAAACTAAAAGGAATAATCCCATATCCTCTAATATCCCCCCTTTTGTGTCTTAGACTAAGCCAACTGAGAGGGAGAAAGAGGGGTTGACCCAAAGTAGAACATGGCTTCTTTTCAGTTACTTTGGTCAGCTGAGCTCCATCTGAATCTCAAAAAGACATGAGCCAGTACTAAAGTGGCCCCAGGGAGAGGGGAAATGGGATCTGATCAGGCAAGCTGTCAAACCTAACCAGAGAAAGAGGAACTAAGTCAGTGTGGGGCTTTAGGGAGACCAGTGTCTAACCATCCCTGGAAAATAGAAAGCCAGGAAAGATAGCCAGAAAAAGGTTAGAAGCCCAACTTGACTGAGAGAATGGGGATGGGGAAAGCCAGATAAGCTTTCAGAAGCCTATCAAACCTATGGAGTGGGTATAGCTCAGTGGAGAAATGTCTGCCTAACATATATTAGTCCCTTGGTTCAGTTCCTGCTACCTCATAAGAAATGGGTTCCAGGGAGTGATTTATTCAGTAGTATGGCACCCAACTGGTACCCTATGATAAAGAAGATATAGATAAATTTTTATTTTGTTTGTTTTGTTTTTGATGTGTTATTTTTAATTTTTATCATTTATTTATTTTATTCTTATTTTTACTCTCTAAAACCAGGTAACTTGCCTGTGAATGACAGATTGCAGGATGATTGATTGATGAACACAGGCAGCCTGAGATGGTTCCTAGAATCCTAGAAGGGAAGGCTCTTTTCCTGGCTTGGGCTTTTAGTTTTGTTTTCTTTTGTTTTTATTGGTTTTTCAAAAAAAATTTTGGTCTTTGTTTCCTTTGTATCATATCCTTATATTTTCACAATTATTTATTCCTTTTCCTTTCAGTTTTCCCTCTTCAATTTCTTTTCTTTCATTTACCTTTCCTTGTTTTGTCTTCAGTTTTTCTCTTCTTCTTATCTTTCCATTCTGTATATTATTGTATTTTTTTTCATTTTTATTCCATCTTTTTTATTCTTCTCCCTTTGCATTTTTAAATGATTTTTTTTAGTTTTATTACATATTTATTTTTCTGTCTCTTTTATGGTTCGTTTTCTATCATTTTACTATTACTATTTTTCCTTTTCTCTTCTCTCTATCATTTTTTATGTTCTTAATATTTCTTCAAGGTAACAAAGACAACTATAAGGGTATAGAAAAAGTACAACCAAGTGTCAAAAAGGAAGTTTAACACAAAACAAAACAAACAAACAAAAAAATACAATGCTAGAGTAGATAGAGAAGTTAACCACCTGATAATCAGATCAAGATAAACAGATGCCTAGAAAGCAAGGAAAAATTAAAAGCCGTAAGAAGAAATTGGAAAACATGGCCCAGTATAATGAAGAATTTAAAAAACAAGATGTTGCAAATCATGGAACAATAATTCAAGGATATCTAAACAAATATCATAAATCCACTTAATGAAGTGAAGGAGGAGAAAAAAGATATTAAGAACACACTTGGGGGCATAATGAAGAAATTGAAGACTTTACATTAAAAGATAATAGATCTGATGGTGATGAAAGGCATAATGCGGGAAAAACATTTTTTAATGCTGGAAGCACATAAGAGCAGATTTAAACAAGTAGAAGAAAGAATTCCTGATGTCATAGACAGTACCACTGAAATCAGACCAATAGTAGAATAGATAGAAAAAAACTGGAACAAAAAATAAAAAATAACATCTGGTTATTTGAAAACATTAATAAATTTGACAAACCCTTATCTAGACTAACAAGGAAAAAAAAAAAGAAAATGCAAATACATAAAATAAAATATGAAGGAGACAAAAGCATCACCAATGCCAGAGAAATAGTGTATCATAACAGATAATTTTAAAAAATGTATGCCAATGCAGTGGATAACTTAGATGAACTGTATAAATTTCTAGAAACACACAAGCAGCCTACATTGATGAAGGAATAAATTGATTAACTCAACAGACCAATCAAATGTAAGATAGAATTAGTCATAAAAATACCTCCCAACTAAGAAAAGCACAGGACCAATTGGCTCCATATGTAAACTCTACCAATGATTCTGGAAAGAACAAAAACCAATTCTGCTTAAAATATTCCAAAATATAGAAGTGGATGGAACATTGCCTAACTCATTCTAAGTTTCCAACATTACACTAATACCAGAGCACATAAAGATGACAGTAGGAAAGAAAACAACAGACCAATCTCTCTAACGGTCCTGGATGCTAAAATCCTCAAAAAAAAAAAAAATGCTTGCTGAACATATTCAAAAAATATCAAAGGAATTATGCACCATTGTCATGTGGGTTTAATTACTGCTATGCAGGGATGTTTCAACATAAAAATATCAATGTAATGCAAAACATTACATGATCAACAGTAAAAAAAAACACTTGATAATTTCTACTGATGGAGAAAAGTATTTGACAAAAGACAACATCCTTTCTTGATTTAAAAAAAAAAAAAACTTCAAAAGATAGGAATAGAAGGAAATTTCCTCAACATGATACAGGATATATATGAAAAACCCACAGCTAACCTTTTATTCAAAAGTCAAATTTTAAAAGCTTTCTCTCTAAAATCTGGAACAAGACAAGGATGTCCACTTTACTGCACTTATTTAAATGTGTGTTAGAATTAACTGTTCAAGAACTTGGAGTGGACATCACCATCCCAGTCCCCTCAGGATTGGGGGAAGAGCTATGGACTAGAGTGGACTTGATGGTATTCTCTTGTTCACATATGGTGATTCTAGCAATGCAAGAAATTATAACAATGAGATGGAGCCAGAGGCCACTTGACACTTTTGGGGTAGGGAGGGGATGAGCAGTTGAAATACAGGGGCTTCTTTGGGAGTTGGAGGTTGTCCTGAGTACTTTGTGGCAATGGATGTAGGCCATTTTAAATCAGCACACACCACTCAGAACTGAGTGGGAGAGAGTGTGGTCTACAGTGTGAACTGTGGTCTATGGTTGGTGGCAAGGCTCCAGGATGTGTAAGTTCACTGAGGGTGGTGGGCCACACTGTGGGTGATGTTTGTGTGGGATGTGGTGGGAGGTGTGGGAGGTGGGGAACATGGGAATCCCAGTGGGTTCCATATAATATTTTGGGTAATCTAAGCACCTCTTAAAATATATGTATATATATATATAACATTTTTGTAAGCAAATACACATATATGCATATATATTTATATATCATTTTGCAAATGTTTGTATATATTGTGAGAATTTTGATTTTTACCCATAATAAAAAAAAAATAAATAAATAAATACAAAAAAAAAAAAAAAGAACTTAGTTAAGAGAAAGGTACCTCAAGCATCCAAACTGGAAAGGAAGAAGTAAAAATTTCATTAATTGCAGATGACATGGTCCTATATATAGAAAGCCCTAAGAAATCTACAAAGAAAGTTCTAGAGCTGATAAATGAGTTCAGAATAGTGGCAGGATATAAGGATAACATGCAAAATTCTGTGGTATTTCTATATACCAATAATGAGCAATTGGAGGAGGAAATCAAGAAAAAATTCCATTTACACAAGTACCTAAAGGAATAAAAAGTGTAAGAATAACCTTATCTAAATATAGAAAGGACTTTTACACAGAAAACCCCACAACATTGCTAGAGGAAATTAAAGAAGACCAAGATACATGGAAGAATATTCATTTTCATGGATTGGAAGAATAAACATCATTAAATTCTCTGTTCTATCAAAATTGTTTTACAGAAGCAATTTTCACTGAACTAGAAAAACTAATGATGAAATTTATTTGGAAGAGCAAGAGCCCCCAAATAGCCAAAAATTTATTGAAAAAGTAAAACAAAATTGGAAGAATCACACTACCGGACTTTCAAGCATACTACAAAGTACAGTGGTCAAAGTGCATGGTATTGGCAAAAGGGTAGACATACTGAGCAATGGAAACGAACTGAGATTTCTGATATAGATCCTCACATATATGTTCAACTGATATTCCACAAGGTACCAAGCCCACTCAACTAGGATAGAATGGCCTCTTCATAAATGGCACTTGGAGAACTGGATATCCAAATCTAACAGAAAGACAGTGTATTACCATCTCATGTCCTATGCAAAAATTAACTTCAAATGGATCAAAGCTAAGAATAAGAATCAAGACCATAAATCTCCTAGAAGATAATGTAGGGAACTATCTCAGAGATTTGGTAGAAAGAAATGGTTTCATAAATTTTACAACAAAAGCATGAGCAATGAAAAAAAAAAAAAAAAGAGATAACTGTGACCTCCTCAAATTAAAAAAAAAATATGCTCTTCAAAGAAGTTTTCAAAAAAGTTGGAAGACAACACATAAAATGGTAGGAAGTTTTTGATAATCATTTATTAGATAAAGTCCCAATATCCAGAATATATAAAGAAATCTGACATCTCAAAAATAAGACAGAAAACCCATTTAAAAAATGACAAGAGTTTGAATATACACTTCTCCAAAGAAGAAATTCAAATAGCCAAAAAGCACATGAAAAGATGCTCACCATCATTAGCTATTCAGGAAATGCAAAACAAAACTACAATGAGGTATTCTCTTACACCTATGATACTGGCAACCATTGGAAAACCAATAACTACAAGTGTTGGAGAGAATGTGGAGGATAAAGCACTCAGAGCTGGGAGGAATATCTAATGGTGCAACCATCATGGAGGACCATTTGGCAGTTCCTTAGTAAGCTAATTGTAGAATCACCATATCATCTAGCAATCCTAGTTATGGGTATATATCTGGAGAATTGAAAGCAGTATTATGAACATATATATGCACAACAAGTGTTCATAGCAGCATTATTCCCTATTGCCACAATTTGGAACCAACTTAAGTGTCCATCAACAGATGAAGTGATTAGCAAATGGTGGTATATGCATACAATGGAATATTACTCAGCTGTGAGAATGAATGCAGTATTAACACACGGGACAACATGGATAAATCTTGAAGATCTTATATTGAGTGCATTTACACTGTCAATGAGGGACAAATACTACATGAATTCACTGATATGACTTACGCAAACTGAGACTCAACAAGCTAAAATCTGGGAGAAGTGTTATCAGGAGAAAGAAAGAGAGTAGAGCATGATGAGCCAATGCTCAATATTGGCAAAATCAATGATAAGTTGGAAGGGGGTGGTTGGGCATTGGATGGTGTTGATAGTTGTGCACTGACGACGTTAAGTTGGAAGATGCCAGAATATGAGGGTGTGGAGAGTGGGGTTTGGTATTGTAATCTAGTTGGATCTGTATGAATGGTGGGCAGAAAGAGCAAGTGAAATCTGGGTATATGTAGGTCTGTGGTTAAAACTACAATGGCAGGATGTTCTGACATATTTGGCAAGGGAGGTTTACTGGTGCAAGGCATAGGTGGTGAGGGGATATGTGGGATAGAACATACGTTAAGCAGGCTTCAATGGAATATGAAAGAGTTCATGTTGTCATAGTATGTTATCTCAGTGGGTGGAGACCCAAATAATAAACTATAAATATTAAACTCCCATCTCGAAAAGTCCTTCTATTTTCTCAAATAGAGGTCCAAATATCTCTCATGAATATAAGCAGATATATTTCTTTTATGGTCTATAAAAGAAAACAGACCAATATGTCAAGCTCCCAGTATTATTGCATGTAAATATGAACCTTATTCTTCAAAAATTGAAACTTAGTGGTTACCTTAGGTACTGAGGATTGGGCAGGGAAGAATAGAAATGATGGAACATAGAGCATTTATCCAGCATTAGAATTGTTCTGCATGATTTTTGCAATGACAGAAATAGGCCACTTTAAATTTTGTCACAACTTTTAAAATCTACTGTACAAAATATAAACCATAATGTAAACCATTGACCTTGGTAGCAAACAATGCTAAAATATTTGTAAATCAGTTGTAAATTTGTACCATACATGTGTAAAATGTTATTCAAAGGGGACAGAGAATGGGACAGGAGGAGGAATTTGATTATATGGGCATCTCCTATATTTTCTATGTGACTTTTCTGTAACTTAAAGCTTCTTTGAAGATAAACCAAAAAAAAAAAAAAAGGGGGGGGGAACATGTGGAGGTAATTTTCACTGTACATAAAAGAAAAGAGTTCCGGTAATGAAAGACATTGATTTTTTAAATTTCACTTTTGTTATTTTTCACTTTTTTTTGCTTATTTTTGCATTTTATGTTATTCGTTGTTATTATTTTATTTTAATTTTTAATTATTTTATTTTTTGGCTTTGCTTTTGGGGATGTTTCAGAACAGAAGGGTCACAACTGTGGCAAGGGAGGATCACCAGTGTTTGGTGTCAGTGATGGGGGAATGTGTGGGAGTGGTGCCCCTGGAGAATGCCTCTATGGCATAGGTATATATTCATGTGATCATGGGGCACTGTCTTGGTGAATGGAAACCCACACAATAGCCAAAGGAATATTGAATTCACATCCTGGAAAGTCCTGTTACATTCTCTAATAGAGCAGCAGGAATCCCTCAGTACATGAGCAGTTCCTAACAAAGGAGGACAGACCAATATGCCAGGTCATTGATATTGATGACTGTACATATGGACATTTTTCAGTGTACTTCAAAGTTATACTAGCATTATATATTGCCTAAGAGTTACTTCCTGAAAGCCTCTTTCTTACTCCACTGTGGCCTATCTCTAAGCAAAACTCAGGATATAAATTCATTACCTTCCTCTGGCATGGAATAAGACTCCTGGGTATTAACCTCTCTTGCAGTGAGGGATTACTACCAAGAGCTAACTAATGATGCATTTGGAAAAAGATGTGGTCCAAAATGGGAAAATATTAAATACAAATGCATTTTTAGTGGGAAGATATTTCAAAGTGAGTTGAGTGGTCATTCCAGCGATCATGCTTATGCAATCTCAGCAGGATCTCTTCCATACAGATAACTCTCTGTCCCTTTTATTTGAACCTTTAATTAGCACTATACACATAAAATGTATGTCCCAGAGCATTAAATCTTTGTTCATATGATAGTTACGCCCTGAATCTCAGCAGTTTCAGGCAACAACTACTCTCCAGTTCATCAGCCTATCCCAGGTCAATTAAAAGGATAAAGATGGATAATGTCCATCCCTCCAAAAAGCACAGTACCTATAACTGCAGGGAAAACAGTTCCATCCATCTGCCCAATGGGATCTAAGCCTCTTTGCAATTTGAAGCATTGTTACCATCATTATCAAAAAATCCTCAAGATTGAGGAAAGAACAAACGTCAAAGGTGAATGCAATTATGGATTTAAGCAGAGTTATTGATTTTCTAGTAATGGATGAAATTGTAACATTGATATCAAGAGATATCAAGAGAGTGTCACCAGAGGAGCTAAGGGGAGGAAGAGGGAAGAATAATTGCAATATGGGGCATTTGGGGGACATTGGAATTATTCTGAATCACATTGCAATGACAGATACAGGCCATTTTATCAAAACCTTAAAAATTGTGTGGGTCAAAGTGTAACTTATAGTGTAAACTACAGACCATGGTTGGTAGAAATTCTTCAATATGTGTCCATCGATTTTAAGAAATACACCACACTAATGAAAGATGTTGCTAATGAGGGAAAGCATGGGAGGGGGGAGCAGTTGGGTATATGGGAATCACTTATATTTTTGATATAACATTTGTGCAATCTAAAGCTTCTTTAAAAATAAAAAACTGAATTGATATATCTTCCTGGCCATTTGCTGCAAAAATATTACAATATTAATGTTACCTAAAATCCAGACATTACATGAATTATAATTTTCCCACGTATCACCATTTCTTAAAACTTTGTTAAAGAACATTTTTATATGTATACTATTAACCACAATCCTCATCTACGACCAAAATCCCTGTTATACAGTCCCTAGATTATTTTCTTGTGTCTTTCCAATTGACATTTATATCCATAGACTACCTCTTCCAGTCAAAATCACATTTATAAATCAGCAGTGTTGATTATACTCACTATGCTCTGTTCCCATCAACCGAATTAATTGCAACACTTTTACAATAAACATTATTAAAAGTTCTCCATGCATTAACATCATGTCACATCCTCAACCCACATTCTATCTCATAGTAAACTATCCTATAGAGTTTACCTCCATCAGTTTCCTCATCATATTGACTTGATATTAGTGAAACCATACAATTTTTGTCTTGTTATGTCTGGTTTATTTCACTCAACATAATATCCACAGGGTACACCCATGTTGTCATATGTGTTGCAGTTTCATTTTTTTCTTACTGGTGACTACTAGTCCATTGTTTGTATGTACCATTTTTTTTTCTTTTTTTGAAATCCATTAAAAGTCTGATGGATGCTTAGTCTGGAACCATATTTTAACATTTGTGAATAATACTGCTTGCTATAAGCATAGGTGAGAAAATTTCACTTCTTGTCCTTGTTTTCATTTCTTCTGAATATATTCCTAACAGGAATGGTGGATCATATGGCAGTTCTGTATTCAGCTTCTTGAGGTCCTGCCTAGTGTATTCCAGAGTGGTTGAGCCATTTTCATTTTCCTTGCACAGTGAAGGATTATTACTATTTCTCCACATCATTTCTAACACTTGTAACTTCCTATTAATTTTTTTAATATTGTCCATTCTATAATGTGTGGAATGATATCTCATTGTAATTTGAATCTGCATTTCCCTAGCATCTGAGGATGTTGAATGTTTTTTCAGGTGCTTTGTGGCCATTTGCATCACTTCTTTGGAAAAATGTCTATCAAGCCTTTAACAATTTTCAAACTGTGTGGCTTATCTTTTATTAAATCAATTTTATTGATAAATATTCATAAAGCATACAATTCATCCAAAGTGTACAATCAATGGTATTTTCTCTACTCACATATTAATTCATTCATCACTTCAAACATTAGAGCATTTTCATTATTTTAAGTTTAATTATAATAAACCAAAAAACAGTCACATAAACAAGAAAATTCCTCACCTCTCAATCTCTCTATGCTTCCCCCAGTGTACATAGCTGCTGTTTCTGGCTATTTCTCCAAAATGTATAATCAATGGCTTTTAGTATAATCACAATGTTGTACATTCATCAACTGATAGGATAATGTGCCACTCAGTGCTGAACGTAATCTCACTGATTTATGTAGATGTAATCATCTATCTAATGCAGTAAACTCACTGATGATTAAAGTCCATAAACTTTCTTTTATATCAATTAGCCCAGTGTTTGCTTGACCAAACAATTGGGCACAATTACCTGACTGACTTGACACTTTAACCTAACCATCACAGTCCACCCCTTGTCAAC
The DNA here is from genome assembly GCA_026826555.1 of Tolypeutes matacus. Taxonomy (NCBI): domain Eukaryota; kingdom Metazoa; phylum Chordata; class Mammalia; order Cingulata; family Chlamyphoridae; genus Tolypeutes; species Tolypeutes matacus. Next base: position 3,827,234 of record JAKSZT010029954.1, on the reverse strand, counting down.
TCAGCAACCATATACATTGCCTTAAATGATACTTAGTCTCTAAGTAAAAACAATAACAGACACACATTCATATATATTTGCACCTAACAATGTTCAAATCTCCTGCGTACACCAGGAAATTCATTAATTTCCCACAGAATGTGTTATTTGGTCAGAAGCAATGTTGTGTGAAATGTCATGGCTGTAGATAAGACATTCAGTAAGTCCATGGATGGTAGTTTTGGAAGACATATTGTGGGCAGGAAATGCAATCCCATATCCAGAGCATCATGCAAGGACTTGCACCCTATTCTGTAAGGAATTAATGCATTTCCAGTTGTATGCAGGAGAGTTGAACATTGTTAGATGGAAATATATATACCCATGTCTATTATTGCTTTTACTTAGAATCTAAGTATGGTTTTAGGTAATGTGTATGGTTGCCGAGTTGACAAGTGGTGGAGTGAGATGGTTAAGCTAATGTGTCAAATTGTCCATGTAATTGTGCCCAGGTCTTTGGTCAAGCAAGCACTGGGCTAATTGTAATACAAGGATAATTATGGGCTTTAGTCATCAGTGAGTTTACTGCATAGATGGCTGATTACATCCACATCGACCATGGAGAATGCCAACAGCAATGAGTGATGCCTTATCCAATCAGTTGAAAGCCTTAAAAGGGGAAATGATTTCAGCATTCAGAGAGAAATTCTCAGCTGATCTTTGGACAGCCAACATCTCCAAGAAACTCAACATCCTTCATTGGACTTTCATCAAAGCCCCTGGTTTGCAGGTTAGGTTTGAAACCTGGACTTGTTCATTCCCAAGATCAGGTGAGAGAATCTTCTAAACCTCATACTATTTAGAGATATCTCCAGTTGATTCCATTTCCCAAAAGAACCCTTACTAATACAGAGTCCCACGTCAGGATTATTTAAAGAATTTCCTCTGCCTCATTCCAAATATTTTGGGAGGGGCCACACCTGTTTCATGTTCTGATTGGTTGGTCCACCTGTAAGTTCTCAGAGAGTCAATGGTGGAGCCTTTAGAGGATATACAGTGCTTTACCTTGACCCTGAATAAAAGTCTCATTCCAAATTGTATACTTATGCCTAGGGTCTTGAGGAATCCTCAGTGGGATTCTGGGTGGGGTCTCATTGCCATGTGGTCTGTTGGCCATGTTTTCTGTTGGTCATGTTGTCTGGGGCTTTAGCCACCTTCCACCTTTCACTATACTAAACTGCCTAAACTCTCCCCTCATACCCTTATTCTCAACAGGGTGCTAAGGGGTGATGGCCATTCTTCCATGGATATTTCCTGCTTTTTAGGGCAATATTCCTTATCTGACAGAGTGTAAGCCTTTCTGGATATTCTGTTGTTGAGGGAAGATGAGTCTGCCACATGGTTGGACTGGATGATATCTCTGAAAATCTAATAAGGTCTTGATTCTATGAGAAATAAACGTAATTAGAATTTTGAAGATACATTGTTCCACTAAAAGGATAAAGATAATGATGGTAAGTGGACCCAAAAAGGGGGTCAGCCATGACATACTGGACCACAAGAGTGAGAAAGGCCAGGTAACTTCATAGGCTGCAGCCTCCCAAAGTTGATTGGAAAAGACATTCTTCATTGCGTTCTTTTATCCTGTTGGTTAACTCTAGGGAGAGAAGGTGGTAGATCTGCTGTGTTTGTTAAAAACTGCCCACCTGAGTTCAAATGGTGGTGGTTATGCCTAGGATAGCTAGGAGAGGTATAAGGAGACATATCGCCCTAGACATAAACTGACACAGACTGTATAGGCAAGAAGACAATCATATTGTAAGGAAAATAAAGATAATAATTGAGTCATTCTGTTTTCTTAAAGTCTGATTTATTAACTATGTAGAAAATGAATTAATTTACTAGGACTTTTAACATATTAAATAACCTTCTGCATGCAATCTAGAATAGAAAAGATATCATCATACTCATCAGGCATATAGGCACAGTACTTAATACTAATCATTGCACAAGTTCCTCTTTGAGCTGCCATTAATAGATCTAAATTCCGGGTTTCTAATACCATGCATGTTATTGCTCCATGGGAGCAGGCCATAACGCCAATTGTGTTTAAGTTATACTCACAACACTCTGGTAATTACTGGCCCATTTGTGATGGTGCAGCTCCATTGATCCTAGAGAGTCTAGGAAGGTAAGCCTCCAGTGTTTCACTGGCCTGGTGGAGAGCACCCTTCAGCACTATGAAACAGAACCAGTCTGGAGACAATGTCCATTGTATTTATTTATTTTTTTCTTTTTTTTTTTATTATGGGTAAAAATCAAAATTCTCACAATACATACTAACATTTGCAAAATGATATTGTATTTCTGTCAATACTGAGCCATTGCCAGCTGCTGCAGAAGTCCAAAACTGCAGTGTACTCTCCATCCACTTCAGGAGCATGTTCAGAGATGTGATAGATATCTGTATTGTTTTTATGCATTAGAGTGACCAACCTGGCCAATAAGTCAAATGGAAAAGTACTATGCAGTACACTAAAAATTTGGTTTGAATGCACAAAAGAGTTTGATGATACTGAATTATATTTCTCTTAATTTTTATTTACTTTCTAAACACTTCCAATATAATGGATAACATGTTAAATGAACTTAGCTATTTCTGTACTTTGCTTTTTAGTTCTATACCTTTAACACAATGATTGTTAATTAAAAGGTATTTCACCCTAACATTACAGAAGACAGCATTTTCTCCATTATTTTATGAAAATATAAAATTCCAAATGGAATCCAGGTTATCTTTCCTTACCACCCAATTTAATATGCAGATTGAGGTGACCAATGACATGTTTCCCTGTTATGAAGTTACTTTTTATTATTAATGTCAATTTAGGTTTATAGTAAATAATGGCTATTGACATTTAAATGCTTCAATTTAGACAATGTGCTTATAAGCTTCTTATAATTAACCATAACAATATAGATTAGTTACTTTACATTTAAATACCTTTATTAAATTACAATCAATCAAAGGAATTTACTTTATCTTAATTTCATTGACCATGAACTTACAATTTTCATCATCTTACAGATTTAGTACCTACAATCATTTATATAATTTGTATTCAGTTAACCTAGGGAGATAAAACCCAAAGTAAATAAAATTGAAACAATTATAGTTTATGCAAGGAATGTTTTTGCACCTTCTTTTACATAGACTATAACCTCTTTTATTTAATAAAATTCTAAAAGTGTGAACAATCTTAAAAGAATACTGACTGCTAGGTTCTGGAATATATTATAATTGTTTAATTTCCTTAAATTATATTTTAGAAAACATCTTTACATAGCTTTCAAGGACTTTTGCTTTACTTACTGAAATTTGATAAAATGATTAATAACCACCCTTATTTTAAGTCTGTTAAAATATTTAAATTTTAGAATTACAGGTCAAACTGATTTGTAATTCCTGGTCTAGTAAAGAGACACTCAGTTAATTTTTAACACTTAAATAAATCTCTGTTAATAATTTTCATGTATTAATTTAATATTACCATACTGATGAATGAAAATATACACTGAGCAAATGAGCATACAAAAATAGAGAGTTAGACACAAACAACTCACTAATATTACTGATAATATTTATTCTCTTACAAACTAAATTTAACAGTGAAATAATCTTTAAAAGATTTCTTTGAAGGCTATTTCTAATTAATTTGCACTGTGACCATGCAGTTTTGAAGAATTATTTCATTTCTTTTAATTATAGGCTTATACTCAAATTGTTCCCAATGTTTTAAAATACAATTTACAACATTTCCTTTACTTCAGAACTTTGGTTATTTCCCACTTACACTTTGACATCTCCTGGATGAGCAACACTAATTCCAATATATATTCATTGCAGTCATTGAAGTCTCATGGACACTGGTATCCTGTGTGACATGTTGCTTTTAGGAGCCTAAACACTCAATATGAGAGGGCTCCCACTCCTCAGTCCTCAGAGATAATAGGACTCCAGTGGCCACTGAAATGGTATAGAGGATGTCCAAACCTGACTGTTGAGAATTCCACCAGGCAGCAAACTAGGTCATACCTCTAATCATGAGAGAGCACAGAATCATTAATACCTGTGGAAAGACAGGAGATGGGTGTCTCAGATTTGTCTTCCCCTGAGCCAAGGGGAGATGGGGACATTGTCATGAAATAACCAGAAGCAAAGGCAAACTCAGTTTGGAATTATCATCACAATAGCTGAAGTCTAAGGTTGAGGTGAAGTTAGTAAGTTAGTTACAAATAACCATAATCAAATGTAAGTTTTTATTGTAATTTACATTACTATAGCAAGCATGCACAAGGCTGCTATTGGACCAGAAGTAACCCTATACAAAGGTAAACTAATCTAAGATTACCAAAAACATTGTAGGTCCTTGGCTAAATCCACTCAGTTACAGCAATTTGAGATACTATCCTTCTGCTGCTTTGTAATATAAAGGTGACAAACATAACCAAGGAACAGAGAGAGTCTGCAATTGCAAACAAAAGAGTCCCATCAATCTGCCCTATGAGACCTAAGCCCCCTCTCAATTAGAGATGAAATGGGCATCACGAACAAAGTATCCTCAGGATTGGGGAATGAATGATGAACTGGAGTAGACTTACAGGTATTCTACTGTAGACTTATTGTGATTCTAGAAATGGAAGTACTTTTATCATTCATGTGGAGGTAGTGGCTACTGGAGGCTGTGAAAGGAGGAAGAGGGAAAAACAAATGTAATGTGGGGGCACTTTTGTGACTTGGCAATTGTCCTGAATGACATTGCAATGGCAGATAAAGCCACTATATATCTTGTCATAACTTTCAAAATTGTGTGGGACAGAGTGTAAACTGCAATTTCATCTATAATCCACACTTAGTGGCAATGCTCCAAAATGTCTTCATCAATTGTATCAAATGTTCCATACTAATGAAGGATGTTGTTAATGTGGGAAAATGTGGTCAGGTAGGGAGGGTAGCATCTGGGAATCCCCTATATTTTTTATGTCACATTTATGTAATTTAGTATCTTTTAAAAAATTAAAAAATATATTTATAAATTAAAAAATAAAGGCATCTATATGATATCATTACTCTTAGTTACAGTATCTAATAAGTTTCCATTTAAAAAATTTTTGTCACTTTCATTTATTAACTAAGCAATAAAAAACTATGTTATTAGTAACATTAATGTTGCTAAGTTTTTCTGTTCTCCCAGCAATTCAACTAGTTCCATGTAGTTTCTTTTATACATCATATTCAATTTCAAGATAGTATTGACAATTAAAGTTATTTTTAGATTGCCTTTCACCCTTAATCCAATTTGTAACAGGGAAACACTAAATCTGATTTATGAGATCTAGGCAGAAGGAAATTGAGAAAGTTAAACCAAACACAGATTAGGACATAAGATGGAATTTTTCACTCACTTAACTTAAGGAAAGTCTTGCCTTTTGCATCACATAAATGCAAATCTCCCAGTGTCTGTCCATGGCAGAAAAAATCATGCAGGAACCTCCAACTTCATTCCTTTAGGAAATCCTTGTGCATGTGTGAAGTACAGAGCTAAGGGGTCTAGAGAAGCCCTGCTCCCAACAAGACATGAATTGGGGCTGCTCTTGGGGATACATCCCATTAGTTACCACCCAGCAAGGGGTAAGGCTCTTTGAGGTTTATTCACTGGAAAGATTGGATTGTTACAAGGTAATAGGCAGGAAGATCAGAATAGCTAGAGACCTTTTAAAACATGGACCAGAGGTGTGGGAGGTTTAATAAATGGCTAGATCTTGATTCCCAATTCACATCCATCATTAGGCACAACCAAGTTTAGAGAGACCTGTAGTGCAGGCTAAGGCTGAGTACTTAGCTCCCATGCTAATTTTGAAATTAAGAATCTCAACTGCCATGTAAATCATCAAGGATCACCAGGATCTCCTCTGGTTGATGGTTCATGTGTGGCTTCAATTCCTTTTCCTCCTCCTCTGGGGCAAGGCACCAGTGGCCCACATGGTGAGACAGCTTGGGGCCAGTACCCTACTAATGTGCAGCCTAGATTCAGGTAAACCTGAGGCAATAGTGTATTTAACAGTGGTAATTAAAATTTGAGCCTGATTCTGGACTTTATGCCCATCCACTCCTCACCTGCTTCTCCTTGGATGTTGGTTTGAGATTGCTGAAAACTGCAAAGCCTGTTTCTAAAAGTAAGTTAAAGGAAGTTTTGGGACCCAGGGACAGTTTCTGCAGCTTTCTATGTATATCTGAGGAAGACTGGAGTTCCTAAGAAGGTCTGTACTTCTTAGAGTTAATATCTATCATGAAGGTAATTTTATTGCCTCTACCAGCTTTCTTTGAAATAAGTCTGGATTTCTAGGTTCTACCTCTGAATTATTTCCTTGAACTCATTTAAAATTGACCAGTTTAGTAGTTCATTTCTTCATCCTTTTAAGGAGACATGACCACATGTTCCCTGGCCCTCAGATCTATCTGTCCTCTCTTTCTGTTTTACAAAAGTTTAACTGGAATTCAGGGTCCCATACAGGGTCCATTCTTGGCTATACTTCAGTCACATGGTGTGGCAAGAAAAGATTAACTCCTCCTTTTTAGCTCATCAGTAGGTACACTTTATTTCTACTCATCAGAGCCTGGTAACATGATGTCTGTTCATGGAACTGTTGATGGGGTGCACCATACACTAGATGGAGGAGCCCTCAGTTGGTCTTGTTTGCAATTGTACTGTCCATGTTAGATCATCACCAGGTGTTTGCAGAGTCAAAGAATGAATGTAATTATACCATATGCTACCTACCATAGAACGGCAGATAAAAGAGGACTTGCTTTATCAAGTGTTTCTGCTTCAGTTATTTTTTGTAACTTTATATGAACATTCATAAAAAAATAAGTGTATAGTATAAGTTGCAGCCCCAGGAAGAGAGCAACCCAAGAAGCCTGAATCCTGGAAAACATCAGCAGCTCTCTTGCTCCAACATGTAGCAATGGACTTTGGTGAGGGAAGAAACTTACGTTTTATGGCCTGGTAACTGTGGACTTCTACCCCAAATAAATACCTTTTATAAAGACCAACCAATTTCTGGTATTTTGCATCAGCACACCTTTGACTGACTAATACAGAATTTGGTACCATGGTATGAGGAAGTGCTTTTACAATTACCAAAATGTTGGAACAGTTTTATAAATGGATAAGGGTTATTTTTTTGGAGGAATTGTGAAATGCTTGATGGAAAAGGCCTAGATTGCTTTGAAGAGACTGTTGATAGTAATATGGATGCTAAAGAGACATTTTATGATACCTTGGAAGTAAATGATGAAACTGTTATTGGAAACTGGAGGAAAAGCCATCCATGTTTTAAAGTTGCAGAGAACTTAGCAAGATTAACACCTGGTGTTATATGGAAGACAGAATTTGAAAATGGCAAACCAGTGCATTTAGCTAAGAATTTTCCAAGGTAAACTCAGAGAATGTGGCTTGCCTTCTCCTTGCAGGTTATAGCAAAATGCTATATGAAAGAAATATGCTAAGGACTGAACCCTTGGATGCAAAGAAAACAGAAACTGATTCTGGAAATTCCAAGTCTCTGAAAGTTGAGCTCCCAGACAATAATGCCCATTTTGAGGACTCAACTAAACTTGGAACTTGTAAATCTTGATTGAAGATATATTTAACTCAGAAAGATTTGTGGAAAGTCTTACTGTCTGATGGCTTGTATCCCTGCTTCCTGCATGCTAAACCAACAATGTTTTTGAGAGAGATGTGTATGAACAAAACTACTGTCAGCTTGGACAAAAGAGGACATAGAGAGGAAAGATTGAAGGAGAAACAGCTTTAAGAAGAAACCCATGGAGCTGAGATCTGGAATTAAGACATTGCCTTGGGCCAAGAGTGGAGTCCCACCCATGTGTACAGAAAGGGTAAGTTTGCCTTAGTAGTTGAAGAGGGTGGATGTTCCCACCCAATGTTCAGAAAGAGTTTTGCTGCCCCAGGGTACAGGGAGGGTGGAGCACATTCCTCAAAGATTAGGGCAATTAAGGTCAGCATCCCATAGGTCTGAGAGTGGTTCTCTTGTCTCCCATGGATTAGAGAATGCCAGGTGGTCAAGTCATTGCTCCAAGAGGATTGAGCCTGTATGTTAAAGGTTAGGGGGAATATTGTCTTCACCCCACTGTACTAGGGGGGGCTAAGACTCTAACCCAAAGATTGGGCAAGTTGTGGAAATCACCCCAACATTCTTGGACGGTGAGGTCTGGAGCTTGGTTGACACCCAGATGCTTGATGAGGGTGGAACCAAGAAAATGGCTTTTGGGAAAGCCTGTGAAAAGGGTGGGTCCCCATGTGGCCTGAAGGAGATGAAAACATCATCTTAAGAATGACTCTCAGACTTTGAAATCTAATGGAATATGCCCTGCAGGTTTTCAGAACTGTACGGGACATGTTACTCATATTTCCCTTCCAAAATTCTCCTTATGATAAAGAAAATGTTTAGCCTTTGTCCATTTGTGTATTGGAAGCAGATAAATGATTTTGTAATTTTCAGAGGTCTACAGCTAGAAGGGACTTTGCCTCAAGATGAACTGTATTTCTTTAGAATGATTATGATATGATTTTGTACTTGCATTGTTACTGATTTAAGGTTTTTTGAATATTGTAATGTATTTTTGAAATTCAGAGGGTGGAGTGTTGCAGTTTGGCACTTTGATGTAATTATGAATTCCAAAAATAGATATTGGATCATGCTTGTAAACTGGTCTGCTAAACTGGGCATGATTAATTTATGGTTAGGGTGTTAACTGGGCCATGTCATTAGGGCATTAAACCCCTCCCCTTGGTGGGTGGGGGAATTGAAGATAAATGACACAGCAAAGGACAGTGTTGAAGCAGTTTTGATGTTGGAGTTCTGGTGAGGAAGGAGAGAAGGCCCCAGAATAAAGATGAGTCATTTGCCTGAGAGTTCACAGCTGGCCTTGTGGAGAGAAGCAAATCCCAGAGAGCCTCATATTCTACAGCTGACCCTGTGGAGAAAACAGAGGAGCTAAGCCCAGAGAGAAACTCTGCCCCAGGAAGAGAGGAACCCAAGAAGCCTGAACCCTGGCAAATATAAGCAACTGTTTTGCTCCAACATGTAGCAGTGGACTTTGGTGAGGGAAGAAACTTACACTTCATGGCCTGGTAACTGTGGACTTCTACCCCAAATAAACACCCTTTATAAAGACCAAACGATTTCTGGTATTTTGCATCAGCACCCCTTTGGCTGACTAATACACCTGGTAAACAGAGGAGGAACAGAAGAGATCAAACAGAGGGTATTTAGTGGTCAGTGGAAATGTTCTTCATTACCTTACAGTGATGGACACAGCCACATTTACTGGCTTTCAATAAATTGTAAGATCTTCAAAAACTAACACCAGATGTGAAATAAACATGTGCTAACTTATTAACAATTGTAAGTATGAATGAAATCACTGTGATTTCATTTTGTGAAATACTTTAATATTGAATGTGGAAATCATGTCACGGATGAGGTAACTGTTAGATTGCAACTTACTGACCCTGAGATCAAGCTATGTGTCTGTATTAGTCAGCCAAAGGAGTGCTGATGCAAAATACTAGAAATCTGTTGACCTTTATAAAGGATATTTACTTGGGGCAGAAGATTACAGTCACCAGCTATAAAGCATAAGTTACTTCCTTCATCCAAATCCATGGCCATGTGTTGAAGAAAGATGGCTGCTGACATCTGTCAGGCTTCAAGCTTCCTGGGGTCCTCTCTTCCCAGGGCTTGCTTGTCTCTGGGCTCAGCTCCTTTGCTACTTCCACAAGGTCAGCTATAGACTATGAGGCTCTAGGCTTTGCCTCTCTCCACAAGGCCAGCCTGAGAACTATCAGGTAAATGGCTCTGTCTCCCTGGAGCTTCTGCTGTGTGTCTCTCTGTTCCTCTGTGTTCTTCTACTGTGTGTTCACTTCCCGGGGCTCTAGCTAAAAAATTCTGCACCAGAACTCCAACTCTGTCCTGTGCCACGTCTTTTATCTATGAGTCCACACCCACCAAGGGGTGGGGACTCAATGCCCTACTGACATGGCCCAATCAAAACCCTAATCATATTTAATCACACCCAGAGAAACAGACCAGTTTACAATCATAATCCAATAACTATTTTTGGAATTCATAAATAATGCCAAACTGTTACAGTGTCCAAACATAGAATGCTCTATTCCAGGCCCTACTCTTTTCACATCCCCACTGAACCACAAAGCATTCTCTCCCCAATGATAATGCCATTGTCAGAAAGTCACTATCTACTCTGAGATCATCAAGCATGGCACTTTTCCACTGCCTGTCTTCACACCCCTCTCCAACCTGCCCAACACTACCAGCTCAAAAGGTACTCCCAGCTCAGTCAGATGGGCTGAAATCTTTCAGACCCCAGCCATGCTGGTGGACTGAAGTTTCACTTCAGACCCCTTCCATGCTGGTGACCTAATAAACCCCTGCCTGAATCTTGTTCTGTCTCCAAACCTCATTGAACCAGAATGTAATATTTGGTGCCCAAACCTAGGAGGCTTCATTGAGGCAGATCCACCTAGCCATTGCAGCTTTTCCTTCCAACACTGGACACAGATTCATCTTTGTGTGAGTCATGGACCCTCTCTGGAGGGTCCTGTCCTTTTATCTCTGAGTACCACTGAAAATCCTAGCACTAGGTCAGTGATCCTCTCTAACATTGGGGAACTGTCCCCATCACCTAATCTCAGCTCCTGGGGTGTCCAGTCCTAATTTCAGTCACTGGTCATTACTGGCCTTCACCTGACTTTCCCAGCTCCAGGAAAACCTGGTTCTGGGTTTGGCCATCAGCCCTCTGTCCCCTAATCCATCTGGAAGTGAAAGATTAAAGGATGCTTACTTCTTTCCTTCCACTCCCCCATACCAAAAATATCTCCAAACTCATCCACACCTCACCAATCATGAGAAACTCCTAATCACTTCCTCCAAAAGAAACCCAATTGGGGTGTCCCCTCCACAACTATAAAACTCTTTACCTCAGAGGAAAAATCAAACCAATGCAGATCATTTTTCACTCTACCACTATTTGGCCTCAATATAAATTAAACAACAAAAGCCAGTGGCCTGAACTTTTGATATTCACATTCTCCAGGGACTCAAGAACTTTATCCAATGCAGTGGCAAGTGGTCTGAGGTTCCCTACATATAGGCTTTCTACTTTCTCCATAAGTGTCACTCCCTCTGCCAGTCCTGCAATATCTACCAAATCCTTCTCTGCAGCTGGCTCCCCCTCCATGTACAAAAACACTTCCTATGTTTTCAACCCCTCTAATCATGTCTTGCCCTCACCACCATACATCCTGTCAGCACCCCACAAACCAAACAGACAAACTTCTGTGCTTGCTGTGTAAGCAGGGAATCCGCTGGAAGTCTGATTGTCCCCAGGCCTCTCAAGGCAAAAGAATGTCAGTTACCCAGTTGGACCCAGCCCCTGGCTTCAACCTCCCAGACTTTCTGGGACTAGCAACAAACAATTGAAGGTGCCCAGGAACCAACCACACAGGCCCCCATGCCTATCTACAAAGAAGAACTTCAGGTAACTCTGATGGTGGCAGGTATGACAATTTAATTTCATATTGATATAAAAAGCACTTACTCTGCCATTCTAAAATTCCCCAAACACTTAACTCACTCTTCAATCTCAATGAAATAGTTTTACAACCCCTCACATGCCCTCTTTTGCTGTACTCACTAAAACGCCACCTGTTCACCCACTCACTCTCTCCTCTGCTCTCCTTTTCCCACCAAGCTCTGTCAATTCAAACATCTGAGAAACTGAAATTCCTATCAATACTGCCCACCACAAACCAGTCACAGTTCAACTCAAAAATCCTATCCACATCCCATTCAAACACCTATATCCTGTCCCTATTGATACCCTGCAAAGTATCAAACCTACAATTACTTGCCTCTTGCAAGTAAGCTTTTAGCTTACTCCAGAACTTTAAGTTTGTCTAAGTGGACTCCTAAAGAACTATAGTCCAAAATACATGTATTAAATGTCTGTCTCTCTGAAATGCTGAATTACTGCTTAACTGGATTTATACTCTCAAGTGTTCCTAACTGGTTGCTAATTACTACTAAAAGTGTTTCCAAAAACAAGCTTGCATATTAAAGACAACACTGATTCCAGAAGAAAATCTTAAAAACAATAAAATCAGAAATGTGAAATAATGGAAAGCTTAAAAACAGCCATACCAAACATGTAAGAATTATGAGTCAAGATGATGAGCTTTATGTTTCTGTTAGTGTGCCTTAACTCTTTGTGATTGTCTGTTTGTTCAATGTATGTTTTGACACCTCCCGATGGTGGTATTAAATTGACAAATGAAAATTATTGAAAGAGCTCTCTTCAAAGTGACAAAATTAAATAAGTGTTTAAATAAATATGGATAGTAATTTGAAATAATAAAAAATAGTTATAACCAAATTAAATCATGAATCTGACAAGTTTGTTTAATTTTTATGGTAATTGTATGTTGTAAGTAGTTTGCTTTGAAAGAGTTTCCAAAATCGTGTTGGTAACTTAAGTATGGAATGTTTATAGAATGCAATTTTATTATTAAGGAAAAAGAAAGTAATTTTGTCCCAAGATAAAATGGGAAAAATAAAATGTGGGACAAAACGTGAATGAATATAGAAAGTGTAGAAGGTGTTCAGAAAAAGAATTTTTGTGGTTAAAGTTGAGTAATATTTGATGGGTCTACCAAATAGTATACTGATGCAAATTTAAAATTTTGTTCTTTTTCAAAGTTTCATAAATCATTGATCTGTTTTAGTCACTGTACCAAAAAAAAAAAAAAAAAACCTGTTGCAAATAAAAGGCATAACCCATTACTCTCTGGTCACTCTGAAAACTGTTTTCACTCTCTAGTGGTAGACGGCAGATATTAGTAACAAAACAGAAATAATTAACTGTTGTTAACCACCCTCTGTGAAGAAAAATTCTGTGGAAAGACATCTGAAATGCCTGCCATCAGCAAGAGGTAACTATCATAACCATGCCCACTCCTCTAACACCTTTCTCAAAATTGTTAATGCAGATGCCCTCACGAAGATCCAGAACCATACCATCAAAATCCAAGAAGCAGCAGAGTGGTTCTACAGGATAAATAGACATCGTGACTACTGAACACTGTAGCAGCACTTCCAGCTGCCTGTTGCTCACCAACAACTCATGGACATCACCCATGATTATTTATCATACTCCTATGATTGTACATCAGTCACATCTACTCTTGGAAGGGGCAAGATATGCCTTCACTACTGCAAACACTGCAATGGAATTCTTACAACCAGCCAGTTACTATTTCTTACCTAAAAAATGTAAGTGCCCTATATAGAATGCCTGCTTAAACTAACAATTACCAAGAAAATCTATTTATCAGTCAACTCATGCAGTTTTAAACTATGAATCAGGATGTTAATTGGACTTTTTATTAGAAAAAATGAGTGGCCTTTTAATGAAACAGCTAAAAGGTGATAAAGAATCTTTACAACAATAAGTTTAAATTCAGCACTCCAGTTTAAGTGCTGACAGCAAAACCAATTTAGGAACTGAAATTATAAGTTAAAGTGCCAGCCACCATACAGCCCTATATATGTGTGTGTGTGTGTGTGTGTGTGTGTATATATATATATATATATATATATATATATATATATATACCTCAAACTATACAACTGGGGAAAAATAAAATCAGCATAACTGTAGGCCTATGCAGCCCTACCAGATCGGAATCTTAAATCCATGAAAAATAAAAATCATGCAAAAATATTGATATGAAATCACAGTTAATCTAAAGTCTCCTATTCCCACTAAAATTCTATTTATGTCTATGTAAACTCTTCTTATGCCTAAATTGATTTTAATGCCACTGAATAAAACTTAAAGAAAATTTATAAAGATAAAGAAAAATACATTGTCTTAAAAACCTCCCCATAAAACCCCCTTACCTGATACTTTATCTATTAATGAAAAACTGCTTATATACAGTTAAACCCACCGAATTAAGTAATTTCACTTTCAAACATTAATGTTCAATGTTGAAACTATGTTACTGCCACTCTTATCACTCTTAACCCCTCTCATATTAATCTTATTAATCCTTCTCCTCAAAATCCTAGAGGAAATAGTCTCACAACCCACCCTACATCTCATGGTTAATTCCAATCCTCACCCCACTGATAACTCTCCTTATTGTATTATCAACAAGACTATATATTTTCCAAGCTATAACACAGTTCATCCAAACAACAGTCCAGAACATCACCCAGGGTGATATGTAAAACCTCCTCCTAATGCATGAAATTTGATATCAGTCACTAACCCAAAGGTCCAAAGAAAAAAACAATGATACCTAAAACTGACACTTGACACCAGAAAGCAGCCAGAGGATATCACTGTCCCACTCCCCAACCCTTCCTTGTTGTTTTTTCTTATCAACAGAAGTTAAGAATGTTAAATTTTATCATACTGACCCTGAACTCAAACTGTTTGTCCAAATGCAGAATGCTCCATTATGGCCCCTGCTATTTTCACACCCCCATTGAACCACAGAAAATTCTCTCCCCTAACAATAAGGCAGTACTAAGAAAGTCACTCCCTACCCAGAGAACAGCAAACATGATACTTTTCCACCCTATATCTTTGTGTAACTCTCAAGCCCCACCCAACTCCTTCAGTTCTAAAAGGTATTCCACAGCACAGTCAGATGGGCTGAAGTCTCTCTTCACACCCCTGCCATTTAGTCAGGCTGAAGTTTTACTTCAGACCCCTGCCATGCTGGTGACCTAACAAATTCCTGCCTGAATCTTGGTCTGTCTCTGAGCCTCATTGAACCATAATCTAACAGTGATATAATGCACCAGGTGGAATGTTAACATTTTGCTATGATTTTAAGAATTTTTGAAGATTAGCACATACATCAGGTTTGCAAGAATGTATCTGTGTAACTAAGCCCTGACTATTTTGACTGGTTGAACCAAAAGCTCAGTAAAATTTGATGTTCAAATAAGGGCTGTAGTATTTCTCATGAGCTGGTTGATCATAGTAAGATTCCAAGAACAAAGAATAATACTGACACCTCAAATTCAGAATTAACCATAAATATGCCAAAGCTGTTAACTTTTCCCCACTGTCCAGAATCATATTCACTTTCTGATTCTGCTTTTTTCATTAACAATTCCATTTATTATAATCATTCTTACTCCATAGTTAAGATGCATGTTTAATGTCATGAAGCAGTCAAAATACCTCTTTACTCTGATGCCTATTGCAAAGCAGAATCCCAGGCCCATTGTATCCTCATTACATGCTTGTTAAAAGAATGATATTCTCATTTTTCTATATTTTCTAATACAAAAAAAAATCAGTGATGTAGCTTGTCCTTCTACTGTATATCTAATCTGTATTTACACATTCAGAGTTTTCATGTTGTCTATACAATAATGACTACATTCTTTCTTCAGAAATTGGAAGCACTCTATTGTTCATTTCTTAACTCCATCATCATATATCTACTACTTTATCACCTTCTCCCTAATACCATGATGGCTCTTGCAGTTTCTCCAATCTTTTTTGTTATAACTCTTTGCCTACTCAGTCTATAATAAATTTGAAACACATTCCAAGGAGGTGGGAATGAGAGTTAAAATCACTTCTACTATGCTATCTAATAGCTTTTGGATTTTGATAGAAAACTATACATGAACTCCAAGAAGAACGTTCTAGTTTTGAGCTTACTGATATTAAATAAAAAATATAGAAAACATTTTATTTATTAGCTTCCTCCACACATATATAAAATTTATGGTTCTAAATTCTTTTTCACTCCCAACTAATTTCAAAATTCCTTCTGTAATTTTTCTAAATGTTGGAGAAGAAATGCAACATGGAGTTTATAGCCATCTACTTTTTATAAACTTGGAGACTAATCATAGAATATTGCTTTATTATATTTCTTACATGTTTCAAAGTATTTGAAGCTAAGGTTCTTATGAAAATCTTAATATATATTTTAAGAGTCTGTGTTTCTCTACATATACCTGAAGTATTTACAAATTGGAAGAAACAATAAGTGAGTTCATTTCTGTCCAAAAGTTAACCAATGTGCATTATTCTGTACATAAGCTGTTTAAGCTTAAAATAAGCAAAATAGAATACTTTAAGGCAACATAGAATGTAGTCACAGAGAAAGAAACATAAAATATCATTTCCATGAAGTGTATAGATTTTTAAAACTAATAAATGGAAAGAAAATAGTAGACTATATCATAATTTATAAATATAACACATTTTCATCAAATAATAACCTCATCTTATAAAAGTTATGCTTGTATCAGGTTGATCACCTTGTCAAAAAAGTTTTCTTTCACAAACAAAATATTTTGCTCCTTAAGTTAATTTAGTCAATGAATTCAACCATTTTGACAAGTAGCCAAATTAGTGATTTTTTTGGTAGCACTATTTAAGACTTAATGTGTATATTCAAATTAGCTAGTCAGACTGTTGTTAATTGGTTACTGTCAAAATTGGAAGTTGAATTATTGATGCTTTGAAATTATCTTCCAGGGGTAGACAGAAATGTGTCCTAATCTTTCCCCTCCAGGAAAGTGCAAAGATATCACACATCTACTTATTGATCCCACTAAATCAAGAAGTACTTATCTTGTGTTTATAAAGATTTTAAAATGTACTACATGCCCATTTTTTTTTTTGAAAGTACAGGCCTAAAAACATGTACTTATTCTTTTTTACATTATTATGTTTGTCATTTTTTTGATAAAATATTCAGAATATTTCCTTAAATTTGTATTTAATTGGAGACCCATGATTCTATTTATTGTAATTATTAAACATGTTGTGTCAAAGTGTTACCAATTTGCAAATTAATTATTTGGGAAATTAATTTTAATACACATGCATATTTTATACCATATATGAATATTACTCTTATTTTTGAACTTTTCCAGAAGCCAATAATATCAATGAACTACTTGACATAATAACTATAAGGTTATCATAAAAACTCCAATATCAGAGTTACTGTTAATAACCAATTGATTCAATTTAAATGGGTTTTATAGGTAATTCAGTCAACTAGAACGAAAATTCTTTGCAAAAGCAGTAGTCCAAATATTAATTGACCTATATATGAAAAGAATAAAATCATTAATTAATTATGATACAATAGATAATACTTATTCTAGAATTCAGTATGCTATAAGCTTAAAAAAAATATTCCAGGATAGCAATAGAGTAGGAAGCATTAATAATCAGTTCATCCCACAGTACAACTAATAATCAGCCAGGATCTGTCCAGATCAACAGTTTGAGGACTTTAGAGACCAGATCACAGTTCACCATCCAAGGAAAACAGGAGTAGAGAATAACAACCTGGAGGTGAGCACATTACTCCATTTCAGAGGCAGTTGCCCATCCCAACAGATGATGTGGGTCACCTCCTGACCCAACCCCCTGCTGGAAGCAGAAGCTCTCTTTCCCAAAAGTAGGGGAGGTGAATTGGCCTATCACCAACTAAAGTTATTAATTGACAAATTCAGCTATCTGGATTTCAATCTTGAACATAGCTGAAGTTTAAACCTGCCCAAGCCACAAAGAAGGAAGAACATTTGTTTGGTATTGACCACTGGCAGAAGAGGAAGCAGGGATGACTGAAAAACACAATGATCTTAAGTATCAGTCCAACATACCCAGGTTGGAAAGCCAGAGTTTAATGCCTCACATCAAGCAGTATTAGAAATTTTGTGCAGTTTGAACACTTTCTCAGGGCAGAGCAGACAGATTCAGGTGGGATCCCAATAACCCTGGAAGCAAGGACAATGCACACTCTCTTGGGGACAGTGAGGGCAGATTCACCCTGTCCACCTTGAAGGGCTATAGAACACCTGGCTCCCCTGGAAAGAGAGGAAGTGCACACTGCCTTGTTTGCAGGGAAGACAGATTTACCCTACCCACCTTGAACAACTGCTGCACTCTCCCCTCAAAAGTCCCACAGGAAAAGAGAGGAACAAAGAGCCATCTGATGATTTTCTCTCAAGACAGAGGAGGCAGCATACCCTGCCCATCTGTGAGGTTGTATCCATATAGGAAGTGTCAGTTGATCAGAGAACTCAGATCTCAGGGGCTGAAAGTTGTGCAAGAGTTTCATACCAGATAAACACAGCCTCAACCAGGCCACACCATGAGCAAATTCAGCTGATAACTAAAGGCACAGAATAAACTTATAACAGGGAACAATTGAATAATGAGTGATACCTGCTGTATGTTTAGATTCAACTAATTCAATTAAGAAGACACTGGTTGAACACAAAGGAGAATTTGAAAGTTTACAAAGAAAAGTAAGAGTCCTTATTTTTCCTCAATACAAAACTCTCATCTTTGGATAGAACCATTGGATAAAGTATCAGTAAGGAAACAGAACTTGACTAATATAAATGATCTAAACATCACAGACATATATAGAACATTGCATCCCCAAATAGCAGGGTGTATATTTTTCTCAAGCATTCATGGATTTTTCTCCAACATAGATTATAGATTATGTCACAAATGAAAGAGATTAAGAATATAATGGAGGCACATAATAGCAGATTGGGATTGGATAAGGACAGAATAAGAAAGTTGGAGGACAGAACAACTGAATTTGAAAAGACAGGAGAATAGGAAGAGAAAAGAATGGAAAATGGTCTCAGGGAATTGAATGACAATGTGAGACCACAAACATATATGTTATAGGTGTCCCAGAGGAAAAAGAGAATGAAAAAAGGAAGAAATTATATTTGAGGAAATTTTGATGCAAAATTTTCCAAACCATGTGAAAGACATAAATATCTATATCAAAGAAGGACAATGCACTCCAAACAGAACACACCAAAAAAGACTTATGAGACACCTACTATTCAGAATGTCAAATTCCAGAGATAAAGAAAGAAATATGAAAGTAGCAAGAGAAATACACTTCATCAGATATTAGTATATGAAATCATGGAGGCTAGAAGGCAGTGGAATGATATATTAAAGTTTCTGAAACAGAAAAATTTCCAGCCAATAGTTCTTTATCTATCAAAACTATCTTTCAAACCTGAGGGTAAGTTTGAAGTCTTCACAGATAAACACAAACTAAAAGAATATGTCATCAAGAGACTGGATTTTTATAAGAGATACTAATGGAAGTGCTGCAACTTGAAAGAAAAGAGAAGAGAGAGAGGCTAGGAGAAAAGCATAGAATAGGAGATTATTAGATTACTATAATTATTATATTATTATACTAATAATACTGAGAATATTAGTAAGAGTAACAAAAAATGTCATAAGACAGAAAATTGTAAGATAGGTAAATGGAAACACAAAAGATATAATGGATGAAGTAAGTAATGTCTTTATGGTAATAATATTGAATAATAATGGGTTGAACTCCCCCAGTCAAAAGACACATACTGGCAGAATAGATTTTTTTTTTAAATTCAGCCTTCTATATGCTGTCTACAGGAAACTCACCATGCATGCAATGACACAAATAGACTGAAAGTAGAAGGCTGGAAAAAGATATTTCACTCAAAGAGTAACCAAAAGGAGATGGCCAAGAGGTCCCATTTGGAAATCTCCAGGGGTCTAGGGGAAGCCCTAGATAACTCCTAGCAAAAGTTATCCTTATTGGTATCCTGAGAGCTAACAGGTGGGGATCATAAGATAACCAATCAACAGCAGGATGTATGTTTTTCTCAAGTGCTCCTGGATCTTTCTCCAAGAAATCACAAATGTAGGATCACAAAATAAGTTTCCATAAAAAAGCACTAACACTGATCAAAAAGGAATGAAGCTGGAAATCAACAGCGGGTGGAGAAAGGGAAAACTCACAAACATATGAAGGTTAAACAACACACTCTTAAACAATCAGTGGGTCAAAGATAAATCACAGGGTAAATCAGTAATTATCTCAAGATGAATGAAAATGAGACATAGAATATCAAAATTTATGGGATGAAGTGAAGGCAGTGCTGAGAGAAATTTATAGCTGTCAATGTTACATTAAAAGAATAAAGAGCTAAAATCAAAGACCTAACTAGTTATCTGCAAGAAAAAGAAATGAAAATAACCCCAAATAAGCAGGAAGAAAGAAATAGGAAAGATTAGAACAGAATAAATGAAATTGAGAACAACAACAAAAAACAATGAAAAGAATTTTTAAAAACTTGGTTCTTTGAAAAGATCAACAAAATCGACATTCCCTTAGCTCGACTAACAAAGAAAATAGAAAAAAGATAAAAATGAATAAATTCAGAAATGATAGGGGTCATTACTCTGACCATACAGAAATAAAAGAGGGTAATATGAACAACAGTAGGCTAAAAACCTGGACAATGTAGATGAAATGGACCAAATTCCTAGAAATAGATTTGCAACCTACAATGATCTTAGAAGAAATAGAAGACCTCAACCAACTAAACACAATAAATGAGTTTGAAAAATATATTAAAATCCTCCCAAAGATGAACGGCCCAGAAACAGATGGCTTCACAGGTGACTTCTACTAACCATTCAAAGAACAATTAATACCAAACTTGATCAAAACCTTCCAAAAAAATAGAACAGGAAGTTCTGCTACCAAACTCATTCTAGGAAGTGAACATCACTTTTATTCCAAATCAAGGTAAACATAATACAATAAAAGAAAATTACAGACTAATTTCTCTAATGAATATAGATGTAAAAACCCTCAACAAAACAATTGGTAATTGAATCCAATAGCACATTAAAAGAATTATACAACATGATCAAGTGGACTTATTCCCAGGTATTCAAGGGTGGTTCATTCAAGAAAATCAAACAATATAATATATCACATTACTAAATTGAGGAAGAAAAATGACATGATGAACTCAAAAAGACATTTGGCAAAAATCCAACTTCCTTCCTCAATGAAAACTCTCTGAAAGATGGAAATAGAGGAACATTTCTCAACATAATAAAGTGCATATGTTATATAAACCCACAGCTCCCATTGTACTCTATGGAGAAAGACTGAAAACCTTCCCCATGAGAGCAGAAACCAAAAAAGATAGCTCACTATCATCATTGTTATTCAATATTGAGCTAGAAGTTCTAGCTAGAGCAATTAAGCAATAAAGAAATAAAAGACATCCAAATAGGAGAGGAGTAAAATGTTGATTATTTGCTGATGACAGGATCCTATACCTGGAATTCATCACAAAATATTAGAAATAATAGGTGAGTTCAGCAAATTGACAGGATACAGGAATAATATGCAGAATCAGTAGAGTTTCTCTTTACTACTAATGAGCAACCTATGTAAGACGTTAGAAAAAATACTCATGTATAAAAATCCTAAAAGATTCAAATATTTATGAATAAACATACAAAAGAACTTAAAAGACTTGTATTTAGAAAACTACAAAGCATTGCTAAGAGAAATCAAAGAAGAACCAACTAAATGGAAGGACACTCCATGTTCATGTTTTAGAAGAAAAAGTATCGTTAAGATGTCAATTCTACCCAAATTTCTTTCCATATTCTAACCAATCCCAATTCAACTTCCAATAGCCTTTTTTTTTTTTTTTCAGAATCAGAAAGGTCAATTATAAAATTTATTTGGAAAGGTAATAGGTCTTGGATACCCAAAAATATCTTTAAAAAGAAGTTGGAAGACTCTCATTTCCTGACTTTAAAGCCTATTACTTAGCTACAGTGATAAAAATAAACTGATACTGGTATAAAGATAGATAGGTTGACCAATGGAATAGAATTGAGAGGTCAGGAATAGATCTTTGAATTTATGACAATATGATTTTTATAAGGCTGTCAAGTCCACCCCCTGGTCCAGAACAGCCTATTCAACAAATAGTGCTGGTTCAACTGGATATCCATATCCAAAAGAATGAAGGAGGACTCATATCTCACTACTTATACAAAAAGTAGTGCAAAATGAATCAAAGACCTAAATATTAAAAGTGCAACCATAAAAGTCTTAGAATAAAATGTAGAAAACATAATCAAATCTTGTCGTAGGCAGGGTTTCTTAAACCTTACACCCAAAACATGAGCAATGAAAGGAGAAATAGGTAAATGAGATCTCCTCAAACTTAAACACTATTATGCATCAAAAGATTTTTCAAGAAGGTGGAGAATATATTTGGAAACCATATCTTTGATAAGGATTTGATATCTATGTTATCTAAAGAGATGAACCAACCCAATGATGAAAAATACAAGCAACTCATTTTAAAAATGGGCAAAAAACTTCAATAGATATTTCTCCAAAGAGGACATATAAATAGCCAAAAAGGAGATGAAAAAAAATGTTCCTTATTAGCTGCTAAGGAAATGCAAATCAAAACTATACTGAGATATCATTTCATACTTTAAAAAAATGACCATTAACACAAAATCAGAAAACTACAAGTGTTGGAGAAGATGTGGAGAAATAGGAAAACTCAACATTTGGGGGAAATGTAGAATGGGGCAGCCTCTGTCGAAGAGTGTTTGGTGGTTCCTCAAGAAACTAGATATAGAACTGCCATATGATCCAGCATTCTCGTTACTAGGAATATATTCAGAAGACTGAAAGCAAGGACATGAACTGATATTTGCAATCAATATTCAAAGCAGCATTATTCACAATTGTTATAATATGGAAACAAAACATGTATCTATCAACTGATGAGTGGAAAAACAAAATGTGGTATATATTTATGATGGAATACTATTCAGCTGCAAGAAAAAAATGAAACTGAGATGCCTATGACAAAATGGATTAACCTTGATGACATTATGTTGAGTGAAGTGTCAGATACAAAAGGACAAATATTGTATGATATCAATAATATGAATTTAAATGATGAGTAAATACATGGAGATAAACTCTAGAGTACAGGTTACTAAGAAATTGAATTTGGGTTGAGAATGGGAGCTAATGCTTAATGTACGTAGAATTTTTAATGCGGTTGATTGTAAATATGTGGAAATGGATAGAGTTGATGGTAGCTCATTATAGTGGGTATAAATAACATTGCTGATTTATAAATGTGATAGGTCCTGAAAAATGTTGTGTGGATATAATATTTCAACTGAAAGGAAGCTAGAAAATATTGTAGGGACTGTATAACTGTGATTTTGGTAGAGGATGATGATTGTGGTTAATAATATAATTTTAAGAATATTCTTTTACAAAGTGTTATGAATACAGTGAAACATGGGAAAATTACAGTTAATGTAACTTATGGATTTTAGTTAAAAATCATTGTAATATTTTTTCAGCAATAGAAAAGAAGATATTCTATTAATTCTAAGGGACAATAAGATGTTATAAGGTGGTATAAGATTTTTTCTTTTGGAGTAATAGAAACATTCTAAAATGGACTGAGGTGATGTAAGCACAACTCTAACTTGAATATAAAGGTTGTTTTTGGTACTCTTTAAATAGATTGTACAAAGCATTGGATTGTAAAACACAACGAATCTTGTGGTGGAAGATGCACTGTGGTTACCTGCAAAAATATGTGAACATTCTCTCATGAGCTGTAACAATTATATAATATTAATACAGGGTGTCAATAACCAGGTGGGTTGGATTAATAATGCACCAAATATAATATATTGGTGGTAGTTAGTAGTAATGTTTTGACCATGCTTTTTCATAGTTTGTAACTTTTTTTTTTTCACAAAAATGCAAGGTATAGGTGATAGACAAATGAATGAAGATATGTATGTTAGTTTCATAAGTTCACAACTTTTGCCATATACATATTGTTCATTGTTGTTCATGCATGAAAGATGAACTTCAATTAAAAAGTTTAAAAAAGTACAAAATTATTTTACATAAATAGAAATATAAGCAACATATTTACTATTGATTTAAAAAGAGGTCAATATAAAGTAATAAAAATACAGTCCTGGAATGTTCTTTCAATCTCATCTCAGTATAAAGTTCCAATCAGACATAAAATTATATATCAAATGATTATCAATTAAATGGGGAAGATAGATATTCTTACATGGATTGGGTTTAAAAATTAAATGAGATACCTTAGGACAATTTTTATATTTGCATATAATTGGCATTTAATTGAGTTTACTATTTGGCATATTAAATTAAAAATACATTTTAAAAACTGAGAAACATTAACACACAATATGCTCTCTTACACACACATGCACACACACAAATATAAAACAGAGTCTGGAACATATTCAATATTCAATAATAAAAATTAGTCTTTATATAATTACTAAGCTATTATTTCTATTATTACAGTATTATTATTATGCATATAATTATTGAAAGTTTTAGTTTAACTTTTATATAGCAGAGATTGGGAGAATTGATAGAGACAGGGAGAGAGAAACAGAGATATAGAGGGAAAGAAAAAAATAAGAGTAAGTTTCAGGATGAAATAGAACATAACAGTAATGCAAAGTTCAATTCAATGAGATCAATCAGAAATATATTTTTGCTCCCTGCCTTGTAAATTGGAAAAAGTTACCTGGAAGAGAGAGTAACACAGCACATTGAATGAGAATGTTAGGTTTGGCTTCCTTGCACATACACTCATTCTGTGTGAGCAAGACCCACTGGGTATGGCATGTTTGAAGGGAAAGAACAAACCATGTGATATTTTATGTTCCATATTCTGAGATAAAGCTGTTTGATGGCTTATGATTTCTTACATTCTACCCATTTGACATTTTAATTAACAATCTTTTTCATTTTGACTTTTAGGTACACTGCATTGCACCCCACAGAATTATTGTGGGGTAACCATATTTCTACCAATTGATGCTGCCACTCTAATTAAGAAGAATCTTTCAGTATATGTCTCACAGTGACATCAAATTCATTATTTCCAATCCTGAAATGCTCAACTGTGTCTGCAATCACAATGAATAGGAAAATCATCTACAATGGCTCATGCCAAAAATCAATGAATCATCTTTGACTTCTTTTTCTGTCTCTTCAATGTACAAATCACTCTCTCCTATCTAATCTGTGGGCATAAATGTCTCTCATGAGTTATTCAATCTCACCTACTATGGACCACATGCGGCCTTTGTGCTCTAAACCATGCATTCTTCCCTTCTCTCTCAAATAAACAGAACCTGGGTAGTCTCAATACTACCCACATATCAAACATTTTCCCTATAGCTATGGAGTATGGCTCATTCACTACATTCTGACATGGACATTAGAAGAGTGGTGGAGATTGGAGACACAAACCCTTGTTGCTTCTTTATCCTACTACTTAGCATGTGGACATGGTATGTGGCCTTGCAGTTGTTCAGGAGCAGTTACAAATATGTAACCATGTAACCTCTGTTGTCATCAGTCAGCCCATTTCCCTTAGGAAGAATCTGTTTCCTTGTAGATCATAACAGCTGTCTACAATGGTTTAATTATACATGTTATCTTATTTTGCTTTCATTCCTTTACTTGCTATCATATATTAATTGAATTATTTAAGACTCCATGGTAACCTACATGCATATGTATTGCCAAAAGTATATCCTTAGTTCTTAATGGCTTGCCTATTTATCTCACCTACTTATTATCTTATGTGGATTGAACTATTTAAATCTCTCCTGTAACCTATAACAATATATATGACTCCTGCTTCTTTTGTCATTTCTTAATGGTTTGTTTAGTGTAGTCTCCCTACTTGTTATCTTATGTTAATTAAGCAATTTATAACCCTTTTGTAACAGGTAACTTGATGTGAACCCCAACTGCTTTTTGTCAATCCTCAAAAGCAGCCTCTGGTTCCTGAAATTACATACTTCCAAGAGAATGAATCAGTCAATATCTCCAAACCTCCCAAACACACTATCTCCATCTTCTATTTGATTTTCATCAAACCTCAGAGTTTCTTTATTTTGGGAAGACAGATCTGAGGCTTTGCTTTGCCTCTTGCCTCCTTATAACTAAATAATAAATCTCTTTCACTCTTTGAAACCCTTGTGTCACTCTAAGATTTTATTAAAACATTGATGACTGAACATGGTTAGGCAACAAGGGGACCAAATGTTAGGCATGGAAGAGTATAAAAATAAGAGCCACCAGTGTACTACTTATTGCATAAGAATCACTAGACCAGACCAGGCTTCCCAAATCCAGACTTTTTTCTATGAGCAAGTAAATATTAGGTTTCTAAAACCATGAAAGTGGCTTTACTTGTGGCAGAAACCAAGTCTCTCTTATAATGCACACACTTAGTAACTGAAAATGATTAATTTTCTTTTTAAGAAAATTCACTGTCTTGCTGGGGGAAATTAAAGCAAGTACTGAGATAATAAGAAGTTGGGAGGAAAAATCTGCTATATTGTTGTTAAGATGATATTTCTTTAATTTGATGTCTGCTGTATCACACAAGACAAACTATGTGGCAACTGAGACAATGGTTTAGATACAAGATTTAAAAGTTTCAAAATATTAGCAATGACTTTTCCACCTTCAACAATGACCAGAATAAAGAAATGAAGACAGAAAAGATGATAAAAAAAATTGTATGTGAGCAAGAGAAATTATAACAATGAGGTGGAGCCAGTGGCCACTTGACAGTTTTTTGGGTAGGGAGGGGATGAGCAGTTGAAATACAGGGGTTTCTTTGGGAGTTGGAGGTTGTCCTGAGTACTGTTGTGGCAATGGATATAGGCCATTTTAAATCAGCACACACCACTCAGAACTGAGTGGGAGAGAGTGTGGTCTACAGTGTGAACTGTGGTCTATGGTTGGTGGCAAGACTCCAGGATGTGTAAGTTCATTGAGGTTGGTGGGCCACACTATGGGAGATGTTTGTGTTGGATGTGGTGGGAGATGTGGGAGGTGGGCAACATGAGAATCCGAGTGGGTTCCGTATAATATTTTAGGTAATCTAAGCACCTCTTAAAATATATGTATATATATATATATAAAATAACATTTTTGTAAGCAAATACACATATATGCATATATATTTATATATCATTTTACAAATGTTTGTATGTATTGTGAGAATTTTGATTTTTACCCATAATTAAAAAAAAAAAAAGTTAAAAAAAAATTGTAAATTTTTTTCTTCTTGGAGCATAAAATAAAAATAACTGATCTCTATAATTAGTAAAGCCATAGGGTTGACAATGACATGTCTTGTGCTCTTAACAACAAAAACAGAAAACAAGCAGTATGAGGTAAAATGAGGAATGCCAGCTCTACAAGGACATGAATCCATGGGCGAAAACTAATCAGGCACCTTCCCTTGAAAGATCAAGCAAGAGAATAGGGCTCCTTTACTTTTCACAAAGAAACAATTTAAAGTTCTTCTCACTCAAGGCAATTGTTGTACATTTTCTCCCCAGAGTCATCTTTCATAATCATGGGAACAATCAAATGACTTTTGTGTTGAAAACCATACTTTTGCAAGTTTTTTTTTTTCTAAAGTAATTTCCTAATGTAAGAGTCTAGTATTTTTGAAGGATGAATATTGCAAAACAAAACCTAAACTTGGCCAATACCAGTCTATGGATTTTAAAATTTTAAATAATTCCCTAGACTACTGAATCTGCTTTACTAGGAATTAGGCTAAACATTCAGTGCATCACTGAAAAATCTCCAATCCCTCCTACAATTAAGGCATGTAAGCAGTGTTACGAGCAGACAAATAAATGCCCATGGGTGGTACAAATACCAAAAGAGCATATGGACAGAGAGAGATCCATCAGAAGGAAAAGCAAAGAGTTGGCACTAAGTGCTGTCACACAACTCCACTGAGAAGATAACATTCTTGTTATGCCTCACAATAATTGGATAATTGTTTTGCTGCTGTTGATAAGAGGTATCTGGGGATTGAATCCAGAACCTCTTAAATGGGAGGCAGGTGCTCAACCACTGAGGTAAAGCCACACCCCAATGAGACCTGGTTTTTTCATTTATTTATTTTTTTTTTTTTGGGACATACTAGGGATTGAACCTAGGACTTCATAAATGGGAAGCAAGTGCTCAACCACTTGAGCTACTTCTGCTTCTCTAAATAATTGTTTTTTAATTTTGCAGATTTGAACAGTATGTTTAGAATTCTAGTTATCTGGCTTTTATTTGTGGCACTTAAATTATTTCTCAGATGTTGTTTGCCAAATAAATATAATTAATATCATTGATATTCTTTTTTTAAAAATTTTTAGTTCATATGTATATTTTTAGTATAAGTATACTAGGCATTTTTATACTAAAATTTATAATCCCTCACAAAAAATAAAACATTTACTATCTGACCCTTTACAGTAAAATTTGCCAAGCCCTGGGACTAGTGAATTGGACATTAGAACAAAGTTGTAATATAACAAAGCCAAGTGCCCAGACAGATATTAACCAAATGTTACAGAAGCCCAAAGGAAGACAGATAGGGTGCTGATGGAGGCACTGGACAGACAGGTTGCTCTGGGATTTTTACAAAGATTTCTCCAGGGTGAGAGTGAAGGCAGGGAACTAGCTGTCCCAGCAGCTGAAGGTTCCAGGAGAGTTTGATGATAAACCTACAACTAAACAAGCACAAAGCATGTTTACACAGACACAATGCTAGGTGGACAGTGGTTTGTAAAAAGCAAAAAAGCTTCTTTCGTAATTGCTTAATGTTTTAGAGGCTTGCATTCTTGTTGAGGGACAAGGTTTCAAAATATTAAAATGAACTTTTCTAATTCAAATTATTCATCCTGGGATGGCCCAGTCCTGCTGCCGTTAAAAGACCTTGCACTGACATTCTTTCTCTTAAACTTTTAACCTCTACTAGATTCTGCCATCGTTCCTACAACAAGCTTCCCTGGAGCCCCATGCCTTTCAGAATACCTATAAGTCCCTTCACCTTAACACCAAAATCCTCCACCAATTCCCTTGCCTGCACTGTCTGCACTTTCCTTCTCAGGGCTCCACCTCTCCCATCCAGCTCTGAGCCACTACTCCCCCACCTCTCTGGCCATGCCTCCAGCCATCTCCAAGTGGTTAAAATGGGCCCTTTAAAGCCCTCCTCTTCTGTAACCTTAGAGCTGACCTCGACGCTGTCACCCATTTCCTCTCCTTGGCAACATTTTCTTTCCTTAGTTTCCATGACTCCATTAACTTCTGGTTTCCTTCCTCCCTCTCTTGCATCTTCTTCTTACCCAATGTGCTATGCTGGCTTTCTCCTTTAAATGACGGAGTTTTTCAAGACCCACTCAGTTCTCCCTGATGATCTTCCTCTACAATCTAGCTCAGTTCCCACTTAAGTTGTTGGTTTGTGCATTGAAATGAAAACTAGTCCTCAAGAAACACCCTCTTACCAAACCCAAAGTCAGGTTTGGCTTTCCCAAGACCACAATGAAGGAATTAGATGAGTCCCTTCCTGAAAACCTTTGGGAAATCCCTTTTGAAATTCTAACACATTTATTCAGATATATTTTTTAGAGCAGAATTCAAGTTACTTATCAATATTCAATATTAAGATTGTATATTACATTATTTGAAATAATTTTAAATGGTGTTTCACTTATATAATTGAACTGCCTTTATTTTCTTGTTTTAGTGCCTTCACTTTTGAAAATGTAAATATTTGAAAGTAATATACTGATTTTCAACTTTTTTATTCAATTGAGAACATTATATATATAGAATTATTACAGAATTTCAAATATTTTTATTATAAGAATTTAATGTAGAGATTTATTAATAAATAATATTTCATCAGATTGTTCAAATTAGTTGATCTGGGAAAAGATAAGATAGAAGACTGATAGGGGTTAATTGTAATCTATCCATTACATTGTTTTTAGATGACGAATTTGCCAGGCAATAATTCCAGTTTGCTTTCTTCAAAATGCTAAGCACTAATTTTTTTTTTCACATGGCATTGTTTAATTTATTTGCTATATAAAGTAAAGCAGAACAAGTGTTTTTTTATTTTTATAAATATATATGCATATATGTGTATTTGCTTACAAAAATGTTATTTATATATATATATATATATA